>JASAUF010000667.1:17937500-18443958 GCA_030180095.1 Magnolia changhungtana | reverse complement strand
TTTTAGTTTAGTTATAGGTTATAGGTTACAGGTGGGGATTTGAGAATGGGGTCTGGGTTTAGGCTATAGGTTTTTAGGTTTAAGGTTTAGGTTATAGGTTTTGGGATTTGAGAATGGGCTCGGGTTTAGGTTACATGTTTTGGTTAAGGTTTATTAAGGTTTAGGTTTAGGCTTAGGTTATAGGTTTTTTGGGATTTGAGAATGGGTTATAGCCAGGCTTAGGAATCCGGGTTCATGTTCGGGATTGCATTTAAGTCTTGGTTTTCAAATTTAGGTTTAGGTTTAGGTTAGAGAGTTGAGATTAGGATTAGGTGTAGGTTTAGCTCTAGGGAATTGAGTTTAGGTTATAGGTTTAGGGAAAGGTTACGTTAGGTTATAGGTTTTGGTATTTGGGAACAGTTTTGGTGTTATAAGTATAGGTTTAGGTTAGGTTATAGGTTTTGGCTTTGGTTTAGGTTATAGGTTATGGGATTTGAGAATGGGTTCGGGTTTAGGGATTTGAGTTTAGGTTATAGGTTAAGGTTTTAGGGATTTGAGTTTAATGGGTTCGGTTTAGATTTGAGTTTAGGTTATAGGTTAAGGTTTTAGGGATTTGAGTTTTCTAGGGGTTATAGGTTTTGGTTTAGGTGTTCGGGTAGAGGTTATAGGTTTAGGTTTTAGGTTAAGGTTTAGGTTATAGATTTTTGGATTTGGAAAATGGGTTATGGTTTAGGTTTTAGGAAATGCGGTTCACTGAGTTCGAAGATTGGCTTTAAGTTTAAGTTTTGAAGTTAAGGTTTAGGTTTAGGTTAGGGGAGTTGAGATTAGGATTAGGTGTGTAGGTTTAACTTTAGGGGTAGAGTTTAGGGTTATATAGGTTTAGGCTTTGGTTTAGGTTAGGAGTTTTAATTTAGGTTATAGGTTATAGGTTATAGGTTTTGGTTACATAGGTTATAGGATTTGAGGAATGGGTTCGGGTGTGGTACCCCTGCAAATACAAAGACATAATGGGCAAATATAAATACGTTCGTCTGTCCAGGCTAGCCCAGGCCCTTCAATCTGCAGCTCCATGGGAAATGGATATGACTTCCATCATGGAGTCATGTCACCAGAAGGGGTTCCCCACCTTCCAGTGGGACCCAGCTCTTCCAGTAGCTTCGACAGCATCCTGTCTCCTGCTCCTATTGGCTCGGTGAGCAAAAGAAAGATAAACACGGCACCGCCCAAATGGCCAAGCCTGATCCACGTCAGATCCATAGAATGTCTGGACAAATTTTCCCATCATGGTCCTAACAACGGTTCCCACCTTCCAGGGACCCTAGCTCTTCAGGATAGCTCAGGACGCACATCCCAGTCTACTCCATTAATCTCGCAGCAAGATACATAAACACGGCACATCCTAAATGGCGGAGCCCCTCAAATCAGATCCGTAGAAGTGGAATGACTTAAATCATGGTCTTAACAACGGTTCACACTCTTCGAGGACAGCTCTTCAGGATAGCTCCGGCCTTTATCAGGGTGCACTCCATTAATCTTGAGCAAATACATAAAACACGGCTTGTCCAAATGGCCGGGCTCCTCAATAACGTCCATAGGAAATGGACAGCCTTCATCACGGTCATAACAAGCGGTTCCCACCTTCCATGGACCCCGCTCAACATCCAGATAGCTCCGACGCACATCCGGATCTGCTTCATCAATTTTGAGATAATATATAAACATGGGCCTGTCCAAATGGCCAGGCCACTTCATCAATGTATCATATAGTATGAAGGAAAGAAGACTCACTAATTTAGCTAGCAAGGAGAGAAAGTGTGAGTGCTTGGAATGTCGCCCTTTCTTTGAATAATGGATGCATATTCCACAATGCAATCTGAGAATGAGTAAGTTTTTTTAGTTTCTTCAAAAATGCATATGGGCACGTATTTAGAAATAAAGATTTTAAAGATTGTAAAACGAGTAAATGATTATATTAACTTCCAAGTATCGATTAAGAAGAAAAATGTAAATGATGATGGGAAAGAAATCTCGATATATTAAATTATTGAAGGACAATAAGACATACCAAGACTATAGGTGCCAAGAGCAAGATAATTGTACCAATGTTGTACCTAGCTGCATTGACAGAATAAAAAAAATTATACGAATGAAATGACAAAAAGCCAGGATATCATGGACCAAGAGGAAGATGAGTACCCTCAAGAAAAACTCATGCCAAGCATATTTAATGCGACGAACTTTCATTATGTCTTTGGTTGGCTTCACCAAAGGTTTTATCGCACTAGCAAGACATATTCAAAGAAGGTACTGTGCACGTGATCACGTGACTTCAAAGCTTTTGGGATGTTGCTAACATTCCCATGAAGGTTGGGATGCTCAAGCATTCTCGATGCTTGAATAAAAAATATGTAGCTCCAATCCTCCTGCATGCAACATCCACCTAAAAGAATGCGCATAACCGTCATGCTTGAGTAATCAATACAGGAATGTATAAGTAAAACCATAAAACCAGAGATACTCACTGCATTTTCAGGATCTCCTCCATAGTTGACGATCTCATTCTAAAGCCCTTCTCCCTCCTCCTTTATCCGTGCTTGGGACCGACAATGCAAGGAGTTGCATTGGCGGAATTAAAAAAGGGATTAGGCTCCATTTGGTTTTTTTTTTTTAAATGCTTTCATAAACACTAATGTGATGACCAAATGGAGCCTAAGACTATAAATACATTCAAATATAGAGTACAAAATTCATTCAATATTAAAAAAAAAACTAAAAAAAATAAGTGCCAAGTTAGTTCAAAATTAGTTCAAAATGCACACTACACATGTTCAATTATAGAGTACCAAATTTGTTCAAATTATTGAATTCTCAAAGCCTCTTTCCCCCATTGCACAAATGATCCCAGACCAACCTCTCCAAGTGTAGATGCGAACCCATCTTCTTTCCACAAATGAGCGTGAGGTTGTATAACCTCAGTTAAGATAACAACAAAAGCTCCATCCTCCAACGATTCGCAATGGACAGTTGCATTTGGATTAACTTCGTGTACTTCACCACGGGCAACTACACCACATTTTCCAAAACCAAGCAAGTCGCATCTCTTACCGATATATATAATATCCAACTACATTTACACATAACATTGGCATTGGTATTGTTAGCGCTTATAACATAATTGTAAGCTCAATACAGTAAAAAAATTATACTTGCATACCGACGATGCCTGAGTAGATTTAACGACTATTGGTGATGAGCGATTTTGAGTAGACTCTCTCTCTTTCTGCATATCCTCCAATGTTTTCTTCATCTCAACTATATCTTGAGTCATATCATCCATTTTTTCTTCACCTGAGATAACTCTTGAACTACGGTCTCTTTTTCTTTTGTCACATTCCCTACCTTTGAACGAGCAGGAGCTGACTTCTTCAGTCCTACTTTGCTTATTGAGCAACCTAGACCCCGCATTCGCCCTCTTTTGTCAGAACCAACCAACTGTAAAATATTGTAAATCAAGTTATTAAGATATTCATAATTACCATAAAACTTAAGTAATTTTTAAATTTTATTAGTACCTCTGTAAGGGCATCATCCATGCCGGTCATCCTAGAAGCAGGATTGCTACTAGAGAGCTCCTCTAGTTTTTCCTGTGCAAAAAATACAAATGAATGCAATATAATTCAAAGTTATACATAGGCTTTTCACACATAGGCATTCTTGTGGTACAAGGGATGCACTTACAGCAAGGTCAGGATACTGGACAACTTTGTCCTTTCTTGTATAGGCCCTTAAGAAGACTTCACATCTACCTATCTCAGCATCAGAGGTAAGATTCTTCTCCTTCGCCTTTAGCACATTACATATCATTCAAATACATATCATTAATAAATTTAGATAAATGATAATTCAAATTTAAATTTGATTTTAAATTATAATATCTATTTTTAAATACATACCATCTTATGGTGAGTAACAGCCATGCTGTGCCTCCCAAGACAAGTATGTCCTTTTAGCTTGGCCCGATCGATTTTATTCCTTACGCTTGCTCTCTTGAATTCTTCAGTGGTACGTTGATCCATGAAGACCCTCCAATCCTCCATAGAGATACCTGGGGGGGAAGGACCATCTCTCACAGCAATAGGATCCTTGTCTTTAATATATTTTGCAGTCAATCTTCTCTTGTAATTCCTCCACGCTTCATTGATGTGTTTTGTAATGTATTCAAGACTTGCATCCCAACTTTGACCCTCAAACTCATAATACTGTGACAGTCTTTCTGTGACCATACGAATTTGTTCATGAGGCACCTAGCGAAAGTCTTGGTATATGATTTGGGATATGAGAACGGGTGAGGACACCGACATGCGATGCAAAGTCTCTATGATCAGAACAATTCTTATTCGGTTGCCCGAATTTATTTGTCTTTAGGACTTTTTTCCTATCAGGTTGCACAAGTAAAGAGACCCCCCTAGTAATGCCTCTCTTTTTAGATGAAGAAACTGATACAATTACATAAAAAGAATAACAGTTATATATACACATCATTGATTAATGCCAATATATAAAAAAAGGAAAATTTACATATATAATTAAGGAGAAGTATCTTATTACATTTGGTGTTGCTTGAATCTGTACTCCCAAGCACCTGTGCACCCAATAGCTCTGGTTGTGAATCCATGTGCCTATTTCTTCCCTAATATGAAAAGAAAAGAAAAAAAGCTAATGGTTAAGAAATAATTTAGATCACAGATAAAGTACAAAAAATTCACTATATTATCCAAACCTTGATTAGATTTCCTCCAATAAATATCATTTTGTTACATGCTTAGAAAATACAAACAAATTAGTAGATTCTCTTTGATCGTTTTCTTTTCTTTGTTTTCTCGACCACAACATTGACGTCTTCAGATTCATCAAATATCAACTCATCAACCATTGATAATGAGGTGAGATCAGGTCCTGCATCGGCATTACTTACAGCCTTTAATCGTTCCAATAGAACGCATGTCTCTTCTTTGACAAATTTTTTTTTTAGAACCTCCAAGACAACATGCCAATCAGCATTTTTTGGATATCTGGAGTAGAAAACTTGTGTGGTATGCTCTGCAAGAATGAAGGGCTCGTCACCGATTTTGTCTAAACTGTAAAGACTAGACAAATTTACTAATCTCAAATTCGCTTCGACATCAAAAGAAACACCATGATGTGTCACTTCACCCAATCACACTTAAATAGGACGGGCTTGTACCCTGTTCGGTACTCCAATTGGATAGTTCTACGAAGGACTCCATAGTAAGGTTGATTTTCATCTACTGTATTGATATCCTTAGCACTTGATCGGAAGGTTGTCATACCCTCTATCCTAACCCCACTATTTTGGTTCGTTTTATTCTCCTCATAGTCCTTAGTGACAAATAGGAAACCATTAATATAATACTTATTGTATTCAATAGAAAAATCTAGAGGTCCTCTCACTACATCTTTAAATTCATTATCGTCAGATTCAATAAACACTGGTTGCCTCTTCAACCAAGATATGAATTCGTCCTCGCTAGGCACCCTGTTGGTCCTCTTATAGAATCGCTGCAAGAAATCTTTGTACTTCCTGCGCGATATTCAATAACATTGTTATATTGAAATCGCATAAAGTAAGGAATATATATATATATATATATATACACACGTACACACACACACATACATACATATATGAGCTTATTGTACATACCCTTCCCACTCATCGTAGCTGGGATGACTCTTCAGTACCCATGTACGAGCTTGTTCGTATTCGATACCCGCTAGGATAACATTTTAACCCGAACCTACTGGACCAACATCGTCATCATTAGGGTCATCATCAATGATATCTTCCAACTTACGTAGTCCTGGAATGACTCCGTTAAACCGTTTTTCCAGTTTTTCCAATAGGCATGTTTTCTGTTTTCCTTTATATTGGTTGCAGAATATAATTGTCTCCTCTTGGATGTATTGCTCTACAATACAACCTTCAGGTCGTGTCTTGTTACGGACATAGGCCTTGAATGTCTTCATGAACCTAATAAAGTTAATGATACATTATATATACATGTAAATGTATATGTTAAGCCGATTTATTCTTATTAAGCTCATAGCATACTTTTCGAATAGATACATCCATCGATAGTATACATGACCACATATGCGAGCCTCGTAAGCCAAATGGATCGACAAATGCATCATAATGACAAATATCGATGGCGGGCATATAGTTTCAAGCTGACATAGCATCCTAGCCATGCCCCTCTTGAGAGTAAGGAGTGTTTGAAGGTCTACGGTTGTCAAACACAAGGCATTAAAAAAGGTGTAAAAGCTTGTAATTATAGGACGAATGACCTTCCTATCCCTGAATGCATGCTGGATGAGAAATGGGAGTAGATGTTGCATCAACACATGATAAGAATGAGACTTCATTCCCTTTAAATCCACGTAATCTTCCTTTACGATGGTCCTCCAATTCGCACTAAAACTGATCGGAACACGCAGCTCATGCAAGTCTGGATGAAAAGTTTTTTCTCTTCTTTTCTTAGACAAAAAGGACCTTGTTTCTGAATCACCTTGCCATTGTTATTTTTTAGCCATAGACGCTTCTTAATTCCCAATCGTTTCAGGTTCCTGCGTGCATTAACATCATCCTTGGTTTTGCCAGGCGTATTCAACATCAAGGCAACTAGGATTTCACATATATTTTTCTCAATATGCATGACATCGAAGTTGTGACACACGAGAATATCTTTCCAATACTCCAGATCAAATAATATAGACCGTTTGAAGAACCACGGTGATTCAACATCATCCGGTAGCTCTTGTTGGCCTCCATCAATACCCCTTATATTACTTTTCTCAGTCTTCCCCCACTGCATATTCAAGTTCGCGATTTGTCTTTTGACCTCAATCCCATCTAGACGGATCGGTTGACATCGTATCTCCACCTTCTTGTTGAACGTACCAGCACTTGTGTCCTTCCTAGCCTATTCTGATGTTGGCAACCATCGTCTGTGACCCATATAAACATGTTTCTTTCCATATTGGAGTCGCAGAGAATCTGTGTTAGGACCACATATAGGACAACCATACTTACCCTTTGTCCTACAACCAGAAATGTTACCATATGCTGGAAAGTCATGGATTGTCCAAAGCAGAACGACACGCATGTTGAATTTATTTTCATGGTATGCATCGAACGTCGTGACCCCTTCTCGTCACAACTTTTACAGTTCATCAATCAATGGCTGTAAATAAACGTCAATATCCTTTCCCGGTTGTTGCGGTCCCTCAATGAGCAAAGTCAATATAGTAAACTGAGGTTTCATGCAAAGCTTTGGTGGAAGGTAGTACGTCACACACATAACGGGCCATGAACTATACGACATACTGAAAGTACCGAATGGGTTAAACCCATCTATAGCCAAACCCAATCGAACATTGCGAGGCTCAGCTGAAAAATCTGTATACTTGTCATCAAGATTCTTCCATGCAATAGAATCAGCCGAATGCTCCATCTTTCCATGTTGAAATTTTCTGGTTGAGTGCCAAGACATTTCTTTCACCAACCATTGCACACTGAACTTTCTTTGTAGCCTTGGTGTTAATGGAAAATACCTTAACACCTTCCTAGGTATTCGAGATTATTTTTTTTCAGAATCCATTTCAGTCTTGTACCTAGAAGTTTTACAATTTGGACAAATGGTTTTCATCTCGTTCTCTCTCCAGTATAAGATGCAGTCATTTTGACAAGCATGGATTTTCACATAATCAAGACCCAACTTTGTATGATCTTCTTCGCTGGGTAGGTATTAGTTGGGGCCTTGTTACCGTAAGGTAACACCTTCTTTACTAGTTGAAAGAGCTTTGTAAATCTTTTTTCACTCCATCCATGATTCACCTTTAATTTGAAAAGCTGTATAATGAAAGTCAGCACGGTGAAATCTTGGGCCCCAAGGTATAGCTCAGTCATTGCGTCTCGCAGATTTGCTTCAAACTCATTAGTTTCATTTTCTCCAAAGACGCCTTCAACTATAGGGGTCACATTGGGCTCATCCTGTACAACTTTATCTAGGTCATTACCACCAAGTTCTTGAATAATCGTGTTGTGAACCTCATTTAAGTTTGGGACACCATGGTATTATTGGGAACTTGATTCATGTATAGTACACTTAGGTGATACATGCTCCCCATGCATGTTCCAAACTCTATAGCTTGGGTGAAATCCATTTTTCATTAGATGTATTTACATATCATCATAAGAAACCGCAAAACGTGCACATCTGCAAGTGGTGCATGGACAAGGAACGGATTCTCTACCAGGAAGGTTTTCTTGTGCAAACTTTGAAAAACTTCTGATTCTAGAAAGAAAATGTGGGTCTGGGAAACTTAGTGTCATCCACTCCCTATTCATTGCAGCCGGATCTCGATTAAACAAGGGGTCCATTTTCAACCTGCACCTTACCGAAAATTAAAGTTGGAAATTAGCCTCATGCACCATCTTCCTCAAAAGTTAGGGATTTGAGAAGTGTTATCAGATGATTGAACCCATACAGATATTATCTACCAAATACAATGTATTAAGAAGTTTGCAATTATTGTATTTTTATAATAAATTAATAATGTTGCTAACATTTTGCTCTACCCAATGTGGTTTCTGTGAAACCACTACAATGAGATATTTCATAAAAAGTCTCAGAAGAAAGATACTTTCAGTTTTAAGATGGTTAAGAAAACAAATACAACAACAGTACACATTCAACTAGAAAGAGGCTAAAGATTGGATGGTTTGGATCATCCAATCTTGGGGATTTTTTTTTTTAAATATGCAAGTGTTCCATACAAAATGTGGTCCACTAAATCAAGGGCTGCATCAGTAAACCATGTGCCCAACTTGCATATACAAGTATTCGCACTAAGGGCCTGTTTATTAACACTTAATTTTTGCACTTAACGCGGAATTGGGAAAATATTCCGTATTTAGTGGTGTTTGTTAACGCGTCATTACCACGGAAGAAGGAAAGCGCTAAGTGGTTTTTCACTGAATTCTTTCCGTGATAGGAGTCTGGCTTAATGGTAAACGTTGAATGCGCTTCGTGAATTTGTTATTAAACAAAAATTTTTGTTTCCAAAATTATCCCCTTTTAAGTTAATACGACAATTGCTACTCTTTAAATTGTTCGCGCACTACAAAATCAACTTTCAACTTCTGAAATTTCTTTATTCCCCACCATGATTTATGTGACTGCTCCACATCATCCATCAACTTTTTCATATCATTTAAAGTGTGAGCCAAAAAAAGAGGTAGGTCTAAGGATTAACTGGACCACGAGGTGGGGATTGAATGTC
The DNA here is from genome assembly GCA_030180095.1 of Magnolia changhungtana. NCBI lineage: Eukaryota > Viridiplantae > Streptophyta > Magnoliopsida > Magnoliales > Magnoliaceae > Magnolia > Magnolia changhungtana. The sequence continues at coordinate 18,434,613 of JASAUF010000667.1, read as the reverse complement.
CACCATTAAAAACTTCTTAGGAGTTGGAGAAGTTTCGAATCAAGCTAATATTTATCTTTTCACTTCATCCATATCTACATGACCTAATAAATAGGTTGGATGGTAAAAAAACATCACCGTTGCCCCCAAAAAATTTTCAATGGTAAATGTTCAATTTACACTGTTTCTGGTGGTGTGGTCCACTCAAGGTTTGGATATGCTCAATTTTTAGGTTAAAGGGTTAAAATTATGTGATAAAAGAGATGGATGGAGTGGATACAATTCATGAATGACTGTGGGGACCATAGAGTTTACTCAGTGCGCTTATCGTACTGAGTTACTCAGTACGCAATCCGCTTCCTGGGGGGGGGGGGGGGGGGGATTGAAGTGACGTCACCAAGTTATGTGGGCGCCACCATTGTTATCAAATGTGATTGCATATGCGCATACTTTTGATGAAATCGCATATGCCATGATGGCATATGCGATCTGGCAAGTATGCCATGGCATACTTTTGTATGCGATAAATATGCGATAGCATATGCGAGTATGCGATCGCATACTGCATATGCGATCGCATATTTCCCAATGCCTGACAAGATTTTTATTTTTATTTTTTATTTTTTCAAATTGGAAAAACTCATATCCCCTCCATTTTCACTATTCTTTACTCCAAAGCTCTAAATCTCTTACTCTTTCTCTTACACCTCTTTCTTTCTTACTCTAATCTCTCTACAATTACTTCAATTATGTTTATTTTTTGTATTTTATAAGTTGTGCTTACTTTTTGTAAATTGAGTTGTAAGTTATAACTTGTAAGTTGTTTCAAGTTATCCATTTATCATTAAAATTTCTTTCTTCAAAATTTATAATAATTAGTTATCTTTTAATGTAGCTTGTTGATTGTTTTGTTAAAATTTATATATCTAATATAAGTAATTAAATATATCACTTAATGAAACACATAAACTATAATGAAATAAGTAAAATAACTCAATCCAATCATGTGTACTAATGTTTTTCCCTCTTTTTTTTTTTTTTAGATTTTTTTTTTGAAAAAAAATATGCTATGGCATATGCGATTGTGCGATCGCATATGCGAACAGCATATGCTGATCGCATGCAATCGCATATGCGATTTGACAACATTGGGTGCCACCATGATGTATGTTTTGTATCCATGCCGTCCATCCATCTGGAGAGATCATTTTAGGACAAGATCTAAAGAACGAGTTACATCCAAAGATCCAGTGGACCCTACCATAGAAAACAGTGGAGAGAGTGACACCACCATTAAAAACTTCTATAGGCCATAAAAGTTTTCGATCAAGCTGATGTTTGTGTTTTCCCTTCTTTAATACTTTTTAAACTTTTGAATAGGTTGGATTTCGAAAAAATATTATGGTGGACCTTAAGAAGGTTTCAATGGTGGACATCAATCTTCCCATTGTTTTTTGTGGTGGGGTCCACTAAAGCTTTAGATCTGCCTCATTCTCAGGGTCTGCATCAAAATAATATCTCCAAATGAAAGGACGTTGTGGATACAACACATACATCATAGTGGGGTCCACAGAACTTGGTGACGCCACTTCCGTATTGAGTCTCGTCACTATCTAATCCGTGCCCATCTACACCAGCTGTATAGCTGGATACGGAACCGTATTGGCTACTCCCCTACCACCATCCCAGTTGGTGGTGGTCCGTGCTATGTGACCCCCATGATGCATGTGTTTCATCCATTCCATTCATCTATTTTTACGTATCTTATTTTATATCTTTATCCCATAAATAAGAGGGATATAAATCTCAGGTGGACCACACCACAGGAAAACAATAATGATTGGATATCCACCATTACAATCCTCCTAAGGTCCACTGTACTGTTTATTTGACATCCAATATGTTGATTACGTCATACATTCCCAAGATGAAGTAAAAAAAAAAAAAAAAAACAAAAATCAGCTTGATCCAAAACTTTTATGGCCCCCAAAAGGTTTTCAATGGTCAAAGCTCATTCAACACTGTTTCCTGTAATGTGGTCCACTTGAGATTGGGATATACCTCATTTTTTGTCTCATACTATAAAATGATCGGGATAAATATATGGATGGATGAAACACATACATCATGGTGGGGCCCATAGAGCACTGACCATCAGCCATTAGCATGGATGAAACACATACATCATGGTGGGGTCCATAGAGCATTGACCATCAGCCATTGGTGGCAGCGGGACTAGCCAATCGGTTTTCCATGTGGTACACCGGGCGCGGATTGGATGGATGCAAATTTCCTATAAAAGCCATTCACAGGAAGTTCCTGTGCAAGGATGCTAGGTGATGCTAGGTGGGGCCCACCACCATGTTTTTAGGAAATATACTATATTCATTTCTTTTGCAAGCTAATTTTAGTACAAGCTAATGTTCATGTTTGAGAAAAAATCATTTTATCAAAATCAATATACCATGTATCAGTAAGGGTGCACATCGAGTTGAACCGAGTCAAGCTGGCGGCTCAGCCACTAGCTGACCTCAGCTCGAGCTCGTCTCGACTTGGTTTGGTCAGCAACTCGGGCTGAGTTTGAGCCAAGATCAAGTCGAGTTCGCCATTGAGGCATTTTTACAAACAACTGGACTACAACTTCAAAATCTCACTATAAGCAAAATAAAAGCAATGGTTTTACATTACAGATATTTTATCAAATACCTTCTATGCAACATAAAAACTAAGAAAAAAAGAGTATTTGTTTCATGTACATACTTTCCTTGCCACCAGCCACACTTGGTGAGCAACATCAATAGCATGGTAATCGTGTCACCGAAAACCCGCAACTGATTTCAAAAATAGAGAGAGAGAGAGAGAGAGACTAACCTTCAAACCAGTTGAGACCTTCCCAGCGAAAACCCTCGACTGATCTCGGAAAAGTAGGTTTTGAAAACGTTAGCGAGAGAGAGAGAGAGAGGGGGGGGTTGGGAAACAGAGAGAGGGGAATGCGACCGAGAGACGGGGGAGAGGGTGAGGGAGAGCGGGAGATCGAGAGATGGTGAGGGAGAGGTGAGTGAGAGAGAGAGAGAGAGAGAGAGAGAGAGAGAGAGAGAGAGAGAGAGAGGCAGAAATGGAAATTGGGTTTGGGAGGTGCGGGCGGGAGAAATTGGGGATTGATTTTTTATTTGGGGGTGGGGCGTGTGACGGACGGCCCATTAGGATCGTGGGTTTTAGGACCATGGGGCCCACCATGATGTATGTTATTTATCCACTCCGTCCAATAATTTTAAAATAATATTTTAAGGGCTGTTGCAAAAAATGAGTCAGATCAAAGTTGTAAGAAAACCACACAACAAATTAACAATAGAAATTTAATTTTTATGATTTCTTATTGTGTGGTCCACTTATACCTTTAATCTACATAATTTTTAGCCTAATCCACTGAAATTATATATCCGAATTTATAGACGGCTTAGATCAAACACATATATTTCAGTGAGCCCCATGGAGCCCCTTAAGCACCATCAATAGCTAATACGGAATGGTGAGGAGGAAGGCTTTAGCTACGGATCAATTAGGCTTTTGGCTATGGTTTAGATCCGTAGCAAAATTGCTACGGATTAAATCCGTAGCCAAAAGCCTTCACATTCCATAGCCTTTCCTCGATTTTTTGGTAATGAAAATTGTATAGGAAGTCGCGTGTGTGATATTTCACCGTCTTCTTAAGAAAACTTACCTCTGGGAGCGTTCTACGCCTTGACTGGTGATGATTTTCTTCCCCATAAGCTTTTCATCCCTAATTAGACCAGAAATAATAGTTTCATTAGTGTAACCGGCTAGCTAGTCTAATGATATACTGCTTTTACTTAATTTATCTGTTTATCATGATAATGCCTACCATTGTTTAGATTTTGATTTCTCTGAACTACTATAACGTCCCAAAAAATTTCGTACAAAGACCCGAGTACCACCTCAAGCAGAAATCACTCAAGACCAAATCCTTTATAAATAGACGAAAATAACTAAGTGCTAAACTAGATTAGCTGTGAAATTAGCTTGAACCACTTTAAATACCAACTGCAAGACTCAAAACTTGTAAAATCATTAACGCTACATTACCCTGAAACCTAGGATTAATCTCTAAACCCAGTTGCTCTCCAGAGCTCACCAAAACTCTGTATCGGACCTGGACCGCGCGTCGAAAGTCTGATTACTACGAAACCAAATGGTTAGGACCGCCTTATTGGGCTTGACAATCGTCTGGAAAATCAAATCCAGACAGTACCCAGAAGTGCACAACTAGAGCCCTGAGTGAAGCGTGTGAGAAACGCGAATATCTTTAGAAAATGTATTCAGATTTAAGTAAATGCCCAGTCAAGCTTTCGTTTCGCTATCAGCCAATTCTACGGTTTCGATCATCGAATCCGACCCAAATACACCTTCGGATCAGGAAAATTTTTATACACAGGTCCATGTACTCGTGGCCCTGATCGAGCGACGATGACCATTGAACTGAAACTAGTCCACCATGGTCGATCCATAAATCTGATCGAACCGAAACCTTAACCTGACCTAGATCCAATGACAGGAAGCTTAAGTCCGACCGTACACAGAAAAGAGGCCTCCAGAAGTGCTCTGTTGGATTAAGACAGCCCCTATTTGGCTATAACCTAAGTATACCATGACCATGGGGTTATTTCCATTAATTTTGGGCCTATATAAGGGCCTTAAACCCTCTCTCTCTCTCTCTCTCCCTCTTGCCATACGAATGTCCAACCCTAAGAGAGAGAAAAGAGAAAAGAGAGAAGAAAAGAGAGAGAAAGTGAGGGAGAGAGTTGGAGTTTGCCTGTGGGATTCTTCCCTGCCATTCTACGTGCTTACCTACAGTTGCCTTAACGCCATTTCGGCGTTTCTGATTCTATTTTTGGGTAAGAAATCCTAACCCTAATCTGTTTTAGACATTCAGATAGAGTAAAGGGTGGAATAACTAACTTATTCCATGTTATAGGTTGTTGTGGTGCCGTAGACAAAGACTTAATGTTTAAACTGAGTTCATTACGAGTCTATCGGTGAAAGGTACGGACTATGAATATTTAAGTTATGATTTTTAAGGCTTTCAATGCCGGTTAATGATTTATAACTGATTTGGGTGCCATGTCACATGCTAAATGCAAAGATTCCTTCGCTTTACAGATATATATGAACTATGTTGAGTATAGTGTACTCCATGTGTTAGGTAAAATGATTAAATGCGTATAGAATTTGGCTTCGTGTTTGACATGATTATCTGTCGTGGATATAGGGTTGTTGTATGTGCGACAACCCCTTTGCGAAAGGATTTGCCCTATTACATGTTATGGCCAACATACGCCATGTATGTTATAGTGTGTAGTCTAAGTGTTTGTAAAAATGTCTGAATAAATTTGGAATTTGGATTTGTGTTTGCCATGATTATTAACTATGAATATATGCTTGTTGTGTATGTGGCAACTCCTTTTGTAAAAGGGCTTGCTAGGATATATGTTATAATTAGTTTAATACATGTATGTTGAAATGTATAGTCTAAGTGTTTGATAAAATGCCTGAATGAGGAAGTGCTTGTGTAAATATATGTAATAAGGGTGTTGAGATGAGATTCTCAATTTCCTTATCTATGGTACAGTTTCCTTTATGTGATCTATCTTACTACTCTGCGATTTATGGATGAAATGCCTATGTGGTTACATGTGTAGCATGTGTATGTGGAAATGCTCAAACGAAATTTATATTTAGATTTAGTTGTCACATGTTGTCATTGATTATCACTTGTGAATGCTATCGTTTGAAGTGCGCTTGGGACTACTACGTAGTCCAGGCAATCGGTAACAATTCCTAGTTAAGTGGTTGAACTAGTCTCCCCACATTGGACACGTTTGATGAATCTAAGACGTACGATGATCGTCGACAATGGTACCTTGTCGGCTAATTCAACGTACACTCCTACCAGTCGAACTTGTCTAATAACCCGATTGGTCTATTGTGTGTTTACCATGTATGAACGCTCCTGCTTAAATCTAAGGTACCAACTTACCAGTGAAAATCCCATTTAACCATGGTACCATGTTCCGCTAAGACTCATGAGCCGGGCATGGTGGTATGGGATACCGTGGTCGAGCTGTCGGCCTACGTTGGGGCGATAAGCCTCCCCGTAGTGACCAGTAAGCAACCCAAACTAGTGAACCGAATATAGTGGTATGGGACACTGTATTTGAGCTGTCGGCCTCCATTGGCGCAGCTTGGCTGTGGTCCCCAGTTGGGTCGGTGACGAGCCTTCGAAAATAGATTGTCAGTTAGTAGGACATTAGTGGAGTGACCTCGAGTATGAAATAGGCCTACCCCAGTGCGGCCTGGTTGTGGTTCCTAGTCGGGTTGGTGACGAGCCTTCGAAAATAGACTGTCAGTTGGTAGGACATTGGTGGTAGTGACTTGAACTTGCCTATCGTATGTGATTAACTAGGATTGACGACCCTAGATGAATCATTATTTGGATTAATGATATAAAGGGCGGACCCTAGCTTCCTAATCCTGCTGTATGAAAGATCTAATAAGAACTTGAAAATCACTCTCATGCACCGCATTGCATGTGTCGTTAGGGCATTGAGGAAGTGACTGACATGCCATGACCGTGAGATGAAGATCGCAGAGGGAGTGCAGACGAGGGCATGCATCATTATTACATACCATTCTTGCATTAATCAGAATACTTAGGAATGTTTGATTGTATTGCTTTATCATTACTGCTTGACTGAATTGATAACATGTTAATCTTTGCTTTATAGTTCCACTGAGTTGATCACTCACTCCCATGTTACGGGACAGTGTTGTACACACCAACCAGACTCTGTCTTAGTTGTAGGTAGTGGCGATGCCTACGAGGCGGAGCCGAACTTCGAGGATGACGAGGAGGCATTCTCCTACATGCAGTTTTCAGGCGGGTTCATGTGAGCCGTGTCTTGATCAACAAAAATTTCTAGGTTGTTGACTAGATGACATTATACCTTTTGTATATTTTGAGATTGTACATGTAATTATTTAACCTGGTACCATGTTCACACTTTGGAGACTTACGACAGCTTATATATTTTATATATCTATCAGTCTTCTGCTTGCGAAATTTAATTGTCTCTAGAGTATGATATGTTGTTTTGGTATAATCCCACTCATGTTTAATACACGATTACAGACAACATTTAATCATCATTATCTATGTTGTATAAGTGATGCGTTGGAACTCGGGAGCTGAGCTCTGCTCGACCCCCGATTTTCAGGGCGTTACAACTACCTAGAGAATAACCCAATCATTTATGTCATGTATTTTATGGGAATTCAACTAAAATGTATCAATAGAAATGTATGTATTGTTCTTTATTTCCACTTTAGGATCTATGTTGCTATGATACACATATTGTTAAAATCTCTCCATGGGAAGTCCTAGCAAAGGAGAGTCTGTGCTTGGGGTGTAACCAAATTGGTCATGACATAAGTAGGCCCCTAACATGGAGGGTTGATTTGTGGTGCTTGACCATGGGGTTTACCATCCATGTGTGGTTTCACCTAACTGACCGGGGGTGAATTTCATAACTTTTTCAAGTACCGTTGTTTACTCGTTTTTGAACCATTCATGCCGACATATTTTACTTGCTACTCTTGGTAATTTCAACATCCCACCCCTAGTCGGCATTGGTGGTGGCCCTCTTTATGATTGAATTGATTGACCACATGTCAGTGGGTACTACACACACCCTAAGACGGTAGTCTCATGGGCCGGGGATGGTAGTAATGGGACACTATGCTCATGCCGTCGGCCTACGTTGGGCCCTGCGCCCCCCGTAGTGACCATGAGCTTACTAAAAAAATAGCTGATTGTAATTGGACTAATAATGAGTTGGCAAATCATACATGCATAGAATACTACAACGGCTTGGATCATTATACCCATACGATTACGCCGCATGTTGCGCTAATGACCAGCCGATCAATTTATAATGATGAGTTGGATCCTCATGCCCATGCGATTACGCTGAGTGTTGCGCTGATGACCAGTCACATCTATGGGTGACAACCCCAATGTCCGTCCGGATGTTTTCCTCGTGACATAGGCCGTCTGGATGTTTTCCCTGGGCCGACGTTGTATTCATGCATTCATACACGTAATAAGACTGCATATACTGTATTTTGGATTACTTGTGTGCTTTTATGTTATTCCTTGTTTAGGGCGGCAGTGTGTAATCTTGAGGGGAGATCACACTGATCTGGCCACTCATTCATCAATGTTCAACCGTACAAAGAACGTAGGTACGTGAGACGTCATGGACGTGGCAGGTATGGAGGCGGTGGCGGCCGAGGAGGAGCCATATGACGAGGAGTTGCAGCAAGAGGCGGCAGCCTACTACAGGATGAATCAGTAGTTTAATCATTTATTCTATTTCGATGCATTTGGGATTTAAGAAAACTTAAGGTTTTGTAAGTGGCCCCCAGTTGATTGGGTCGAAATATTGCTCCTATTTTGAGGCCATATCTATGTTACATTTCATTCCCATTAGATCGCACTTGATTTATTGGTTGATCATCATTATCGATAGCTAACTCCTGTGTTTTTGGAATTCGAGTCACGTATCGGGTTCTGAAAACCGGGGCATTACATTTCCCTTTATCCATGTCGACGTAACCTTGTAAATAGATTAGATGACAATAAACATAAATGTGAGCCATGTAAAGAAAACAAATTTCAACAGTGTATGTTTTAAGACCATTATACTTCCTATGGTGTGAGCCACTCAAGATTTGGTGAGATGGTTTCCCCCTATCTTGGGCCACGTGAAGCTAAATGTTGACGACTCATCCAAAGGAAATCCTGGCCCATCGGGTGGAGGTGGTGTCTGCCGCGATGATAAAGGTCACCTCACGTCCGCCTTCTCTAAGGGCTACGGTCAGGGCTCCAGGTTTCTAGTGGAGGTCAAGGCAGTCGTGGACGGCCTCTCTATCTGTTTCGAAAAAGGCTTCAGATTAATCGATGTGGAAAGTGACTCTAGTACAGTAGTTGATTTGTTCTCCAGCCCAGGGGATGTGCCCTGACGGGTGTTTTATTTGAAGAAGTTTGACTCTTTTCGTGCTAATGGATCGGTGTCCATTAAGCGCATATCCCGAGAGAAGCCAACCGGGTTGCTGATAGCCTGGCCTGCTGTGTCAGCACCAACCAACAATTCAACTCCTTCGGGCACCCCTCGCAGATCCCCTTCCTATCGCGCGGTGAGCTAGTTCTGGACAGATCTGATTTGGGTGGGGTGCAGATCTCCTAACTTCCTTTTGTCTTTTGTATAGTTCCTTACGATAGGTTGGCCGATTGTTTGTGTCGGACCTCCCCGAATGTGCAATCTTTTCCGGAGTGTTAGGATCTTTTTATTAGCCTGACCTCCCATATCTGTATAGCCTTGTGCCATTTCAATGGAAAGCAGGGGGACCTAATCCCCTTTTTTGTTAAAAAGAAAAAGATTTAGATTTACCTCATTTTTGGGCTCATGCCCTAAAACGTTATGGTAAAATAGATGGATGGCATGGATATGTCACATACATCACGATGAGACGTCAAATATAATTCAGCCCTTTTAGATCTATTTTCATGATAGAACTGGTCACCAACTTTCAAACAATGGTCTTATCTAAGATTACTCAACTTCGAGGTGCAACGAGATTCGGTTCATTTATCGAAGTTGCATGATGCTAACTATGTAAGCAACGTGAGTTGCATCATTAGAAAATTTGGGTTTACTTTTAAAAGGTCAAACAGTCTTTAAATGAGAAGTTTTAGTCCTATTTCAAAGCTCATCAAATTATTTTTCCAATGAACTAATATCTTTTTGTAGGATCGGGGATGTTAAACATGAGCCTAGCATAACATGCTTGTATTGCTTGCTTTCCCATTTGCGAGCTAATTGGATTCCATACTCTCACTTTCGCTACCTACTCACTCTCGCTTTGACGAATTGCTTACATTTGCTTTTGCGAGTCTAACTTCTTGGACTCGTTGTAAAGATAATTCGATGAACTTTCAAATAGAACAAGAATCATCTCAATTGGATATCATTTGACATTTGAAAAGTGAGCCCAATGTCTCAGAATATGAATATATATTGTTCATGCTCGTGTTCATTTCTAGCATTGTGTGATCACTGAAATGATAAATGGTTCCTTGTTACATGTTGAATTGAGGTGAACTTAGACTTATTGAGAAGATACTTTGATGAGCTTTTAAATAGGATTAGAATTATCTTATATGGAGGTTGTTTGACCTTTCAAAAGTGGGTCCATAGTCTTTGATGACATAACTCACATTACTTGCACAATTAGTACCATACAACTTTGATAAACAGACCAGATCTCCCTCGTTGCATGCACTTCGGATATGGTGATCTTAGGCTTTTTGAAAAGGTAATTTGATAAGCATTTTAATAGTGATAAATCACCTCGATTAAAAATCACTTGGTTTGTTATCTTATGACTTGAAGTGTACCTTTTGTAGTATCAATCATCGAACAAAGCTTTTTCACCGGTGTAAGCATGATATATTGCTTGAGGGAGTAGTCGAAAAACATGAAAAATTGTTGGAGAATAATTGGAAAGCACGTAAGATCCGCATAAAGAAGTACTAAAAGAAGGGTAAGCCAAAGAGATGTGGTAAAAGAATATTCATGTATAGAAAAGAATGTCGAGGAGCATTTCCATCCCCGAAAATAAAAAGTACCAAAAAGCCTTAAGTGTAGAATAGTAGAGTTTTAAAATGAGTGTTTTTTTTAGGCTCCCACTGTAACCTAAAAGTGTATTTTGGGAGAAGAACTCAATAATAAAAAATAGAGGGGATGTGTTTACCACTGTCACATTGGATTCGAGTCTTGATTTGATCGCGAGGGAGCCTTACACCGGTTAGAAGTACGGAGAATGCCATACATGTCAGAAATCTAGGCCATTCTACAGTTACTACAAACTGTGGTGAAAGGACACTATCTCGCTTATCTCGAGCTTGGAATAGGCTGGGGCTCTAAGCAGCCCACCGTGATTAATTGGTTTATCAACACTGTCTATCTATATTTTTATATCATTTTATTATATAAGCTTAAAAATGGGGCAGATCCAAGGCTAAACTGGGAGACATAATAGGTATTAAATGCCTACCATTAAAAACATCTTAGGAACGGTAAAAGTTTTACATCAAGCTGATATTTCTGTTTTGTCTTCGTCTAAATCTACGTGACCTTGTGATCGTGGCTAATAAACATCATGGTGGGCCCTAGGAAAGTTTCAACGGTGTGAGTCATTATCATCTGTGCTTTTGTGGTGTGGTTCACTTGAGCTTGGGATCTGTCTTATTTTTTTGGCATGTATAATAAAATGATCTAATCGGAGTTGATAAACCCATAAATTATAGTGGGCTACCGAGCTTGGAATTGGCGGGGGGTTGTGCCTAATCCACGTCGGTCGTCTGCAATCTAAGGACTAAAAGTAATGTTGTCTGGCTAATTATAGTCAGGTCAAACTCGCAGGAGAAAGATGGGCAGATAAGAAATTCCAACAGTAAATTAGTACAGGGGATCCGGGTTCCATTAAATGCAAGAGTCAGCTGTGGTGTGGTCCATTTAATTGTTGGATCTGACTCATTTTTGTTTTAATGCCTTAAATTAATCAGAGAAAAGGGATAGACGGTTTGGATGTACAGATACATCACAATGGGCCTGCCCACAGAACTGCCTGTTCGGAGCTAGGGACCGGCGGGGGTAGTACGCAATCCGCGTCTCTCCTCCCATTTAGTTGATTTTCTTTCCTGTTTTACTTTTTCATGCATTTGCTGCACTCATTGGACAATTCAAAGTTCATGATCTGCACTATTTATGGCCTGGATGAGGTGGGACTCACATGCGGGGTGGATGGACTTTCCATGAAGTTAAAATGCATGGGGTTTCCATTGAAGAAGATTTAGGGGCCTGTTTGGCCGGACCGATCCCACAGTAATAGGAGGGATGGGATTGAGATATCCCGGGATATGCATGACGAGCCAAACAAACCTGGTGAACTTGTCCCGGGATATAAGCAATCCCATGATCTTAAAACAATCCACTGACATCACCATCATTGCCTTAAAATTGATCCCATCCCTTGGTTGGACGGATTGGAAGGTAAAATCCCGGGATATGCGGGGCGTGCCAAACAGACCCGGTGAACTTATCTCGGGATATAGCAATCCCATGGGTCTTAAACCAATCCACTGACACCACCATCATTACCTTAAAATATATCCCATCCCTCTTAATCCCATATATGGGATTTGCCCGGCCAAACAGGCCTTAAAGCACTTGATTTTTTTTTTTTCTTTTCTTTCTTTGAAGTGTAACAATTTCATTATCTTAAATGCCAAGAATTCACTTGGGCCCACATAAAATAAATGGTATGGTACAATATACTCTTATTTATAAGGGCCTGTTTGGCTGGGCAAACTAGATGGGATTAGATTGTATTGGAAGGGATTGGACTGGATTGGAAGGAGCAATCCCTAGATTGGCCAGGCGTGTCAAACTGGCGTGTTGAACTTCCGCCTGGATTAGAGCAATCCCATGGCATTGCTAGCAATCTACTGACATCACCATCATTACCTTGAAATCCACCCAATCCCTCCTAATCCCATCTATTTTGCCTCGGACATGTTTGGGTGGACGGATTGGAAGGGATTGGCCGGGCATAATCCCAGGATTGGCCAGGCAGGCCAAACATACTCAGTGGTAGATTCCCAGGATATAGCAATCCCATGGAATTGCCAACAATCTACTAATGCAGCCATCATTACCCGCCATCCACCCTTATACAATCTAATCTTATGGGATGGGCCCGTCCAAAGATGCCCTAAGGGATATGCCTAGTCCTTCCAGGCTACTTGGGTTCCACTCAGCATAAAACAGAAAATGAGCGGACCCATCCCTCCACCATCATAACAAGACTCCTGATCAAATTGAGTCGCTCTGCAATACTGACACATTGATATCCACGTCATCCCAGTCGGACCCTGGATTACGTTCTAAGTTACTCAGTAGGCTTTTATTGTACTGAGTAAACTCAGTTGGGCCAATATGAATGTATGTGTTTTATCCACACCGTCCATTCATTTTTCTTGATAATTTTAGGGGTTGATCCCAAAATTGAAGTAAATCCAAATCTCAAATAGACCATGCCACAGAAAACAGTGTGGAATAATAATTTCCAATGTTGAAACCTTCCTAGGGCCCATAGTAATGTTTATTTGTCATCCAATCTGTTCATAAGATCACAAAGACACGGATAAATAGAAACCACAAACATCAGCTTGATACAAAACTTCCATGGCCTCCAAGAATTTTTCGATCAATCATACTGTTTCCTTTGGTGTGGTCCACGTGAGCTTTGGATATGCTTTCATTTTGGGCTCAAGTAATAAAATTATCTGTTAAGATGGATGAACGGAGTGGATAAAATAAATAAATAACAGTGGACCCCACAAATTAGTTTCCTCAGTACGCTAAAGGAACTTGAGTTAATACGCAATCCACTTCCGTCATGGAGGTATAGAAAGCAGCGGTCCCTCTGCGATGCTAGCAAGCAATCCTGACATGCCGAAGATGGCCTCTATGTCCCTGGAAAATACATTCTCCGGCGAGGGCAGTTGCTACGCTCTGTCCACTTCCGTTTTTACATGTGTAATACCGCTTTCTCAAATAAGAGTCCGTCGTTGACTAAAGAACTTTGTTTGTTCCCTATGCTCTCACTTAATTTTACCGTCTTATAGTTATTTTCTGACAGGAGTCTGGCATAATCTGAACTGTTCATCTATTAGATCATGCTATCAGCGTTTTTTTTTTTTCCAAGTAAAAGTTGCATGTGAAGAGAGGGTTGAAGAAATGAGCGGTGCAGATTGATGATACAGGCCGGCCATGTGTCCAAATGAACTTGGGTGGAAAACTAGGTGACAGGGACGCGGTTTAGATACTGACAAGGTCAGTAGCCAAAATCTTTGCTAAAGTGACGTCACCAAACTGTGGACCCCACCATAATGCATGTGTTGAATTCATAACGTCCAACCATTTTTAGACATCCTTTTATGGCATGGGAAAAAGAACCAATAGATCTAAAGTTCATGTAGACCCACCACATAAAATTGTAGGAACAATCACACCCACCGGTGAAACATTTATGGGGCCACCATAATGTATTTTTTAGATCCAACATGGTCATAAGTTAACGTAGAGATAGATGAAGTATATATATATATATATATATATATATATACACACACGAAAACTCTGGCGGTAAACCAGTTTGTACATATGAACATTTTTGAGAACTCATCATCCGTGATGTAGATCCAAAATCTGAATCGTTCAGGTGAAGCAGTACCTCGTGAAACCTAGGCCTAAGTTTTACTTTGGCCTAAAACTTTGATGAGCCATGAAAAATAAAAACAGTTTCCTCCCTTGATTCGCGTTTCTCTTTGCTATGGCCCACCAGAATTTTAGATCTGAGTGAAAATTTTTCATATAGAGTTTTATGGGATTCCACATCACATGGACCGTTCAGATTAGACACCCATGACACGTGTGCAAAGGTACGCACATGCATAGGTGCACAGAGGAATATATATATATATATACATATATATATATATATATATATATATATAGCTTAATCAAAAACTTCTGTGTCCCTTAAAAAGTTTTGAATAGTGGATGCCACTTTCCCCATTGCTTTCTAACGGTGGAGTCCACTTGAACTTTAGATTTATCTTATTTTTTTTTCTCAATCTCTCTAAATGGATGAACGGTGCGGATACCACACATGCGTAGTGGTGGAGTTCGCAGGGTTTGGTGACGTCACTTCAGTAGGGATATGGCTGCTCACCTTATCAGTATCTAATCCGCGCCCAGATGATATGGTTATCAGCAGGCGGAAAGGGGCGAGGAAAGTTCATTATCTGATAAGGCAGCGTGAAAACAGCTGTCACAGTTTCAGCATGATTGACTGATACTGTCAGTTGAATGTCCTGGGGGCTGTCCGACAAATTCTTATGTTTTAGTCGTGTTGCGTACGCGGGGGAACATGGCGTGTGGCGACCTTCAGCCCTTGTGGTGTCTGTAGTACCACGACAAATGAACTCCTCCCAGCGGGTGGGGTCCACCGTGATGTTTGTGATCCATTCCGTCCATCCGTTTTCCGAGCTCATTTTAGGAAATTCTACAGAAAATGATGTGGATTCAAAACTCAAGTGGGCCATACGAGAGGGAAAACTGGGGAAAGAGTTTTTTACGGTTGAAACCTTCCTGTGCTCCATCTTGATTTTTATATGCCATCCAAACGGTTTATAAGGTCATTCCCACTGGGATGAAGGGAAAAAACGAAAAAATTAGCATGATAAGAAACTTTTATGGCCTTAAAAATGTTTCAACGGTGGTGACTGAATCAAAATTGTATCCCCTCGTGCGGTCCACTTGAGTCTAATTTTCTGTAGAATGTCCTAAAATGATCTCAGACAACAGATGAGCGGAGTGGATTTATGAAAAACATCAAGGTAGGCCCACCTACATCCCAGCGCAGGAACTTCCTGCGAAAGGCTTTACGAAAGGGGTAGTGATGGCTGGTGAGCATTCTACCACGTAATTATGGTGATGTGGTGGTCCTCTGCGGTACAATGGTGCGTGACCCTTTTTTCTTTTTCTTTTTTCCACACGCGTCCTGCACTCACACCACAATTAATTAATTAATTATTATTTTTTAAAAGGGCTTTTCATACTCATGGAGTTGTATCTTTACGTAACCTGGGTGAACCTATTAACAAAAAGGAAAAACAGGTCCATCAAACCAAGAAGCAAAGAAAACAAGAGGAGGAGAGAACCACTAAATCTCTCTCAAGTAGCCTAAGTCAGCTCTATCCAAGTATATCAACCCTCTAATGACAGGTGGCAGCTCAGTCATAAACTGAAATAGACTATGACCTATGACCTCTGATCAGCTACTCACACTACAATGGTGCTTGAACCTATGACCTCGTGTTGAAGCTCTTGTCACTCTACCAACAAGGCACAGGGTCAAGATAGGTCGGGGCCTACCTAATCCACTTACCATGGTCTTTGGTGGTGGCGGCAGACATGTAATGGATGCATAAATAAAAAATAGTAAAAGATTAAAAATTCAACCAAAAAGATTCCCACTGACCCTGGTGGCTACTGTGAATGATTTTGAAATATATCACACCCACTTGTGAATTGAAAACTGTGTACACAAGTCACTCTATTTGTTGGAGTATTTCAAAAAACTAATAATAATAAAAATTATAGTATTATTTATTTAAGTATGAAAGTTATTTTAACATGAGACGAGAAGATATTTAGAATATTTATGAAGTTTTATTCTCATAACATTTTGAAAAGGTGTTACATTATATTCTATCTTACGTATGCGGACTATGTAATGTTTCATATTTCAATTCGATATCACCTGGTGTGTATTGATATTGTGCACGAATGACCAGTACCCATACCATGCTCGAAACCGCCCTATATTAGTTTGACGTAGGGTTATATTGGTGGTAAATGATACAATTCCGATGCACAAATTTTGAATAATGTTTTGAGAAGTTTCATAAAAGATACTTGTATAAAGTTTTTTATATATAAAGCCAATGCATGCAAAATTAAATACATCAACGGAAGAGACAAGACCAACCCTTATATACACCATCCAAAATACTAGAGTCGATTAAAAATAAAAGGGCCTGAATTAATTATTCAAAGAAGGTCCAGGTGATAAGAGGAGTCAAAAAGGTCTTCACTCTTGCAATACAATGATATAGAGGACTTTGGCCATAAACTCGAACATCATTGAATTAATGGATATTGTTCTCTATAACATTATTCATGTTTTGACTTACACAAGCAAAGGCTCCTAATTAGACTTGAAATAGCAAATTTATTAGAAATAATAAATATGCTTGATTCTATCCAATCTCTTTAATTATGAATGGACTTTCTAACCTAATTAGGGCATTAAAATTTTATCACCGCCAATGATTAAAGTGATGTAAAGAAAATTGTAATCATTATACTGTTTCATGGCATTCCTATGAAAATCTCAAATTCAAACAATAACACTAGTGTATTGTTGTGATAATTTGATATTAAAGTAACATAAAAAAGCCATCATTACAATTTTACTATTTTACCATTCAAAAACCTAACATGGGAATCAATAATTAAAGTGATATCAAAAGATAGGTAAAGTAATTTTTAATCATTACATATTTTCTTTACATTACAATGTTAATTTGGTGGTACGAATAGGCATAAAAAAGAAACAACAGTTAAAAATAGTAAATTAACAACTCATAAAATAAAAAGACTTCAAACCAAAATTTGATCCTAAAATGAGCTTATGTTACTAAAACCATTCACAGGACTTGTCAATAACATTCCAATGATAGTGATTCTAATAACGGACTATAAAAAATGGTTGTTGTGGCCTAACTTCATTTGATCTAGTCCCTCCATCAAGTTGCCTGTGGCTTCTTTCATCTCATTACCTTAGGGTTTTGTGGTCAATAGGTCTCATGGTTGCTGGTCATGATCTTTTTTAAGGGGGCAATTATGGAAGCCCCTCAATGATCTTTTTTAAGCCATTTGTACTAGTTCCAATAGTCCAAAGATACTTGAAATTTCTAGAAGCTTCTAATTCAAAAGATATGATTAGAAATGATTCTTTAGACGCAGTTTGGCTGGTGACACTTCCAGTAGTCAATGTCTAGGGGTCGGTGATCCATGGGCTCCACCATATTGTATGTGTTTCGTCTATGCCATCCATCCATTTTTCCGGTCATTTTATGGCATGAGCCCAAAAATGAGGTAGATCCAAATCTCAAATGGACCACATCACAGGAAACAGTATTTATTGAACGCTTACCATTAAAAACTTCTTGAGGTCATGTAAGTTTTGGATCAAGCTGATATTTCTTTTGTCCCTTATTCAGGTCTGTATAACCTAATCAACAGGTTGGATATCAAATAAACATTACCGAGAGCCCTTGGAAGATTTTAATGGTAGACATTCAATCACTACTATTTTCCTATGGGTGTGGTCCACCAAAGATTTAGATCTGGCTATTTTTTGGATCACTCTCGACAATGATCTAGAAAAATGGATGGACAGCGTGGATAAAACACATACATCATACATCATGATGGGGCCCAATGAGTACCGACCACTAGCCGGTCCGAGTCGTGATTCTTTGAAGATTTAACTAGCTAATTCCTTTATGGACACTGCACTGCCCACCCATCACATAAGATTCAAACAAGGACTTTTGACTTGTCATTTGTATTAGCCAATAGACATAGATCCGCATTGGACCGTCTCCAGGTTAGTCAAACTACTGCGGGCTCAGTTTAGACCCAACCTCAGAGCCCTTGCATTGGACAAATGGCAGGTGTATGGTCTCATCCCTCACGCGTTGCCGCCTCATTCTGTTTCTTTTTTCATCTATTTCTGTTTATGTTGCATGGATGAGGCGGCGCTTTTACGTGGACTGACTCTCCTCCCTTTTAGTTGATTTTTTTTTTTTTTTTTTTTTCCTTTTTCTTCCTGTTTTGCTTTTTCATACGTTTGCCGCACTTGTTGGACAGTTCAATTTCATGATCTGCACTATTTGCGGCCTCGATGAGGTGGGACCCACATGAACTTTCTATGAAGTCATGGTGCATGTGTCTTGTATTGGGTAGAGAGATAACTGACTACTAATCAAGAAGATTTAAGGCACTCAATTTTATATTTTTTCTTTTCTTTCTTTGAACTGTAACAATTTCGTTATCTTTAATGCGATGGGTCCATTTGGGCCCACACAAAACAAATGATATGGTACAATGTATCCTTACACTGAAGGATATACCTTATACAATATACCACTTGGGCTAGCAACTTGGGTTTCACCCAGTATCAAACCAAAAAAGGGGTGGACCCCATCCCTAAACCATCGCAACAAGACTCCTCATCAAATTGAGTAGCTCCACAATGACAAGTCAGCTTCCATCTCCATTTCATCCCATTGGGACCCACTTCCAAAGCATGGAGGTGGAGAAAGCAACAATCCCTCTGCCATGCTAGCAAGCAATCCTGGCATGCCAAAGATCGCCTCCTCATCCATGTATAACACATTCTCCTGCAATAGCATCATATTCTCCGGCCTTATATTAATATCACTGTTGGAAGCATTGTCAGATTCCGATGGCCGGAAAGCTTCCGCAGCCTCTGCAGCAGCTTTCTGTATGTCCTTCGCACTGCTGGATGCCGGCATAGGCAAACGCCATGCTGAATCAGCGAAATTGAGGCACGCCCTTCGTCCTCTGAGTGCCATCGCAGCAACGTCGTGGGCCCGAGCAGCCATCTCAGCAGTCAGAAACGTTCCGAGCCATATACGGGATTTCTTGTTCGGCTCACGCACCTCACATACCCATTTTCCCCCATTCCTCCGCCGGACCCCCCTGTAGACTGGGTGCCGCGTCTCACGAAACTTCTTCCGCCCGGCCCTTTTCTTCGGGCCACTAGTTGCCACGGTGGCATATACTTCCTCATCTGAGATGGCACGACGGCTGCTGCTGATGGACACCGACGAATTGTCAGATGTGTCACATGAGTGAAAATCAGAGTCACAAGTGAAGAAGGTTTCCATAAGTAGTGGGAAGTGATAGCTGCAGTTGTAGTACTGTTGAGTGAGAAGTGATAAAAGCAGAATCTGAATTGGTTGATTTTGATTTTGGGAGTGTGGAAATGAAGAGTTTTTATAAGTCGATACGGATTTGTATCGCGTTTGGTACGCGCACACGGAGCGCCCACGGCCAAGCCTGGTCAGTGAGTAGCAGCCGCCCTAGTTTTCAACATGCAGTTGTTACTTGATACTCTGGCAGATATGGAGTATGCTGATACTCTGCTACTCAGATATCATACACGTGGCATGCATTAACTGAAGTAAACCAACTAAGTTGTGGAATACACTGTCACTGAGTCATGGTCCCAAAATCAGATTGGTTGAACAATCCTATCTACTGATCTGTGAATACTTGTCTGTTGAAATAGGGTCATTGGTTCTTCTCATTTTTAACCGTACAATAAATGTCCATAAATCGGATAATCAAGTGATAAAACCATCTTAATTTTTGGTTCATGGTATAACCAGTCTGGGCTATATAATTTGAACAGCTTACTTTTTGGGTTAGTTGTACGTGGCACATGCAATTTTTAGGTAATTTCTTTGTGCTGGCCTATTATCTGTCACGCTCTGACAGAGTATCAAACCTTTTCTCCTAGGCATGTTTTTATTCTTTTGTCATTCGAATGAATTTGACGTAAGACTAACTTACCAGGAGAAAGACTTTTCCACTGACGCGGATTGCGTTCTACCCCGGCCCGCCCGTACCTAGCTCCGAACGGTCAGTTCTGTGAGCGGGCCCACCATGATGTATCTGTACATCCTAACCGCATATTGATGGGTTTTTTTTTTTGACTCGTTGTCCTTTCGCAACTGGGATGCGCAAAGTCCTTTCGCAACTAGATCAAATGTCCTTTCGCACTAGATGATCTTGCATTTAATCCTTTCGCAATTAGGATGCGAGAAAGGAGTTTCCTAAAACTATAAAAGGGTCCTGCCTTCTATAATATGGATATTGTGTTGATGAGAAAAATACAAGAGGGCTATCAAAGGTGAGAGAGGGGAGAAAAGAGAGAGGAAGCTAGTAAGGGAGGTTCGCGTCGAGGAGGTTTTTCTACTTTGCAATTTATATCTCGCCTTCTATGTTCTCATAATCGGTTAGATCTCTTCGTTTTCTCTATTTCTCTTATTGTTCATCCACTCAAAAAGGCGTGAGTGAAGAAGGTTGTAAACAGCGTTCTACTTCATAGTGGATTGTTGATCCGGGCACGAGGTCCGTGGTTTTTACCTCTTTGAGGGTTTTCCACGTAAAATTCTCTTGTGTGGTGTGTGATTGATGCTTTGATTTATTTCATTGCTTTATTATCCATAATTGGGCAGTGTTTCGGAGGCTAGATCCTAAGGTTTGTGCAAGGCATCCCAACAAAGTGGTATCGAATCTAAGTTCATTGAACTAGGTAGGATCGGTTTTGAATTATGGAAGGTGGCTCAAGGATGATCGTACCTCATGGTTCTAATGGACCATATGGAAGGCTAAGATGGAGGACTTGCTTTATTGCCCAAGGACCTATATTCTCCAATCTCGAGCATATCAAAAAAAAAAAATCCAAGGATATGACGATGATGATTGGAAGAAGATGGACCAGAAAGGCGGTGGGGTTTATTAGACAATGGTTGGATGATTCTTGTTCCACCATGTGTCTACGGAAACCTCGGCCAGCTAAGCTTATGGCTAAAATTACAAGGGTCAGATGAGAGGAAGACAAATAGGTAATAAGATATTTCTCGATAAGGCGACTTGTAAATCTCAAGTTCAAGGATGGTGGTTCTGTGTCTTAGCATATGAATGAGGTCGGTAATATAGTGAACCAACTCACCTCTATGAAGATGGTCCTGGATGATGAATTGCGAGGCTTTACTATTGCTTAGTTCATTGCTGACAATTGGGAGACATTGGTGGTGTCTCTAAGTAACTCCCGCGCGAGACGGAAAGATATCCATGGAACAGTTTAACTCAATCAAGTCTCTTTAATGAGGAGACAAGGAGGAAGTCTCGGGGGTCTACTCGGCAAGAAGAGGCCCTTGTGACACGAGAACGGGGAGAGGAAAGAACAGGGAAGGGCGGGAAGGCTTGAGATAAATCAAGAGGCAAGTCGAGTAACGAAAAGAGGTTGAATCTTTGGAATTGTGGCAAGAAGGGCCACTATAAGCATGAATGTCGTGGTAAGAAAAACGACAAGAAAGTAAAAGGGAAGGAAGAAGAATCGGATTCCACATGCGGTCGCTTCGGATGGCGACATGGTAGTTATTCTTTCTACGGATCACGATGTATGTCTCACGGCCACGAGTCGAAAGCACCGACAAATCCTGATAGACTCGGGAGCTTCTTTTCATGCGACTCACACACAGGGACTCCTTCACAAGCTACATTCGTGTCGGTGACTATGGGGTTGAAGATGGGGGTAAAAATCGTATCAAAGATCGTGGGAGTTGGTGATATTTGTGTGAAAATCATGTGGGCGCACATTGGTTCTCGTGGATGTGAGGCATATCCCAACCTTCGCCTCAACTTGATGTCGACGGGAAGGTTGGATGATGATGTATGAAAGCATTTGTATTTGGGCGATGGAAGCTCATCGAGGGTTCATTGATCGTGGCAATAGAGGAAAGAAGTGTTGCACCCTTTACAAGGCAAGTGTCGGTATGTGCAAGGGTGGGTTGAACGCATACTCTAAGATTCTTATTGACATGTGGCACAGAGTGTGGATAGGCCACATGAGTGAAAAAGGGCTTCACTACTATAAGCGAGGAAGCACTTTTCGCCGTGATTGCATTATGCCTCAAAACAATCTTGATTGTTTATCGAAAACAATATCTAGTATAGAGTTTCATTCATTAAAAAAGCTTCTCTCATGTTAATAAAGTGCATGCATTAGATTTGGTTTATTCTCCATGTTTGTGGTCTATGAGGACAAAAACCTTGGGTGGGGCATTGTATTTTGTCACTTTTATAGATGATGCATCTAGGAGGGTTTGGGTTTATGCTTTGAAATCGATAGGACAAGGTCTTTGGTGTGTTTAAGTTGTTTCATGCTATGGTCGAGAGAGAGCAATATAGACCATTGAAGTGCATCCGCATCGACAATGGTGGTGAATACATTGGCGACTTTCATGAGTACCGCTAAGTCCTGGGTATACGGCATGAACAGAATTTCCCAAGACCCCCAAAGATAATGGTGTAGGCCGAATCTTAATGAATCGCACCATTGTTGAGAGAATTAGATGCATGTTATCCCATGCGAAGTTGCCCAAGACGTTACGGGGAGAAGCAATGCGCATAATGTATTTGATAAACAAGTCTCCATCGGCCCCGTTGAATGGAGAAGTACTGAGAAGGTATGGGTGGACATGATCCATTGTACAATATCTCAGTGTGTTTGGATGCGATCATCCGTTCACGTACTAAAGGACGAGAGGTCCAAGCTCGATATGAAGATCGGGCAAATGTGTGTTCTTAGGGTACGGTGATGAAAAATTCGGTTACGAGTTATGGGATCCGACCGAGAAGAAGCTCGTCGGAGCAGAGATGTGGTTTTCTTTGAAGATCGGTGTATCGAAGACATTGGTAAGCTAGAGAAGAACCACCTTCTAAATTTCGAAATGAGCTAGAGGACATGGATCCGATTACTCCTCCCGTGGTGCCCGATGACGGGGGGAGTACAAGAAGGTGCGAGAAACGAGGAGTTCCTTCGAAAGATGGACCGGGGAGCAGCCCCCGCTTGATCCACCTGTTGAGCCACGGGTGAGGAGGTCATCTAGGGACGACGGTAGTCAAAGAGGTACTCGCCGCATGAGTACATTATGCTAACCGATGGGGAGAGCCGAAGATTATTCACGAGGCCAACTCCCGACGAGCATAAGGAGGAGTGGTTGAAAGCTATGCAAGAAGAGATGGAATCCTTATATAAGAACCACACCTATGATATGGTGAAACGCCATCAAGGGCAAGAAAGCTCGAGCAACAAGTGGGTGTTCGAAAGAAGATTGAGCGAAAAAATTCACGATACGAGGTTTAAGGCCGGACTTGTGGTGAAAGGGTTTGGTCGAGGTCCGGTATAGACTTCGAGGAGATATTCTCACCATCTGGTAAAGATGACATCCATACGGGTGTTGCTTGGGTTGGCGGCTAGCATGGATCTGGAGATAGAGCGGTTAGATGTTAAACCGCTTTCTCCATGGTGACTGGAAGAAGAGATCTACATGCACCAACCAGGGGTTCGAAGTCAAGGGCAAGGAACATATGGTGTGTAGGTGAGGAAGAGCTTGTATGGGTGAAACAAGCTCCACGGCAATGGTACAAGAAGTTCGATTCGTTCATGTTACTGGATGGGTATGACACCTGAACGGAGTCGGACCATTGTGTGTTCACGCGCAAGTTCTCGATGGTGATTTCTTAGTTCGCTGATTATACGTTGATGACATGCTCATCATGGAAAAAGACATCAAGAAGATTGATGCAGTCGAAACAGAGAGTTGGGCAAGTCTTTGCGATGAAAGACTTGGGCCCTGGCCAGACAGATCCTGGAATGGAGATAACCCGTGACGATCACGACAAGCTTTGGGCATCACAAGAGCGGTATATTGAGAAAGTCCTGAGCGGTTCAATATGAATGCGTGAGGTGAAGCCTCAAGAGGTAATTATTAGAATCAAGTCGGTATCTCCACTAGATGGTCACTTGGATTGAGCGACGGCGGTGTCCCAAGACGAAGGCGGAGGTGGAAGAGATGCGAGAAGATACCCTACGCGTCGGTGTAGGAAGTTTGATGTATGCTTTATGGTGTGTACACGCCCGGACATAGCATATGCGGTTGTGTTGTCGGCCCGTATCTTGCCAATCCCGCAAAGAGCATTGGGCGGCGGTGAAATGGATACTACGGTATCTAAGAGGCTCATCCAGTTTGAGCTTATGCTATGGTGACGGTGAACTTGTGTTAGTAGGGCTACACGTGATGCTGAGATATGGCGGTGACATGAGACTCAAAGTCTACATCGGGTTCATGTTCACATTTGCGGGGGGAGCGGTTTCTTGGCGAGCAAGCTACGAAGGTCGTAGCATTGTCCCACGACAGAGGCCGAATACATTGCGATCACGAAGCATGTAAAGAGATGCTTTGGATGAAGAGGTTCCTACGAACTTAGCCTAAAGCAGAGGAGCACGTGTGTGCGATAGTCGAGTGCTATACACTTGAGAGCAAAAATCCAAGTCGGCATTCCAAGTCGAAGCACATAGAGATTCGGTATCAACTCTTTGGATCGAGATACTTTGGAACAAAAGGTGTTACTGACTTGAGAAAGTCCACACGGACGATAATGGGTCGACATGATGACCAAGGCTTTGCTCGAGGGCAAATTTGAGGTTTGTAGAAACTTCATTGCTGGCTTAAAGAAGGTGAATCCCTCCTGGGTCAAAAAGGGGAGATTTGATGGGTTTTTTTTTTTGTCTCGTTGTCCTTTACAATGGCCTGGAAAATGAAAGTCCTTTAGCGCAACTTAATGTTGCTTGAAGTCCTTTAAACTAGGATGCGGTCCGTGTAAGTCCTTTCTTTGAATCAACTAGGATGCAGAAAGGAGTTTCCTAAAACTATAAAAAGGGGTCCCTAGGATTTTTCTATGGATATTGTGTTGATGAGAAAAATACAAGAGGGCTATCAAAGGTGAGAGAGAGGGAGAAAAAGAGAGAGGAAGCTTATAGAAGGGAGGTTAACTGCTCGAGGAGGTTTTTCTACTTTGCAATTTATATCTCAGCGCTTCTATGTTCTCATAATCGGTTAGATCTCTTCGTTTTCTCTATTTCTCTTATTGTTCATCCACTCCTGCGTGAGTGAAGAAGGTTGTAAACGTTCTACTTCATAGTGGATTGTTGATCTGGGACGAGGTCACCTGGTTTTTACCTCTTTGAGGTTTTCCACGTAAAATTCTCTTGTGTGGTGTGTGATTGATGCTTTGATTTATTTCATTGCTTTATTATCCATAATTCTGGTTTGTTTCGGGAGGCTAGATCCTAAGGTTTGTGCAAGGCATCCCAACACATATTCCTTTTGTCGTATTATTTTAAGCATCAAAACAAAAATGAGTTAGATCCAACGATCAAATGGACCACACCACAGATGACTCTTGCATTTAATGCAACTGACTTATTATTTGGTGTAGTCCACTTAAGCGTTGGATATGCCTCATTTTTGCATTCATGCCTTCAATAATATGAGAAAAGGGATTGACAGTTTGGATGTATAGATACATCACGATGGGCCCGCAACAGAACTACCCGTTCGGAGCTAGGGAGGGGCGCGGGGGGTAGAACGCAACCCGCGTCCGGAGGAGAGTCATTCCACGTGCTAAGTGCCGCCTCATCCAAACCGAAACGGGTGAAAAAGAGAGTGCTGAAAGAATGAGACCATAATCCTTGCGTTTGTCCTACCAAAAGGCCCTGAGGTTCAGAACAAACTGGGCCCACAGCAGCTTGACTCAGGTAGAGGCAGTCCCGCATCCGGGCACGATTATGTAGGGTCGACATCCATTGTCTTATGCAAATGACAGGTCATCAAGTCAAAGTAAAATGCTATATGATTTTTAAAGGATACTTATGAATAGTTGGGCAGTGAGCTGTCCAGAAAGGAATCAACTATGGTAAATCCTCAAAAAATCATTCCTAATCATAACTTTTGATTTGGAAGCATCTAAAAGTTACCAGAATATTTGGTCTACCAGAGATAGTACAAGTACAATGAGATATGCCCCACCTCGGAAAACATCTGTGAAGGGTTTCCAAAGTTGCCCCAAAATATCATGCCCAACCATGATGAGACTTATATACCAAAAAAATAAAAATCTTAAGGTAATGACGTTGAAGAAGTTAGGCAATTTTATAGAGTGCTGAGTTCAAAAGAAGTTAGATAAAAAATGCAAAACATGAATTATATTTTTTAATGATGGTACCTTTTATTCATTTATTAGAATCATTATTGTTGAGGTCAAAATCTAGATCGCCCTCCACTCCTCCGGTGGACCCTAGTCCTGCACGAAAAGGTAAGCAAAGGAGACCTTGTCTTAGCCGGGGGACCCTCCGATGCCTAAGTTAGGTCAAGAGAATCTAGGTCTAAGTGGAATTGTAGAGGGAGAGCGTCAGATCTTGCATACATGTAGCAATGGGCTCCCTGTACATTTATACCTGACTGTCGAATGATCTGGGCCCGTTAATCACGGTGAGATTTACTCAATCAGGGAGATTTTCGGATCGTGGAGGTACGGGGTGCAATCCAAGGATCGTGTAAGATATCGTGCGCATTCAGCGCATCTATGAGCGAAGTAGCCGGTCACGTTCGTTTATAGTAGTTTCTAAGTTTGGCTTGAGGAACGTCCGCCTCCGCCTCAGAATATGGAGTCGGGTGGATCCTCTCAGTAAGTGAGGGGCTTTGAGGAGCATTTGCCTTCGCCTCAGAATATGGAGTCGGCTCGGTCCTCTCAGTAAGTGAGGTCTCAACCAGAATAGTTCTAGACCCCCGTCGAGCATTGTCTGCTCTTATAATCTGAGCCGAGCTGTTGGTCATTCATCCGATTGGATCAACATGCCATCAAGCCTCGGAATTGTAAAGGGCTCGGATCTTCCCATAACAATTATTATAAGATATTGTTAGAAAGCTATCGACAAATCCTATAAATGATTTCACAACGTAAAGTTATTTTAAGATTAAATTTTGTTTGAAGACTTTTTCAAAGCTGTAATTTGCATTTAATGTTGATTCTTATGTTTGAATTTTGGGGTAGTAAAATCATAATGATGCCTATTCTATATTATTTTAATGACAAATCATTACAAAATATACTTTATAGTCATTTGGATTTGAGATTTTCACAATAATACAATGAAAAAGTGCAAAGATAACAAATTTCTTTACTTTTGTCCTAAATACATTTGTATTTGGTTAGCGGTTCCTTTATTTGATTTTGCGGCAATAAAATCATAATGATAACATATTACTTTACCAAGGTAATTGGCAAAATAAAAGAGCCCTTAGGTTAGAAGAGTCCGATCATACTCTAAGGTTCTTATTTAGTCATTTTTAAAGAGTGTGGATAAGATCAAGCTTATTTATATATTAATTTTATTTGGTTTACTATTATAAGTCTAATTTGGAGCCTTTAATTGCATTAAGTCAAAACAATTATGTTATAGAAAACAATATCTAGTATTTCAATTTTGTTCCACTTCATTGCGAAAGCCCTCTATCTCAAATACACATCTCTTGTCAGCATGAAAACCTTAGGATCCTCTTTTAATGTATTTAATTTTCTCCATGTTCTCTTTATCTATTAAAAAAATTGTATTCAAGTATACTTATATAAAATGCCCAAAACATGGATCAAAATTGGAGCTTTAAATTTGTATAATGCACCACCGATATAGCCCGATGTCACATTGAGGTAAGGATGTTTCAACTTGCTATAGTTGTAGTGATCGTTGTGCACAATATCAATACACATTAGGCGACATCACATTTAAGCATAGAATATCACACCAAGCAACCCCTAATTGACCTCGTACGCACATATAAGGTATAATATAATTGTTTACACCTGGAGGAATGACGGATGAAATCTTACTCATACCTTAAGGATGTTTTTCAATTTCAATCCTTCGGTAACACATTACCTATCAAAAGTAGAATGACTCAGAGCTATACGTGCCTTTACAATCAAGGAAAGCAAGATAATGTGAGAATGACATGTGTTTCTCATATCAGTGGTACATGTGACTGAGCAACATGCCCAATAAGCTTTAAAAGTCTCACCGATTACAAATATTTCACAATCCATATATGCACAATAAGGCTGTCTCACACAATTAGATGATCAGTGCTTTCACGGAGACTACGAAGGTTCTAGAAACTGATTACTTCTAAATTAGAAGGAAATCAAGGAATGTGATGATGAATCTAAGTCCGCTTGGAATATGATACTGTAATGTTCGAAGATCAAATGTGGATCAGAAAGGAAACCCAGATACAGCCTTAGGTCCTTCACATTTATCGAGCCTTTGCCACAGTAAGTTCGGAGTTTAGAGTAGCTTAAATCTGCAATTGTCCAGCACCATTGCTACAGTATGCCCTACGAGTAGTGTTATCAACAACCTCTGTTGTTGGATCCCCAGTCAACTAAGTCTATACTTGTAAGATCACACCAGTCATATTCTACTGACCATTTACATCGATTGTTTGTTCGCATGTATGATTATAAGTAATTTCTTTTATTGTTTAAACTTATTTTATTTTATTGTCACTAATTCTATTGATCTTAATCCCAAATCAATAAAATCGGTGATCTATCCTTTATTTTTAAGTCTTTTATTTATTATTGCATTACTGAGAAACTTGGAACTGCGATCACCATTAAAAGAAAAGTCCTTAACTCAAGGCAAAGAAATCACACTGAAAAACCAACCCTTTCCTTCCAAATCGCCTAATCGTTGCACATTAGTGGTTGGACAGTTAGGTAAACTGTTAAAGGTCTGATCCTACAGTTGATTTGGCACTTGGGGTCACAAGAGTTTTATTGAACTCGAGTCACGTGTAACTTTTGCATGCTCGACACTATCCTAAATGCACCCGTTTGACCAAATATTAGTCATTTATTAACACGTGTGGTCTTGTGTCTGATCAAACTACAAACTAACACTTTTTCAAAATGTTATTAAAATAAAAAACTGAACGCTCTGTATATCTTCTTCTCTCCATCATGAGATTAACCTTTACACTTTATAAAAAAATAATAATAAATAAAAAACAAAAAACAAAAACACTATAGTTTTTTATTTTTTGAAATACTCCTACAAATAGTGACTTGTGCACCTTATTTTTTTCCTAAATGGGTGGGAGTGATGTATTTCAAAACCAATCGCAATAGTCCCCATTGGTCAATGAGAATCTTTTTGTTGAATTTTAAAATTTATTGATTTTTTGCTTATGCATCCATTACATATATGCCACAGCCACAAGGACTGCACCAAGCAGATTATGTGAGGCCTACCTAACATAGCCATATTTGGCCACATGATGCTACCCTTACATAGCAGGGCACGTAAGACATGTTTGAAAGTAGTACGGCCCAGTACACTCGACCAATCAAATATTGCCACGTGAAGGCCTTACCAAACTTCGCTCTGCTCTACTGTAAGCTTTTGGGATGTATCTATGTGTCATGGGATCCACCAATTATCTGGTTGGGGCTTTTTACATCCTTAGGAGCCATTAACTAATCACCATAATTCTCATTGGCCATCAGTTGTCCTTTCATGAAGCTGTCGCGGCATCTAAACACATGCCATGGTATTGCAGAGCATGACTTGGTTGCGTTCCCATAGCCAGGGATGTGGGCAGGAGCCTAACCGTTGGGCCCACCTTGATGTATATATGCATGGTAAAACAATATTGGTTATTAAAATAAACTAATATAAGCCTTAATCTAAAAAAATGAATTAGATAAAAATTCACCACAGGAAACATTGGTTATTAATTGTTAAGAAACTTTTGTGAGTTGTAAAATTTTAGATCAAGCCGACATTTGTTTTTTTTTTTTTCCTTTCATCAAGGTCTGTGTGGCATTATCAACGGGCATGATAGCCAAAAAAATAAAGGTGAACCCTAAGAAGTTTCTAATAGTGGGTATTCAATGGCCACTATTTTGTCTGGTTTGGCCCACCTAAAATTTGTATATGCTTCATTGTTAATACCATGCTCTAAAATAAATCGACCAAAATAGATCGGCGACTTGGATATACAATGCATGCATCTGCGTGGCTCAACGGTTAGAGGCCCACCCACAGCTGGTCATGAGATGGCAGCAAAGTATCCCACAATATCCCAGGTGTGATAAGTTGTATGAGAGTTTTAGTAAGAGTTTCAACATGAGGTGAAGGGTCGTATAAGAGTTTTATGAAAGTTTCAACATGAGGTGCTGGATAGAGGTGAGCATCCAGGAGGGTCGAGTCGAGGTGAGCCAAGCCTGGCTCGGCTTGTCCATGTTGTACTCGAGTTTGAGCTCGAGCTCGGCCTCGAGCTCAACATGGAAGCTTGGCTTGTTTGCCAAAGCTGTCGAGTCGAGCTAGTGGTTCGAGTCAAGTCGAATTTACCTCGAGTCGAGCTCGAGCTTGTTCAAACAATCCTAATTGTTGTGTCATAGGGGCCCACCTAATGAACAGCCAGGATCTCATGCATGTACCAGATCGGTTAGACTCCTATTTTTGTTCCACGCCATTTTGAAGTGGTGGTGGCTCAGACCATCCAAATTGAGGATTCCCTTCTGGATGGAGCACATCTCTAATATCACACAAAGAATCCCGACCATTCATTTAATTGCTATCAAATGGATTGATGGAAAATTAAGATGGTCCCTTTCAGTGGACATAAATCTAATTTTTAAAGCCAAAGGCCCTTATGGAATGCTTGGGCCGAAGGCCCTTATGGTGTTTCGTGTTATTTCATTGTGGAATCTAATATACTGATGCAAAAGTAGATACCTTGGTGAAGCTTTTGACGTTGAGTCACTTGTTGGAAATTTGCTAAGGCAACTTTCTGGCAATGAGGCCATTGTGGTGAATGCTGAAATCTCATAAAATCAAACATACTAAAACATCAAATCCAATACCAACCTCCACCCAAACTACATCTCAAAATTATAATTTCTTTTTAAAAATGACAACGGTTGTATGAGGATCTGGACGGCTGAGAATTGGGTATACATCATGGATACAACACATACATCGGGTGGGCCCATTGTCCAAACAAATGGACAGTGTGGATATAACCCATACATTAGGTGGGCCCACTACCCAAATAGATGGACAACATGGATACAACGCATACATCAGGTGGGCCCATTGTCCAAACAGATGGACGACATGCATTAGGCGGGCAATCACGGAACCCGATTCAAGAGCCAAGCCCCTCAATAGGTGGACCCCATTCTCTATCACCTGGCCCAACACATCAGGCCATCACGAAAATAGATCCTCCTACTTGATGTATGCGTTGTATTCGCCCACATAAAAAGGGTAAACGATCGCAACCGTCCATTCAAATCTTCATCTGGATAACTGGATCTCCAACGGAATCAAGAAAGAGGAAAAGAAGAAGAAGAAGAAACAGATGCACTCACCTTGTCGGGATCGGGTGAGATCAGGTGGATGTTCGAGCAGTCGTAGGCCGTAGGTGGTGGCGGCCCACCTCTAATTGATGTTGCTCGTCGGGCAGGTGGGTGGTGGGCAGCGGGTTGGGTGGGGTAGAGATAGAGAAGAAAGGGAAATGAGAGAAAGGGAAAGGTGCGGCTGTGCAGGTGGGGTAGGGTTTTTAGTTTAGAATCTTATATATATATATATATATATATATATATATATATATATATATATATATATATATATATATATATATATATAAATATAAAATATAAAACCTTATTTCTAATCGAGCCGAGTCGAGCTCGAGTTCAAGTTTCAAGTCGAGTCGATCGAATAGAGATAAAATGGCCTTTGGTCGAACTCGGCTCGAACTCAACTTGAGCTATAAGATTTAAGCTTGACTCGGCCCGACTCAGCCATTCAAGCCGAGTCAATCCGAGCTGAGTCGAGTCGAGTCGAGTGAGTTATTTGAGCTAGCTCGACTCGTGAACAGCCCTAGTGCTGATTAGGACGCAAATTAGATAATGACAGGTTGAACAGCGAGACTCGCTACTGAAGTGACGTCACCAAGTTCTGTAGACCTTATTGTGATGTATGTGTTGTATCCACAATGTCCATTCATTTGGAGATACTATTTTACGGCACGAACCAGAGAATGAGGCAGATCCAAAGCTTTAATGGACCCCACTGCAGAAAACTACAGAAGATTGATGCCCATTATAGAAACCTTCCTAAGACCTACCATGATGTTTTTTTGAAATCCGAGTGTTCAAAAGTTAACAAAGACATTAAGCGCCCATTTGGCCGGGCGGATTGGAAGGGATTGGATGGTATTGGAAGGGATTGGAAGTTAAATCCTGAGATTGGCCAGGCTTGACAAACAGACCGGGTAATCTGATCCCAGGATATAGCAATCCCATGGATCTTAAGACAATCCACTTACAACACCATCGTTACCTTTAAATCCTATCCAATCCACCCTAATCCATTCAAATTTGCCTGGGACGTGTTTAGTTCGAGGGATTGGAAGGGATGAGAAGGTTTAATCCCGGGATTAGCTGGGTGTGCCAAACAAACTCGATATAGCAATCCCAGGATATGGCAATTCCATGGATCTTCAGACAATCCACTAACAACACCATCATTACCTTGAAATCCATGCCATCCACTCTAATTCCATTCAATCCCTTCCAATCCACTCGGCCAAACGAGCCTTAAAGAAAGAAAAACACAAATATCAGCTTGATAGACAACTTTTGTGGCCTTTACAAGTTTTTAATGGTGGTGTCACTCTCCCCACTGCTTTTTGTGGTGGGGTCCATTGGAGCTTCGGATGTAACTCGTTCTTTGGATATTATCTTAAAATGATCTCTCCAGGTGGATGGATGGCGTGGATAGCCCACATAACTGGCGACATCACTTTAGTGGCAATCTCGCTGACACGGATTTCTTACGAAAGCCTTTTACAGGAAGTTCCTGTGTTGAGAACTTAGGTGGGGCCCACTGTGATGTTTGTTAGAAATTCTCCCCGTCTATCCATTTTGTGAGTTCATTTTAGGACATGTTGTCAAAAATGAACCATATCTAAAGCTTCAGTGAGCTGTACTAAAGGAAAATGTGGTTAGGAAAATTCTTACCGTTGAAACCTTCCTGAGTTCAACAGTGATGTTAGATACCATCCATACCGTTAATAATGTCATTCCTATTGGGATGAACTGAAAATATATATATATATATATATATATATATATATATATATATATATATATATATATATATATAAAAAAAAATATTAGCATGAATCAAAACTTCTGTGGCCCCACAAATATTTCAACTGTGGAAATTTAATTATCACGTTTTTGGCTCACTTAAGCTTTGAATACTGTTCATTTTTTGTAACATGTTCTAAAATGAACTCAAAAAATGATACACGAGAGGATTTCTTACTAACATCACAGTGGGTTCCACCTATTTTCCCAGCGCAAGAATTTCCCGCGAAAGGCCTTAGCAGAAAATCCGCGTCCCAATCTCGTGACTCAACCTGCCAGTAGCCAATCCGCGCCCGCGTGATTACGCATTGTGTGGGTTGTGCATGAGTACGTGTAACAAATGCACAAAGCATCAAATCCAAGTTGCATTAAATGCCGGAGCTATAGCTCGGTGTAGTCCAATAAAGTATCGGATCTGTCCATTTTTTGGGCGCATGTACTGATGTTATCTTAAAAAACATAAGAGGTTGGCCCACAGATCTGGTACGACGCTATCTGTTTCCTGCGTAAAGTTAAATCTAGCCAACACTGGAGACGGATTGGCTACTCCCCCTGACACCAGCCCCGTGGCTGGTGGTCGGTGCTTGGTGGGCCCACTATGATGTATTTGTTTCATCCATTCCGTTCATCTATTTTATGAATCATTTTATAGTTTGATGAAAAAAATGATAGGATGTAAATCTCAGGTGGACCACACGACAGGAAGGCCCAGATGAAGGGAAAAAATAAATATCAGCTTGATCTAAAACTTTTATGCCCCAAAACGATTTTAATGGTCACCGTTCATTTAACACTATTTCCTATAATGTGGTCCACTTGAGATTTCGATATACCTCATTTTTTTTCTCATAAAATAAAATGATCTATAAAAATAGATGGACAGCATGGATGAAACACATACATCATGGTGGGGCCCACAAAGCACGACCATCAGCCACTGACTGGTGTAAGGGGGAGTAGCCAATCCGTCTCCGCCCACGCTCACACTGTACTACCACGTGGAAAGTGTTTACACGCGCTATCCCCACGTAAGCAACGCGATTAAGAAAAAATAACGGGAGAGCGCGAGAGAGACTCGGATTTCCAGCTAAATCCTTTCGCAGGACGTTCCTGCGGTGGAAACTTAGGTAGGGCCTACCGTAATGTTGGTGAGAAATCTACCCCGTCCATCCGTTTTTTGAGCTCATTTTAGTACTTAAGACTAAAAATTAGCAGGATCCAAGATCAAGTGGGCCGCACTAAAGAAAAATGTGTGTAGGAAAAGTCCTGCCATTGAAACTTTCCTGGGGTCGACAGTGATGTTTATATGCCATCTATACCGTTTATAACGTCATTAATGTTGGGATGAAATGAAAACACAAATATTATCCTGATTCAAGGCTTCTGTGGCCACACAAATATTTCAACTGTTGACGTTCAATACTCACGTTTTTGGCCCAGCTGAGTATTGGATCAAGATCATTTTTGGGCCTATGTCCTAAAATGAACTCACAAAACGTATGAATGGAGTGGATTTCTCAAAAACATCACCTAGGGCCCCACCTAAGCAGGAACTTCCTGCGAAAGGCTTTCGCAG
This sequence comes from Magnolia changhungtana, assembly GCA_030180095.1. Taxonomy (NCBI): domain Eukaryota; kingdom Viridiplantae; phylum Streptophyta; class Magnoliopsida; order Magnoliales; family Magnoliaceae; genus Magnolia; species Magnolia changhungtana. The sequence goes on along the minus strand of JASAUF010000667.1, from coordinate 18,399,333 downwards.
GGAATCCCCGTCCGGAGAGCGCCCTCACCCATCCAGCTGGATTCCCGTCCGGAGAGCGCCCTCACCCATCCAGCTGATAGGTTGGTCAATCATGTTGAAACTTGACAGCTGGTTTCACATTGCCTTATACCATAGAATGAGCTTTCTTGTCCCTTTCTGCCGGCTGATAACCCCGCCACCAGCTGTTATTACTGACCCCATATCTCCAACTAAGTGCATTTAGACATATGGCCATATCAACAATCTCGACCGTTTATTTTTTCAGCCCTCTCGCAGGCCAATTATATATATATATATATATATAATATATATATATATATATATATATATATATATTTTTTTTTTTTTTAAAAGGAAAAGAACGAGACGAAAAAAGAAAAAGAAAAAAAAAAAAAGGGCTGATCATATGATCGAATACCTGAACGGTCCAAATTATGCACATGTACGACACTGTTGCCGGAAAATAAAGATAGATAGTGGACATAAGTGGACTGGCTGGTGTACCACACACCACTGACCTGGCTGATATGAGTTCGTGTGAAGACGAGCGCTGACGCTCCTTGAGCTCCAAGTTGTACAAACGGTCTAAAGGAGATCAAATTAGCTCCAAGTTGTACAAACGGTCTAAAGGAGATCAAATTAACATGGCCCCACAATGGTGTATTTATTCTATTGTGTTCATACATTTTCCAAGATCATTTTCGAGCACGAGCCCAAAAAATATTCCTGTCAAAAGCTTAAGTGGACCACACCACAAATAGAAGGGGATAATGATTCTCACCAATAAAACATTCGTAGGGCCTATCTTAACTTTTATTTTCCATCCAAACTGTTCATAAGGTCACACAACCTATATAAAGAGGAAAAACAAATATCATATTGATCCAAAACTTCTGTGGCCTTTGAAAGGGTTTCAATGGTAGACGTCCAATCGTTGTTACAGTGTGGTCCGCTTGATCTTTGGATCTGTATTATTTTTCATCTCAAACCTTAAGACAAGCTCACCAAATGGCAGACAGTTTGGATATAACACATACCTCATGATGGAACCACGTAACTTGGTCACACCAGCCAGATCGGTGGTGTATGGTACACCAGCCAATCCGCGTGCAGCAGAAGAACGCTTTTGGGAAATGCACGGCACTACATTTCAAATCTTATCCGCACACAGGTGCTTGTTGAAAAAGTACCAATAGCTTTCTGAATGACGAGGCTCGGACGTGTGCGCACCGTGTGCGCATACCCACCGAATTGGAAGCCGACCACCACTTAAAAAGAAGATAGCATTCCAAAGACTTCCAAAAATCAAAACCAAAACCAATCCAGCTTCAGTTTTCAACACTACTGCTACTATCACTTCCCACTTCCTATGGAAACCTTCTTCAGCTGTGACTTTGATTTCCACCCATGTTACGCATCCGACAATTCGTCGACGTCCATCAGCAGCACCCGTTGCACTATCTCGGATGAGGAAGTATACGCCACCGTTGCAAGTAGTGGCCCGAAGCGGCGGGCTGGGAGGAAGAAGTTCCATGAGACGCGGCATCCCGTCTATAAAGGCGTCAGGCAAAGGAATAGGGGAAAATGGGTATGTGAGGTGCGTGAGCCGAACAAGAAGTCCCGTATATGGCTTGGGACGTTTCGGACTGCTGAGATGGCAGCTCGGGCCCACGACGTTGCTGCAATGGCTCTTAAAGGACGAAAGGCGTGCCTCAATATTGCTGATTCAGCATGGCGTTTGCCTGTGCCGGCGTCTAGCTGTCCTCGGGACATACAGAAGGCTGCTGCAGAGGCTGCGGAAGCCTTTCAACCCTCCGAATCTTACAATGCTTCTAATGATGATGGTAATATAATGCCAGAGATTCCAACAGCCTCTACGGAGAATGTGTCTTACATGGATGAGGAGGCGATCTTCAGCATGCCAAGATTGCTAGCTAGCATGGCAGAGGGATTGCTGCTTTCTCCACCTACATTCTTTGGAGGTGGGTACCACTGTGATGACGTGGAGATCGAAGCTGATGTGTCATTGTGGAGCTACTCAATTTAATGATGAGTCTTGTTCCCTTGTTGTTATGGTGTAGGGATGGGGTCCACAACCTTTTATTTTTTAATGCGGGGTGGAACCCAAGTAGCCCAGAAGTACGAGCTCTATCTCTTTTCATACAATATCATTTATTTGGGGTGGGCCCAAATGAGCCCATCACATGTTAGATAATGACATTGTTATACAAGTAATCATTTATCCCCTTAATCAAGTGTCTTAAATCTTCTTATTAGTAATCATTTATCCCCTTAATCACTACAGGACATACAAATCACATGCATGAACCATGACTAAATGGAAATTCCATCCACCCCACGTGTGGGTCCCACCTATCCATGCTGCCAATAGGCCGCGGATTTCCTTAAATCCTTAAATGATCTCGTGTGTCCCACTTTAGTTCTATATACACGTAACTTTTGATCTCAAGTCCTTAAATGATCTCGAAAAACGGATGGACGGATTGGATTTATCAAAAACATGTCGGTGGGCCCCACCCAACATCTTGCGCAGGAACTTCCTGCGAAACGCTTGCGCAGGAAATCTGCGTCCCTGCCAATGGTGCAGATCATGAACTTGAACTGTCAAACAAGTGCAGCAAATGCATGAAAAAGCAAAACAGACAAAAAGAAAAAAAAAGAAATATCAACTAGAAGGGAGGAAAGTCAGTCCAGATCATGAACTTGAACTGTCCAACAAGTGCAGCATTTCATGAAAAAAAAAAAAAATAGCAAAAAGAAAAATCAACTACAAGGAAGGAAAATCAGTCCACGTGCAAGCGCCGCCTCATCCATGCAAATAGACATAAATGGACGAAAAAAGGAATATTATTAAGCGGAAACGTGTTCCGGGAGGACCATATACCTGGCATTTGTCCAATCCATGGGCTCTGAGGTTGGATCTAAACAGGGCCCGTACCTGTTTGACTCAGTTGGGGCGGCCCCATCTAATGCGGGTCAATGAATATTGGCTAACACAAATGATTAGTCATCAAGTCAAAGCTAGAATCTAACATGATTCCTAAAGGAAGCTATGGATCGGAGGCAGTCTATTGTCTATAAAAGAAGCAGCTAGATTAAATTCTTCAAAGAATCTTTTCCAACCAAATCTTTTGAATTGGAAGCTTCTAGAAATTTCAAGCATCTTTGGACTACTAGAGATACTACAAATACCTGGAGATATAACCACCTGAGAAAACTTCATTGGGGGGCTTTCAAAAGCTGCCACCTTTAAAAAGATTACGACTAGCAACCATGAGACCTATTGACCAAAAGCTCATGAGGCAATGACGTAGAAGAAGCCGCAAGACAACTTTACGAGCGCCAGGATCAAATGAAGTCAAACCAAAACTGCATATTATATCTTTCAAAAACCATATTTTATAGTTGTTATTGATGGGGTTTTTTCCCCATCTTCGACCGGTCCTGAGCCCCGCTCGACCGGTCGTGGGAGGTGCTCGACCGGTCGTAGGTTCGAGCCCTGGCACGACTCAAAGTCAAGCGAGTTCGTGCTGTTTTTTCGAGGTTAAGACCGATCCAATTCCCGGGACCGAATAGTGGACTTCGACAAAAATAAGTACAGAGCTTCACAGTCAAGGATTACCTTGATTTGTTCACGCGATTTTGCGCGAAATTGATGATTTGAATCCTTTCATGCAATGAGATGCGAAAGGGAAGTTTCCTAAACATAAAGGGGTTGCCTGGGGTTTTCATAAAGAATGCAAGAGGGTTTCCTAAAGCTTTACAGAGGATTTGCTAAAGTGTTTAGGGCTATCAAAGGTAAGAGAGAGAGAGGAACTTATGAGAGAGTTTAGCTGCTCATGGAGGTTATCTCTAACGCAATCCATATCTCGGCCGCTTCTATGTTCTCGTAATCGGTTAGATCTCTCCGTTTTCTCCATTTCTCTTACTACTTATCCACTCCTACATGAGTGAAGAAGGTTGTAACGTTCTACTTTATAGTGGATTGTTGATCTGGACGAGGTCCCGTGGTTTTTACCTCTTTGAGGATTTTTCACATAAAAATCTCTTGTGTGGTGTGTGATTGATGCATTAATTATTTTCATTGCTTTATTATTTATAATTCTGGTTTGTTTTGGAGGGCTAGATCCTAAGGTTTTGTGCAAGGCCCCCAACAAAGTGGTATCAAAGCTAAGTTCATTGAACGGGTAGGATCGGTTTTGAATTATGGAAGGTGGCTCATCAAGGATGATCAGTCTCAATGGTTCTAACTGGACCATATAGAAGACTAAGATGGAGGACTTGCTTTATTGCAAGGATCTATATTCTCCAATTTTAGGCATATTAGCAAAATCTAAGGATTTGACTGATGATGATTGGAAGAAGATGGACCGAAAGGCGGTGGGGTTTATTAGACAATGGTTAGATGATTCTGTGTTCTACCATGTGTCTACGGAAACCTATAATTTTACCCAAAGCTTTATTTGAAATTACAAGAACTTTGTATGAGAGGAATAGCTCATATTTAATAAGATTTTTCTAATAAGGCGACTTGTGAATCTCAAATTTAAGGATGATGATTCTGTGGCCGAGCACATGAATGAGGTCAGCAATATAGTGAACCAACTCACCTTTATGAAAATGGTCTTGGATGATGAATTATAGGCTTTACTATTGCTTAGTTCATTGCCTGACAGTTGGGAGACATTGGTGGTGCCTCTAAGTAACTCTGCGCCAGACGGAAAGATATCCAAGGAACAGGGATGACTAACTGTCTCTTCAATGAAGAGACAAGGAGGAAGTCTCAGGGGTCTACTCGGTAAGAGGCTCTTGTAACACAAGAATGAGGGAGAGAAAAGAACAGTAAGGGCGAGAAGGCCTGAGATAAATCAAGAGGCAAGTCGAGTATATATAAAAAGATGTTGAATCTTTGGAATTGTGGTAAGAAGGGCCACTACTGGCATGAATGTCGTGGTAAGAAAAAAAATGACAAAAAAAAGGAAAAGGAAGGAAGATGAATCGATTCCACTACTCAAGCACAGGATGGAGACATTATAGTTATTCTTTCTGCGGATCATGATGTATATCTCACGGCAATCGAGTCGGGGCACCGTCCTGGGTGATAGACTTGGGAGCTTCTTTTCATGCGACTCCACACGTGGACTACTTCACTTGAAGCTATAAGTCGTGTGACTATGGAATTTGTGAAGATAGGAAATTCTCGCGTATCAAAATCGTGGGAGTCGGTGATATTTGTGTGAAAACCGATGTGGGCAGCACATTGGTTCTCGAGAGATGTGAGGCATATCCCGGACCTTCGTCTCAACTTGATGTCGACAAAGGTTGGATGATGATGGGCTATGAAAGGCGGTTTCTTCGATAATATGATGGAAGCTCATCAAGGGTTCGTTGATCATGGCCAGAAGGAAGAAGTGTTGCACCCTAACAAGACAAGTGTCAGTATGTGCAAGGGTGGGTTGAACGTAGTGGAAGATTCAACTATTGACATGTGGCACGGCGTCAAAAATACATGAGTGAAAAAGGGCTTCGGTACTACTATGGCTCCTTCAGGCGTGGTCCACCTTAGTTCTCAAAACTGTCTTGATTGTTTATCGTGGCCCTAAACAACATAGAGTTTCATTTGTTAAAAGCACTTCTCATGTTAATAAAATGCATGCATTAGATTTGGTTTATTCGATGTTTGTGGTCTATGAGACAAAAACCTTGGATGGGGTATTGTATTTTGTCACTTTTATATGATGATGCATCTAAGAGGGTTTGAGTTTATGCTTTGAAATCCAGACGAGGTCTTTAGTGTGTTTAAATTGTTTCATGCTATGGTGCGAGAGAGACATGTAGATCATTGAAGTGCATTCGCAAAGACAATGATGGTGAATACATTGCGACTTTCATGATTCTCGGTAGTCCCAGGTATATGGCATGAGCATATTTGATTGGTTCCCAGACCCCCATAACATAATGGTGTAGATCGAAAAAATGAATTGCACTTGAAAATTGTTGAGAGAATCAAATGTATGTTATCCCATGCGAAATTGCCCAAGACGTTGGCCCACTAGGAGAAGCAATGCACACGGCTCATTATTTGATAAACGGTCTCCATCGGCCCATTGAATGGAGAAGTACACGAGAAGGTGTGGGCTGGACATGATCCATCGTCATATCATATCGGGAGAGTGTTTGGATGCGGGACATCCGTTCACGTCTAAAGGACGAGAGGTCCAAGCTCGATATGAAGATCGAAATTTACTCCGTGTATGTTCTTAGGGTATGGTGATGAAAAGTTCGATTCTGATTGTGGGATCGGCCTCACGAGAGGAAGCTCGTCGGGAGGAGTTGAAATGTGGTTTTATTTAAAGATCGGTGTATAGAAAACATTGGTAAGCCGAGAGAATAACTAAGCCTAGTGTAGGTGAGCTAGAGGACATGGATCACCGTTTCGTCTCCTCCCGTGGTACCTTCTCATGACGGGGAGTACAACAAGGTGCGAGAGGACGAGGAGTTCCTTCGAAAGATTGACTAGGGGGTAGCCCCATCTTGATCCACAGTTGCAGCCACGGTGAGGAGGTCATCTAGGGACAGACATCCATCCAAGAGGTACTTGCCGCATGAGTACATTATGCTAACCGATGGGGAAGAGCCAGAAGATTATTCTGAGGCCCTCGCCGACGAGCATAAATGGGAGTAGTTGAAAGCTATGCAAGAGGAGATGGAATCCTTGCATAAGAACCACACATGATATGGTGAAATTGCCTAAGGGGCAAAAAGCTCCAGAGTAATAAGTGGGTGTTCGAGAAAAAATTTGAGCGAAGAATTCACGTTGACGAGGTTCAAGGCCGGACTTGTTGTGAAAGGGTTTGGTCGGAGGAAATGCATAGACTTCGAGGAGATATTCTCACCATGGTGGTGAAGATGACATCCATACGTTTCTTAATGTGGTATACTGATATAGATGTAGCATTTTTTGTTAGATGTTAAAATGCCTTTCTCCATGGTGACTGGAAGAAGAGATCTACATGCACCAACCATGGTGGGGTTCGAAGTCAAGGGCAAGGCATATGGTATGTGGTCCGAGGAAGAGCTTGTATGGGTAAAAACGTCAAGCTCCACGGCAATGGTACAAGAAGTTCGACTCTTTATGTTGAAACATGGGTACGAAACCCCTGTCGGACCACTATGTGTTCACACGCAATAAAAGTTCTCATATGGTGATTTCTTAGTTACTGCTATTATAGGTTGATGACATGCTCATCATGGGAAAAGACATCAAGAAGATCGACCTCGACAACGGTGAAGAGGAGAGTTAGGCAAGTCTTTGCGATGAAAGACTTGGGCCCACCCATCCAACAGATCTGGAATGGAGATAACCCATGCCTTCTTGCGAGAAGCTTTGTTGTGTGAGCGGTATATTGAGAAAGTCCTGAGCGGTTCAATATAAATGCAACTGTTTCGGCTTGGCCGCAGTCAATACTCCACTAGATGATCACTTGAGTGATTGAGCGAAGCGACTTTTTTTATTATCCCCAGCTGAGACGAAGGCGAAGTGGAAGAGAGTTGCCAGAAAAATACCTACTACGCGTCGGTGGTAGGAAGTTTGATGTATCTATGGTGTGTACATGCCCAGACATAGCATATGCGGTTGGTGTTGTTAGTTACATCTATATCTTGCCAATCTGGCAAAGAGCATTATATTTTAATAATGGTGAAGTGGATCTGCCCATGATCTAAGAGGCTCATCCAGTTGAGCCTATACTATGGTGACATCCCTGTAAACCCTGTGTTAGCAGGGGCTACACGGATGCGAGATATAAGTCGACGATATATAGACTCCGAGAAGTCTACATCGGGGTTCATGTTCACGTTTGCGGGGGAGCGGTTTCTTGGCGAGCAAAAAACGAAGGTTGTAGCATTGTCGACGACCTTGAGGCCGAGCTACATTGCGTCACGAGGCATGTAAAGAGATGCTTTGGATGAAGAGGTTCCCTACTTCCAACTTAGCCAAAGCAAGAAGAGCACGTGGTCTATTGCGATAGTCGAGTCTATACACTGAGCAAGAATCCAAGTCGGATGCCAAGTCGAAGCACATAGAGATTCGGTATCACTAAATCGAGGATACTTTGAAGCAAAAGGTGTTACATTGAGAAGGTCCACACGGACGATAATGGGTCGATACATGATGACCAGGCTTTGCTTTCGGGCAAGTTTGAGGTTTGTAGAAATTTCCTGGTCTTGAAGAAGGTGGATCCCTCCTAGGTCAAAAAGGAGAGATTTGATGGAGTTTTCCCCGAAAAAAAAAAATCAAATATTTTTTGCTTTGACCGGTCTGAGATCCCAGCTCGACCCGGTTGTGGGAGGTTCTCGACCAGTCATAGGTTTGAGCCCTGGCACGACTCAAAGTCTAGCGAGTTCATGCTATTTTTTTCGGAGGTTAAGACCACCATCAAAAATTCCACGACCCACTAAGCTTAAGGTGGGCTTCAAGCCGTTCGTGGGCAGGCTCGACTAGTCGAAGGTTACGCATTATTCCGCGATTTTTCATGAAACTAATGAGGCATTTGAGTCTTTTAAATTCAAGATCCTGGATCACGAAAGGAAGTTTCTAAACTATAAAAGGGGTTGCCTAGGGTTTTCTAGGTAATGCAAGAGGGTTTCCTAAAGCTTTACAAGAGATTTGCTAAAGGGTTTAGGGCTATCAAAGGTGAGAGAGAGAGAGAGAGAGGAAGAGAGAGAGAGGAAGAGAGAGAGAGGAAGCTTATAGAAGGGAGGTTCTGCTCGTGGAGGTTATCTACTGTGCAATCTATATCTCATGCAATACCCAAACCATTGGTCATGTCCATAAAAAGTCGGTTAGAACTCTCCGTTTTCTCTATTTCTCTTACTGCTTATCCACTCTTGCGTGAGTGAAGAAGGTTGTAACGTTCTACTTTATAGTGGATTGTTGATCTGGACAAGGTCCTGTGGTTTTTACCTCTTCGAGGGTTTTTCACGTAAAAATCTCTTGTGTGGTGTGTGATTGATGCATTGATTGTTTTCATTGCTTTATTATCCATAATTCTGGTTTGTTCTGGAGGGCTAGATCCTAAGGTTTTGTGCAAGGCCCCCAACAGTTATTAGAATCACTATTATAAGGTATCATTGGAATGTTATTGACAAATACTGTGAATGATTTGGAAACATAGGATCATTTTAAGATTAAAATTTGGTTCCAAGTCCTTCTCTTTTCCAAGTTGTTAATTTGCTATTTTCAGTTGTTTTTAATTAAGCGGGTAGACAATTTCAAGAGCTTTTTATTTTATTTTATTTTTATTTTTATAGTTGTTAAAAAAAAATAAGTAGCTCACATCAAAGATAGGCCCCACACAATGGATGGCACACATCAAAGTGTGGCCCAGTATGAATGATCATCCACATTAATTAAGTCAGCTCCACTTGATGGATGGTCCACATCAAAGCTGGGATCCACATGATGGATGATGGACATCAAAGATGGGCCCATGTGATGGACGGTTGACATCAAAGGTGGGCCCACATGATGAACAATCCGTATCATAGGTGGGTCCCCACATAATGAATGGTCCACATCAAGGTGGCCCACATAATAGACGGAGTGAGCCCCTCATGATGGACATTCCGCATCAAATGGGCCCTACCTAATGGATGGTCCACATTTAACATCTTGCATGATGAACGACCCATATCCAAAGTAGCCTAATATGATGGATGATCCACATAGAAGGTGCACTGACATGATAATGGACATCAAAAGTTGTCCCATATGATAGACAACCCACTTAGAAGGTGAGCCCCACATGATTGACATGTCAAATGTGGATTCCATCTGATGGTTAATGGACATTGAGGGGCCCCATATAAAGGACAATTAGCAATGATAGTGGGCCCCATGTAATGATGACCTACATTGCGGTGGACCCTACATAACGGATAGTTCACATGAAAGGTCAACCCTTAATGACAAATGCTCCACATCCAAGACAAGCCTTGCATGACGGACAACTTTGAAGGCTTAGCTCACACGATAGACGATCCATATCAAAGGCAGGTTCCATATGATGGATGATCCACATCAAATGTCTAACATCATGGATGACTCAAATATCATAAAACATGTAGATTGTAGCCATCTATTCTTTTGCCATTTGGGACCGTCAATTTATGATAAGATCCACTAAAACTATCTCGATTGCTCTTATAATGGATTTGTTGTAATCTTTAAAAACGATATCGACCACCCTTAAAAAAAAGTTCTCATTTGCACATTTTACCAAACATGCTTATTTAAAAACACATTTTTATTTTTTTAAAATATATATAATTTTACCCAAAGTATTTACTTAAAACAAGATCTAGAGCAAAAAGAGCTTATTAGAATAGCTCATATTTAAAAAGCTCTTATTATATTATAGAATAGATATGCCAAAACAAACCCTACGTCTAATTAATTTGGTCCGTTTACATGTATGTGTCAAAACAATTATGTTGCAGAGAACAATATCCATTACTTCAATTTTGTTCCAATTTATGGCCAAAGCCTTCAATTTCATCGTACATCCCTGGTTAGAGTGAAGACCTTTGTCTCCTCGTATATTCATTCGACGGTAGTGTTTTAGATGGTGTATACGAGGGATGGTCTTGTGTCTCTTCCTTTGAAGTAGTTCATTTAATTTGTTTGCACTCGCTTTTTATATATATAAATTAGATGGTGTATACGAGGGATGGTCTTGTGTCTCTTTCTTTGAAGTAGTTCATTTAATTTGTTTGGGTTCGCTTTTTATATATATAAAAATTATATCTAAGAATCCTTAAATGAAAAAACTGTTTAAAACATGGTTCAAAAATGGTGCATCGTTATTATATCATTTACCACCAATATAATCAAGCACCTGATGACCGGTCTTGTATGCATGTATGAGATAAACACTTAAGTATCGCTTTAAAAAAATATAGCAATATAGTTTTTTTTTTTTTTTTTTAATTATTCTTGAATGCTCCAACAAATAGTGTGTACTATTTTTTTCTACACAGGTGGGCATGGACTATTTCAAAATCAACCACAGTACCCACCAGTGGTCAATAAGAATATTTTTGTTGAATTTCAACCTTTTACGGCTCTTTGTGCCACTATGCTAAGCAATTAGGTGAGGCCTTAAGTGATGTGGCAATATTTCATTAGGCAACATGTAATTGTCATAGATCATATGGTGAGAAGCATTTTTCAAAGTTCTTGTCATGTTTCAAAGTGGTTCAGTCAAATATACACTACAAAAAAAATGACCAACGTCGACGGCCGTGTAATGGTTTCTCTGGCGTTTAGCCGCCACGGCTTATTACAAAAATCCATCGGCAAAAATAAGATGGTTTTTAATAGTGAACATTCGGATACTACTATTTTCCTTTGGTGTGGTCCACCTTAGATTTAGATATTGCTCATTTTTTTTTGCGTAAAGCCCTAAAAAGACCTTGAGAAATGGATACATGGCATGGATGAAGCACATTCATTGTAGTAGGGTCCACATAGCACTTGCCACTACCCATCTAACTGGTCGCAGAGTCGCGAGCCAAACCGCGGAAGGAAGTGGATTGCCTCTTACCCCGCCCAAACGATGATTCGGGCAGGGCTTGTGTGGCCATCTTGATGTAAGAGTTTAATCCACGCCGTCCATCCATATTCAGAGATCGTTTTTGTGTGCGAAAAGAAAAATTAGGTGGAAAAAATGTTTAAGTGGACCACAAAGTGGAGATTGAACGCCCACCATTGAAAACTTCTCGGTAGCTGCAAAAGTTTTCGATAAGTTGATATTTGTTTTTTACTTCATCCAGGTCAACATAACCTTATGAATAGGTTGGATCGTAAAAAATCATAATGGTGGTCCTTGAAAAGGTTTCAGCAGTGGATATTATTATCCCTGCTTCTTCCTTTGGTGTGGCCCACTAGAGCTGTGGACCTGCCTCATTTTTTCAGTAGGCTCTAAAATGATCTAAGAAAAGGGATTAATGGCGCGGATAAAATCTTTACATCACGGTGGGCCCCACAAAGCCCTGCCAAGATATATCATTGTCCGGGAGAGGGTAGGACGCGAGGCGGATTGCCTGCGAAAACTTTTCGCAAGTTCGTGCGCAAGGAATCTAGATGGGGGATACCTGTGAGAAATTTACTCCGTACATCTTTATAGCTCATTTTAGGACACGGGCCAAAAGATAAGTGTATCAGCCTCACGGAGAGGAAACCGTGGGGATTTAGTGGCCACCGTTGAAACATTTATATCGCCACAAAAGTTTTGTATCAGTGTAATTTTTAGTATTTTCACTTCACCCCAGTGAAAATGAACTTATAAACTGTTTGGATGGAATATAAATATCAAGATGGAGCCTAGGAATGTTTCAACGGTACGTATTCCTTTCCTCACCGTTTCGTCTCGTATGTCCCGTTTGAATTTTGGATCCTTCTCATTTTTCATCGCTTGTCCTAGAATGAGCTCAAAAAATGGATGGACGGATTCGATTTCTAATAAACATCACGGTGGACCCCATCTTGCATCCCAGGCAGGAACCTGCAGTGCAAGTCTTTTGCAGGAAATCCGCAGAAACGGATTGGCTTCCCCTGCCACCAGTCCCGTGGCTGATGGTCGGCGCTCTATGGACCCCACCATGATGTATATGTTTCATCCATTCCGTTCATCCATTTTTAAAGATCATTTTAAGGCCTTATTCCAAAAATGCGATAGATATAAATCTCAGGGGGATCACACAACATAAAAACAATAGTGATTGGATATCCACCATTAAAATACTCCTAAGGCCCACTTTACTATTTATTTGACATCCAATATGTTGATTAGGTCATACAGGCCCAAATGAAGGGCAAAAATAAAAAATCAGCTTGATCCAAAACTTTTATAGCTCCCAAAATGTTTTTAATGGTCGGCGCTCATTCAACACTGTTTCCTATAATGTGGTCTACTTGAGATTGGGATGTATCTCATTTTTTGTGTCATGCCGTAAAATGATCTGTAAAAATATATGGACGGAATGGATGAAACACATACATCATAGTAGGGCCCACAGACCACCGACCACCAGCCATTGGCGGGTGTCTGGGGAGTAGCCAATCCGTTTCCCTAATCCACGTCGCTCTCTCTCTCCCCAGAATAAAAAAATTTTCGAAATCGCGCGCTCTCTACCCCGAAAATCCAAACCCCTCTCTCCCCCCAAAAATTTCACACTGTTCTCTAATAAAAGCAACCTGCATAGCAATGGCTGATTCTTCAGTTTCTCTTTCTCACAGGCTTGGATTATGATATATTTATTGTTTGAATTATTTTCAGGTTAAGAGAGATTTACCTCGACAACGGGCAGACAGAGGAAGCAATGCTAGGGTAAATTCTCAGTCTATCACTTGTCCGATAGTTACATGGAGGGGGCCCACCCATCCAACGGTTCTGATCAATCAAGGCGCAGCCTTCTTGATTGAATCTAAGCACTACCTGTTGTGTGAACGGCGTGCGGGAATTGATTGTTCACCTCGACATTGCAACTGTTTCGGTTTGGACTAACGCAGTTTGTGTGTAATTCATGGCAGGAAAGAAGAGGGACGCTACTTGTTGTGGAGTGATCTCCTCCAAGCACTTTTTTTATTGCTTACCAGCTGGAACGGTCCACTTCAGCTGCCACATTGTCAGGGTCAAAACAGTTCCAGGAACTTCCCACTACACTCTTCAATTCCATAATGGAAGTGTGGCCATTGCTAAGGTGATCCATTGATTCTGAACAACTAATCTTTTTATTTATCTATTTATTTATTTTCAGTTACATCTATCTTCTTAATTAACATTACCAATTTTAAATGATTATTATATTTTAATAATGGGGAGTGCTAGTGAAAGTCATGTCCCATGATCAGGAGAGAGGATTTAACATGAATTGCCCATGGCCTATAATAAGTCACATCCCTTTCTACCCTGAGATAGCATGGTGGCTACACCCTAGTGATCTAAGTCGCCCTTTTACCCTTCGATGATCTGGTGGGTGATCTAAGTAGCCCTTTAACTCTTAGATGGCCTGGTGGCTGTACTTTAGTTGTCCAAGTAGCTTTAGAAAAAAAAAAAGAGACAGCTTGCCATTCGCACTGTTGTTGTCTAGGAAGCCCATTCCACCTTGAGACAGCATGGCAGCTACACTCCAGTTACCTTATTAGGCCTTACCAGCTTATGGTGGCTTTCAGTATAGTCCAGGTCACCCCTTCCATATCTCAAAAGCAGAATGCTCTAAGCTTGACTGTTGATCAGGATCATAACAACGTCTATCAGAGAAAGATTTGTTCCTTTGTTTTATTATTATTATTATTATTATTTAAGAATGAAAATATTTGATTTCCATTCAGCACCATGGGACTCTGACTCAAGACCCAGGCAATATAAGACTCAAACGATACTATGAAACCAGTCCATTGTTTCGTTTGAGTGTTATATTTCCTGAGTCTTGAGTCGGAGTACTCCTATGGTGCCGAATGGAAATCAAATATTTTCATTCTTAAAAAAAAAAAAAAAAAAGCAACAACTCCTCTGATAGACGTCTGTTATAATCCTGATCAACAGCCAAGCTTCCTGCCCAGATGCTGGTGTCTAGCAACAAGCCAGTGGTTGCAAGAACCAGTCAGGCCTGGTTGGGCTGAAGACCTGTGTTCAGGGCCAAAAAAAAGGTGAATTGGCCTTGAGATGGCGCCACCATCAAAACACTTGGCCCACTAAGCTTAAATAAGTCAAGCTGGGCTAAGTCGACTTGTAATGCCATTAGGTAGATGCTTGTTCATGTCCAACCCAATGAGGCATTAGGTCTAACATTCAAGATCCTGTCCAACTCACACACCTTAAGGCAGGCCAACTTCAACTCAAAGTGCACCAGGCTGGCTGAGCCAAGCCCACTTCGCATCATACATGTGAGTCTAGCCTTCCCGTCTTGATGAGTTATTTGCAGTGTTACTAAGAATTATAGGACAGTGGACAGTTCACCTTTCCAACCTGTCCTTGAAGAATTATAGGACAGTGGATGGAAGCTGTGCATAATATACCTGAGCTCTTGCTTCTGAAAAGTGGGGTCGATGGTTCAATACCCAAACCATTGGTCAGTTGGGCCCCTCCATAAAAGAACTATGCCTCAATAGGAATCTGAGCATTTTGATTTGTGGCCCACAAATAGACAGTTAATAAACACAATGGGCAAGATATTGGCTTCTCGCAGTCAATTATTGCTATCATTGTCTATCCTGTAACTTATTAGGGTGGGCTATTATCCTGCTTGCTTTAAAAATAAAAATAAAAATAATCTGAGATTGGCTGCTCACCTAAGGTCAAGCATCCTTTACCTGGGCTGGAGATTAATGGTTTAGGCCGTCCAAAGGCTTGACAACATTACAGACGGTCTTAAGATTTTATGTGCCATTTGCACATAGCTAGCAAGAAAGAATAATAAGGTCCTGCTGATCTAGTTTGAGGTATTAGGCCCAGTTGTGAAGTGAATCGTTTCAGCTTATAGCTTCAGATAACCATCTTGAATCCAAAAGAAAATACACTATTTGACCATTGATATCCATTCCACGACCAAAGATCTCTCTCTTCCTAAAACCCCCTCTTTTGGACAATGAAATCCACCTCCACCTCTATGGAAACGATCTAGTTCCAAGCATAAATCTCCAATGAGTTTTCTCAGACACATACTCCTTTTCTATACAACTCTGTTTTTTATATTCCAGCGTGTTGCACTTTAATCATCCAACTGTACTTCTATGAGTATAGTTTCATGGTGGCTTGCAGAATTATATCCTGATGGCTTTCTCAACCACCTGCACATGCCTTGTACTTGATTGCCATACTAATTGCTAATACAACCATCCTTCACATGGTCTTGGGACCTGTTGGCATATCTCTACATAGACATTCTTCCAATACATAGCTAGCTATGCACATGAGGGGCTCTTGCCGTTGATATGGGACACCCCTACAATATCCAAGATTGGATGACCAGTCTTCAATTTTTGTCTCTTTCACAGTTGAATTGGGACTTTCCTATTTCCAAGCCACCCTATCAAAAGGCTGTGATTCCAATTAGACCAACAGTTTGGATTACAGAACAATGGACCTCACATGTAAGCAAAGACTGCAGATCAACAAACTATAGTTTTTAGATGAGCACAAACCTATAATTCCTCTAGCTGGCTTAATCCTAAAACATGAGATGTCTTGGATCTCATTGCAGGGGAGAAAGCATAGAGGATATGCTTATGTTGGAGATCATGCAAATAGTTTTTGCTCTACTCATATGTTTATATTTTCCAGTGTATATGCACGCAAAATACTAGGATGTTGACAGATGTCTGGATGATTATGGGACATATTCTTATAAATATCATATAGGATTGCCTGTTTAACTGTTTGGCTTCCGTATCAGGATGTGAAATTTAGTTGTGCTGTGGCTTTTTGCTTGTATCATCAGGAGTTTTAACTACTGCTTCTGTGGAATACCTTCTGGTTGGTGTGTTCTTCAGTTTCTCCATGACCAGAAATTGTGTGAATTTGAAAAGAGGTTTGAGGTGGTTCCCATTTTCCAATTCAAACCATTGGGTTCACATTAGAAGAATATTAACCATATGATCTTCTCATCTTGCCAAACCTTTTCAATCTAATCCTCACTTCGTGTTGCAGGAGTGTTCTGCTAATGAAGAAAGGCAACTGTTGCAAAAAGTGGCTGAGATGCTTGCAAGTTCAAGTGCTAAGAAGAAAAAATTGGTACGCATCCTTGTTTTTCTTATTAATGTAAATCACATGCAATTGCAATTACCACTAGGCCTTGAAATCTTTTCTTTTGGAATTACGTAGGTGCTCTATATTGAAATAATTGATGAAACTCTTATCCTGTAGCTTACCCTTAATCCATAAATGCCTCCATTATGTGACGTAGCAGAGTATGAAATTAAGAAGAAAAAAAGAAAAAAGAGGGTATAATGTCATAAAATAGCTTTTATAGGAAAAAAAACTGTAAATGTTAGTAATGTAACAAAAAATAAACATATCCAACTAATGCATGGTGTCCTGATGCAGGACATGAAATTTTAAATATGATATGTAAGATTTCAGGCTTAGATCATACCAATTCAAAAACAATTACACAAATTCCACATCCCACATGAAAATCCAAAATTCAATTAAAGGGGAATCTATGCGGGTCCAGGCCTACACATGAAAGGGCTGGATCAATAAAAATTATGAACCAAACGATATTCAAAGATAAGAAATAATCATTCACACATGCATAGTAATCAGTCCCTAATCTAAAGGAGTCACCAATTTCAAATCAAGGAATCCTATGGTAAAAAAAGGAGCATAAAATTGGAGATTTGAGTAATTTGGGGTTAGGTTTAGGGATTTTGGGTGAAAGTGGAGTGAAAGAGAGGAGAGAGGCGAACCAGAGAAGTACTGCGCGCGTGGATAACAACAATGGCCTAGACGTACATGTGTGTGATTTTGGCCACACGTGTGTGGGGTCCACTATTTAGAAAAAGGCCACCTTAGCCCTGGTTGGCTAGGGATGGACTCCAAAACTTTTAAATCTCAGCTCGATCCGATGTATGGTTTGTGCGTAGTGCTCCGCCGAAGTTTTAGCCCTCCTATATGGTTAGATTCTGAAATTCTACAGTGGGGAAGAGAATTGCTGCAATAGATGATTGATTCGAAGTGTAGATGATAGAGTGAGATGAGAAGAAGGGATGATAGAAGATGGGTAGTAGAGATGACGATGGATGGGGGCGAATCGGGATAGATGTGGCTTCGCACCACGGTAGTTAACCCTTCGATGAAGGGAGGGCTTTGCACCCAATTAGGCTTTACAACTCAGAGAGTAGGAAAACGCATAATGTTTATTAATCTTCAATGAATGAAAAAAGCTACAAGGGGTGCCTATTTATAAGAAAATCATATACCCTAAAACTTGCGTCATGTGTGCAACCTATTACTTGGCGATGAAGTAAACCAAAATAAAAATTAATCAAAGAAATCTAAAGCATCCATGATGTTCTAAATAACATCAATAAGCAAAACCTAAATTATGAAATTAATTTGACTAGTGGCTACGATTATGAGATCCCATGATGGGCTTTTTTTTCCACTACCGGGCTCTTTTAAATCAAAACTTTATCTTCTAGCTAGAAGGCCCTTCCTGGATGTCGTCATCGATCCAGATCAACGGTGGAGCCCTCCTTCTAGCGTACAAGCGTAGGGAGGGTGATGTGCGTGCACGTGTGGACGATGTGCGCGGGAAGTCCTCATCAATTCTCCCCGCCTGCGAAGATTTTGCCACTGACGAAATAAAACTCTTGAACCGCTCCGAGATGTAAGGATCAAGTCTTTGAAACTCCTCCTCAACGAGCCACGTATTGGTTGAAGCTGGATGTGACTTCCACTTGACCAAGTACTTTTGAAACCTGCCGTCCGACGTTGAAATTATCTGATGGTCCAGGATATCCTCTATTTTCTCTTTAGGTGTGTGAAGGTTAGGTATGGGAGGCAGAGGCTGAGAAGAGAAAGAGTAGGTATGAGAGGTAGAAGTTGGGAAAATGGGTTAGGACGGGTAGGTATGGGAGGTAGAGGTTGGAAAAATGGGTCGGGACGGGTATATATGGGAGGTAGAGGCTGGGAAAATGGGTCGGGACGGGTAGGTATGGGACGTAGAGGCTGGAAAAATGGTTCAGGAAGGGTAGGTATGGGAGGTAGAGGCTGGAAAAATGGGTCGAGACGGGTAGGTATGGGAGGTAAAGGCTGAGAAAATGGGTCGGGACGGGTAGGCATAGGACATAGATGCTGAAAAAATGGGTCAGGAATGGTAGGTATGGGAGGTAGAGGCTGGGAAGAAATGTTAGGAAGAGTGGGTATGGGAGGTAGAGGCTGGAAAAATGGATCAGGAAGGGGCCATGGTTTAAGAGATAAATATGGGGGATGAGAACGGGTAGGCGAAGGGCCGGACAAAGTATCAGTGGTCCCCTGAAAAATAACTAGATCCTCCATGTTGAATGTGGAACTAATTCCCATAGAAGGTGGAAGATCTACCTCATTCGCATTGAGACCGTTTCATTTTATAATTTTGAAGGGTCCAGCGTTATGCGCGTGTAACTTACGAACGGCCCCCGAAGGGTACCGCTCGGGCTAGATGCGAACTATCACAGAGTCCCCAATATTGAATTCTTTAAAACGTTCATGTTGGTTTGCAGAAAATTTGTATGTTCATTACTAGTAGTGATCTTTTGCCTGATTTCTTGATGCCATGAATGAATGTGATGCGCAAAAGACTCTACAGGCTCTGATACCCTATGAGACAGTGACATAGGGACAAAATCAATAGGTTTTTCAGGTTTATAAACAGTAACCACTTCATAAGGACTGAGACCTGTGGACCTATCGACAGAACTATTAAATGCAAACTCGGTTGTAGGTATTACGGTGTCCCATGTTCTAATGTGCTCTATATCCCTCATAGGGGGAGACTCATCTGGTAGATTATCGGGAAAGAAATCATGTAACTCATCCATTATGAGAATGGCCTCAATGGGTAACTCTACACTAATCTCTGGTGCACTCTCTCCAGCCATAAGGCTGCACATGTCGTACCCCTCAAAATAGTGGTCTCGATATCTCTCATGGGATGGGTGCATGGGTGCACACTCATAATTGATTCTTTTACCAACTCCATTCATTGGTCTATCCTCCAGGGCACCTGCCTGAGATTGGACATCTACCCTAATGGTAGGGTTTGTCCTGGCGACGGTCTTTAGTCGGGTAATGCGTATATTAAGATGTTCAAAGCATTAGTCTATTTTCAAGCGCTTAATCAAAAACTCCAAATTCTGGGACAGCTTGTTTAGTGACTCTTGCAATTGTTCCATGTTTAGTGTAGGGTGCCAACCAAAATTCAACAATATAGTTGTCAAAATATAAGATTTTATTTTATTTATTTATTTATTAAGAAACAACGTAGTTTCTAAAAACAAAAAAAGGAAAGTTTTTTTAAACAAGTTAGGAAAGTTTCTAAAAAAAATAACTTAGTTTCTAAAAACGAAAAAGGAAAGTTTTTAAGAAAAACAAATCAGGAAAGTTTCTAAAAAAATAAATTAGGAAAGCTTCTAAAAAAAACAAATTAGAAAAGTTTCTAAAAAAACAATCTAGTTTTTAAAGAAAAAGAAAAAGGAAAGTTTTTAAAAATAGAAAGTAAGTTGGTGTCTAAAAAAGAAAAAGGAAAGTAAACTAGATTCTAAAAAAGAAAAAAGAAAGGAAATTAGTTTCTAAAAAATAGAAAAGGAAATTTTCTAAACCTAGAAATAGAAAGCTAAGTTAATTTCTATAATAATTCAAATAAGGAGATAACAGAAAATTTCTGCAGCTTATGTCAGGGTTTATGGACTTCTAAACAGCCATATATGATGAGAATTGATGCGTAATGGACATAAACAACCATACCCTAAACATGTAATGAATTTCCCTATAAGAACCATAGGCTTTGATACCAAATTTGATGCCGGACATGAAATTTTAAATATGATTTGCAAGATTTCAGGCTTAGATCATACCAATTCAAAAACAATTACACAAATTCTACATCCCACATGAAAATCCAAACATTCAATTAAAGAGAAATCTATGCGAGTCCAGGCCTACACATGATAGGGCTGGATCAATAAAAATTATCAACCAAACGATACTCAAAGATAAGAAATAATCATCTACACGTGCATAGTAATCAGTCCCTAATCCAAGGGATTCACCAATTTCAAATCAAGGAACCCTAGGTTAAGAAAAGGGGTATAAAATTGGAGATTTGAGTAATTTAGGGTTAGGTTTAGGGATTTTGGGTGAAAGTGAAGTGAAAGAAATGAGAGAGACGAACCAGAGAAGTACCGCATGTGGGGACAATAACAATGACTCAGACGCACATGCGTGTGATCTCGGCCACACGTGTGTAGGGCCTACTATTTAGAAAAAAACCACATTGGCCCTAGTCAGCCAGGGATGGACTCCAAAACTCTCAAATCTCAGCTCGATCTAATGTACGGTTTGTGCGTGATGTTTCGCCGAAGTTTCAGCCCTCCTGTATGGCTAGATTTTGAAATTCTGCAGTGGGGAAGAGAATTGCTGCAATAGATGATTGATTCGAAGTGTAGATGATGGGTTGAGACGAGAAGAAGGGATGATAGAAAATGGGTAGTAGAGATGGCGATGGATGGGGGTGAATCGGGATAGATGTGGCTTCGCACCACAGTAGTTAACCATTCGATGAAGGGAGGGCTTCGCACCCAATTAGGCTTTACAACTTAGAGAGTGGAAAAACGCAGAATTTTTATTAATCTTCAATGAATAAAAAAAAGCTACAAGGGGTGCCTATTTATAAGGAAATCCTATAACGCCCTATTACTTAGCAATGAAGTAAACCAAAATAAAAATTAATCAAAGAAATCTAAAGTGTCCATGATGTTCTAAATAACATTAATAAGCAAAACCTAAAATATGAAATCAATCTAATTAGTGGGCCACGATTATGAGATCCCATGATGAGCTTTTCTTGATTATCGGGCCTACTCTTTTAAATCAAAACTTCGTCTTCTAGCTAAGAGGCCCTCCCTGGACATCGTCATCAATCCAGATCAACGGTGGGGCCCTCTTTCTGGCGTACGAGCGTAGGGAGGATGGTGTGTGTGCACGTGTGGACGACGTGTGCGGGATGTCCTCATCATGTCCCTAAGAATCTTTGGATGCACAGGGTTTAAAATTGGTGTATATTGGATATTCTAGCCGCTATAACACTTTCCCATTTAGTAGAAGTTGTTTTCTAGTGATTGATCTCAACGATTTGAAGTTGTTTTCTAGCCATCAAAATTTAGATGAAATTCCTGAAAAAGTGTCGACTTCTTTTATTTTTCATTTTCTTATTTATGTAATTATTACATGCTTTTATAATTTGGTGGTAGATACTCTTCAGCACACATAATCACAAGACTAAGTTGAAGAATATATTTTTCTGGTTTTGGCACTATCTGCAAGAGCACTATTGGAAAAACAAGTTGTAGTCATATCCCCAAATTTGGTGAGTTGATACTTGTGTTTGGATGCTTTCTAATTCAATTTTTTATGAGCAACTTTCTTCAAAATATGTCGAATTTAGGAGCGATGCAATTCTCAAAAGTGAGTCTAATAAACAACCTGCTTAGATATATATAAAAACCTTAAATAGAAAAAAAGTTCATGCCTCTTTTGGAAATGTGTGGTAAAAGCCCTACTGAGTTTTTGTTAAGAAACACTACGACAAAACAGGGGATTGCCAAGCAGTTTGTTACTTTGAATATCTTAAGAAGATGAATTAAACATAATCACCTATGGTAGTTCAACAAAACGACTTGCAGATCTATTATTTGTTATGAAATGGTGTCAATTCTCCAATTTATAATGCCCACATCAATTTCAATCTTGTTGAGAAAAGAAGATAGCTGAGCTTTATAGTCTGTTAAAAAAATGTACTTGGACAATCTATGATAACCAGACATTTCATTTCAACAAAGAGGTAGGATTCAAGACCACTATTGTATTCTCATGTTGCATTACAACATGAAATACCCTGGCCGTTATCATCTGCACATTGTAGATATTGATGAAAACTATAGTTCTGACAATGACCAAAGATGTATCTGTTTAACAATGGTAGGAAAGATTGAAAGAAACAAACACACACAAACACAAAGCTCTGCCATATATAGTTCAGTTGTGCTAAAGGGAGCGCCATGGGAAGTCAATCGCTTGTTAAGGAAACAAAATC
Organism: Magnolia changhungtana; assembly: GCA_030180095.1. Taxonomy (NCBI): domain Eukaryota; kingdom Viridiplantae; phylum Streptophyta; class Magnoliopsida; order Magnoliales; family Magnoliaceae; genus Magnolia; species Magnolia changhungtana. The sequence goes on along the minus strand of JASAUF010000667.1, from coordinate 18,376,452 downwards.
AAAAATGAAAAACTTTGCCTCTTCAGATGGTTACCTTGGGTATTCGTATTTCACAGTTGGTAGCTTCATCAGCTACAACAGAAGGATCAGTGACCATGCCATTTGTGACTTCTTTAAAAAATGCTTCCTCAGTTGATGACTTTGGAGCAGTAGGGGTCAAGCCAGGAACTAGAACAGGACCTCCATGGCTAATTGGGATCTTAGCATCTTCCACACTTATTCAATTCTCATTGTTTACAACTCTTATATTGCTTCCTGCTACATGCTCTACGAGGTTTGGTTCCTTTGTCAGGTTAGCCATCGATTCTTCTGCCAAGTTAACCAGTAAATCCCCTGTTGCATTAGCCTCTAATATGTACTTGTCAGATCAGCCAGTGGTTCCTCTGTTACTTTCTGAAGATCTGCATTTTTCTAGTCTTCAGAAATGATGATTGTATTCTCAGTTTACCAAGTCTGGAAACACTGGTTTGGGCCGAGCTGCCATAGGATCTCTCTGTTAATTCATATGAACTGCATGTATTAGTAAATTTTCAGAAGTTCAAACCCATATTTAATCATGATTAAATTTCAATAACACATCTACTGGCTAATTGTAGAATGATTTCTAGTAGAAAGATTGTTCCATCCAGCTATCATGAAATTTACACCATATTAGATTGCTTAATCATTAAATATCATGAGCTTTTGTTTGGTTTGCATTCTATAATCTATAATCTATACCTGTACCAATAATTTATCTAAACTCAATCTCGTGATTTTAGAACTTGTTGTAAGTTGAATTTCAGTCCTATTCTGAAGCTTCAATTAAACTAAATATGATTATTTTAAAACTGATTTGAAGCCAATTTTGTAGCAGTAATCTAAGAAGCATTCTTATAGCTTGATTTAAACAATCTCTTATGTTTAAGAACATGAAGTGAATTTTGCAGTTTTTCATTTTTTTGGAGTATGTGCTAGTTTAATTCCTGTAATCCTCTTCTTTACATAGATACTGGCAGGAAGATGCTCATGAATTCTTCCAGTGCATGCTGGACAGGCTTCACAGTTTCTACGTGGACTTGAAATTGCAAGATGAGCCCTCATCTTCACATGCTAACAACGTCATAAACCAGATTTTTGGAGGCCATCTTAGAAGCCAGGTATAAGCTATAACAGATAATACTCTTTAGCCAATTTTTTGTTTTTTTTTTTTTTTTTTTAATTTTCATTTCTATACAAATTAGATATGACCATTATTCAATGCGTGAGATTGCAAACTAACTATTTTTATTTTTTTTTTGTAATTTTCTTTTGAATATCAGCTTTAATTTTGCAATTGTGGCCATTATTCAAACTCCTTTGAGCCTCTAATCGATCTCAGTCGTAGACTATAGATCCTCAAGATTTTTCTTACACCCATTAACTTGGGGAGCTTTTCTACATTCACAAGAGTATTTTGGACAATCCCAAATTTACCTAGGATTTAGAAAAAAATTTTAATGATTGATATTCGGTATACTTTGGGTAACCATGACAGGAAGTGAGAGATTGTAGCTAATGAATGAGCTTAAAGGTTGAGTCCAAACCGCTTTGGATAGGCTATTTATTTATTTATTTTTATTTTTTTTTAAAGAATAATTTCATTGTGACCAAGGAGCATGTGGAGTTTGTGCATCCATCTCTCACTGTTAAAATACAGTTGACCATAATTTATAAGCATTTTTTCGAAGGATAATCTATGAGCATTTTAAAACTTGAAATTTCTGAAGTCCATTTGAAATGCATTTTAAGATTCATACCCACACTATTAGATGTTGGGACTTGGGAGATACATGCACACTTACTTTCTGTGCTTGCTTAGCTCACTTAATCTTTTCCCTGAAATTTTTTACTTAAAATCTAAGTTCTTTTTTTTTAAAGATCCACCAATGATGGCTAGATGGTAGGAGATGTGCATATGGAATCTATGTGCATTCTGAACTCAAACAATCTTTTCCTCTATTTTTTTCCCCTAGAAATCCAAGTTTTTCTATAAAATTTATATAAAATCAACTCTTGAGCTTATGTTTGTACGATATACTCATCATATTTATGCATGATTCTACCTGAGCATTCTATTTGCATTTGGTGAATTATTTTGGCAGGTGCATTTCTAGCTGGAGTTGTTAAGAAATTGTCATAACATGTCATGCAAGCAAATGTACCCATACTTTTGTATGCCAAGCCTTAGTGATTTCTTTTAATGTTTCTAATGATTGCCATGTAAGTGATGACTGGTGACAAAGTGTTCGGCGGTCAAAATAATATTTTTGCTTCTTGTTACCTTTAAAAGTTTTTGGTATGCCATACATGTGTTTTTCTATTGTGTAGACTTACCTTCTCAAATAGGTTGGTTCGTTTAGGACTTTGGAGAAATGGGTATATCTAGAAATGGATGTGTGAGTTGATCAACACACATTCATTTCTAGATATACCCATTTCTCCCAAGCCGTAAACGAACCAACCTATTTGAGAAGGTAAGTCTACACAATAGAAAAGTAAGAAATATATCATTCAAATTAATATTTTATATAATTTTATAAATATTTTATTGTGGATGATATATTTTATTTTTTATTTTTTTAAAAAATTAATGAGAATCGCCGACGGCTAAAAACCGTCGAAAACATTAACGATTTTCAACATCGCCTTTAGCCGTTGCAAACCCTGACGGTTTCAGCCGTCGCCCTTATGTTTTCACCATCGAAAACGCTGACGGTTTTAATCCGTTGGCGAGCAATGCCGATATACCCTTTACCGACGGAATTTCCAACGGCTAAAAGCCGTCGGGGAAGGTCATTGCCGACATTTCATATTCATTGGTGTTGCCCTATTTTTTTGTAGTGATACTCAATGAGGATTTTAGAATATATCCATTTGTCACGAGGATCCACCAATTAGGTGGTTGAGATCAGGATCACGTATACCGCAGGAAACATGACATCACCTATTACGTGGTATAATGCTCCCCAGCTATCACTTCCACCTTCTCTGAAGGGAGACGGATAGGCTACTCACCCTGCCACTGGCCAGTGTCTAGTGGTCGGTGTTATGTGGGCCTATGATGTATGTGTTTCATCCATGCCATCCCCCCATTCCACCAGATCATTTTATATTATGAACCCAAAAATGATTTTGATCCAAATCTCAAGTGGACCACACAGTGTTAATTGAACTCCCACCATTAAAAACTTTTTGGGGGCCACAAAAGTTTTGGATCAAGCTGATATATATTTTTCCCTTCATCCAATTCTGTACGACCTAATCAACAGGTTAGATGTGAAATAACTATTACAGTGGGCCCTATGAGTTTTTTTAATTGTGGATATTCAATCACTACTGATTTTCCATGGTGTGGTCCATATGAGATTTGGACATACCTCATTTTTTAGATCTAGCCCTAAAATTATCTTTCAAAAATGGATGGACGACGTGAATAAAACACATACATCATGGTAGAGTCCACATAACACAGACCACTAGCCACGTTACTGATGGCAGCGTCACTAGCCAAACCGTGTCCTCTGTGAAGTTGTTGCGGTGTCCATATGCCGTGTGGTATTGCAGATCAATAGGAAGCGGCTTGGCTGGTGTACCACGGACCACCGACTTCGGTACGTGTCGTGCGAAGATCGAGGGTTTACTGCTCCTAGAGCTACGGTTCAAAGTCAGCTATGTTGATTGAAAAATATCAAATTCATTTATATTAATCAAATTCGGTCATATTGATTGAAAAACATCAAATTCGGTCGTCTTATGTAACGCCCCGGATTTCAAGGGTCGAACAAAAGCTCAACTCCCGAGATCCGTTGCATCACTTATGCAACATAGATAATGATGATTAAACGTTGTCCATATTAGTGCATTAAACATGAATAAGATTACACTAAATCAGCATATCATACTCCATAGATAATTAAATTGCACAAGCGGAAGACTGTGTTAGATATATAAGGCATATAAATGGTTGTAAGTCCCCATAGTATGAACATGTCACCAGGTTAAATAATTACATGTATAATTCCAAAATTTACAAAATGATAGTGTAATGTTCGACTAGTCCATATCCCTGCAATCCCTGCGACGCAACTCTAGGTCTACATAGACCCGCCAGAGAGTTGCATGTAGGAGAACTCCTCGTAGTCATAGAAGATTGACTCCAACTCGTAAGTCGCATCATCATCTGCAACTACAACAGAGTTTGGTTGGTGTTTTAAAACACTGTCCCAGAGTGAGAGTGAGTGATTAACTCAGTGGAGCTATAAAACAAAGGTTAACATGTTATCAATTCAGTTAAGCAGTAATGATAAAGCAGTACAACAATCATGTCCTAAATACTCTTGTTAATGTAAGAATGGTATGTATTAATGATGCATGCCCTAGCCTGCACTCCCTTTGCAATATCATCTCACGATCACGCATGTTAAACTCTCACTGTCCTCAACACTCACGCCAAAGGCACATGCAATGCGGTGCATGGTTGTGTTAGCTAGGTTTTTAATTAGGCCTATTCATACAGCAGATTCGGAAAGCTAAGGTACCTCCCTTTATATCATGTTCCCAAACGATGATCCATCTAGGGTCGTTAATCCTAACTAATCACATACGATAGGCAAGTTCACGAGTTCACACTATAGGTCGCTACGGGAGGCTCGTCACCTCAGCGTAATCTTAATTTACACTCGAGGTAACTACGAGAGGCTCGTCACCTCAGCGTAGGCCTTGGTTTCTACTCGAGGTCACTATGGGAAGGCTCGTCACCTTAGCGTAGGTCGATCGACAGCTCGAATATAGTGTCTCATACCACCATTTTCGGCTCACGAGTTCGGGTTGCTCATTGGTCACTACAGGGAGGCTTGTCACCTTAGCGTAGGCCGACAGCTTGATCACGGTATCCCATACTACTGTACCTGATTCATGAGTCTTAGCGGATCGTAGTACTAAGGTTAAACGGGCTTTACATTGGTAAGTGGTACCTTAGATTCAAATGATAGCGTCCATATATGGTAAATATACATTAGGCCAATCGGGTTACTTGATAAGCTCGATTGGAACGAGCGCACGTTGAATTAATCGACATGGAGCGCATACGTACCCCTCGTGGCTTAACCACTATCAATAATCATTGTCGACTCGAATTCATCGATCGTGTCCATGGTGGCGAAACTGATTCAGCCATTCGATCGGAAGTCGTTACCGATTGCCTGGACTACATCGTAGCTCCAAATCAAACTCCAAACAATAGCTTTCACATGTGATAGTCAAAGACAGCATACGAAAACCAATCCAAGTATAAATTTCATTTGAGCATTTTAACAAACACGTAGTGCACATGTCATCATACATAGGCATTACCCATAAGTCACGTAGTAGTAAGATAGGTTACATGAAAGAAACTATAACTATAGCTAAAGTAATTGAGAATCCTATCTCAACACCCTCATTAAATATATTTCAATAAGCATTTTTTTCATTCAGACATTTTATCAAACATTTAGACTACACATATCAACATACACGTAAGAAATTAGTTAAAGCATATATTATAGCAAATCCTTTCAGAAGGGAGTTGCCACACGTACAACAATCATGTATTCTCAAACAATAATCATGGCAAGCACAAATCATAATTTCGTATTTATACAAACATTTCAACAAACACATGGAATGCATTAATTTTAATATAGTTCATATATATATAATACGTGGAAAACATCGCATCTAAGCATATGTGATAGCAATCAAGTTTGTCATAAATTATTAACTGACATTGAAAGCCTCGAAAACCATAACCTAAACGTTTATAGTCCGCACCTTCCATCGATAAACTCGTATCGAACTCAGTTCGAACACTACGCCTTTGTCAATGGTACAACAACTACCTAAATCATGAAATGGGTTAGCTATTCCACTGATTCCTCTATTCAAATCCCTAAAACAGATTAGGGTTAGGATTTCTTACCTAAAAATAGATTCAGATTTGACGGTGTAGCAATACAGGAGGGATGATTCGACACGTGGAGTGACGGGATAGAATCCCAGCAACGATCTCTCACTTCACCTCACTTTCTCCATCTCTTTTCTCTTTTCTCTCTCTTAGGGTTAGAAAATTCGTATAGAATGAGAGGGGTGGGTTAAGGCCCTTATATAGGCCCAAAACTGATGTCAATGGCCCTAGGGCCATCGTATAAAAGTTGTCTGTTTCAGACCAACGGAGCTTATCTGGAGGTCCATTTCCTGCATACGGTCCGAGGAAAGTTTTCTGGTAATGGATCTACGTCAGGTTAAGATTTCGATCTGATCAGATTTGTGGATCGACCTCGGCGTACCAGTTTCAGTTCAACGATCATCGTTACTCGATCAGGGCCACAAGTACACTGACCTGTGTAGAAAAATTTTCCTGATCCAAGGGTTTAGTTGGGTCAGAATCTGACGGTCTGAAACCTTAAATTTGACCTGCAAGTGAACGACCCAATTCACTTAAATCTGAGTTCGTTTCCTAAAGATATTCCCGTTTCTCACACACTTTACTCAGGGCTCTAGTTGTGCATTTCTGGACACTATTTGGATTTGATTCCCACGATGGTAGTCAAGCCTAGGAATGTGGTCATAATCGTATAGTTTCGCGGTCATCGGACTTTCGACACTTGGTCCAAGTCCGATACGGGGTTTCAATGTGCTCCTGAGAGCAACTGGGTTTTGAGATTGATCCTACGTTTTTAGATAATGTAGAGTTAGTGATTCTACTGGTTTTAGGTCTCGCAATTTGTATAGAAAGTGGTTCAAGCTAATCTACTAATTAATTTAGTTTAGTACTGAATTAATTTCTGTTTAATTTCTAAAGGATTCGGTCCTTAGTGATTTCTACCTGAAGTGGTACTTGGGTCTTTGTACGAATTTTTCCGAGACATTACATCTTAGTTGAATTTAGCCATCTTAGTCGAAAAACATCAAAATCGATCGTCTTGATTGAGCTCGTTCATCTTGGTAAAAAAAAATAATAGTAAATTCGACGTGGTAATGGAGGCTGCTGGTCAATCCATTCCTGATAAGGCTTATGATAGGTTTGGGTAATAGTATGACTAAGAACTTGGCATGCTGATTATTAGAAGAATTGCATGATTCGGTCACAATCTAATTGGTGTGGTTCAGGTACTAGTGGCAATTCCAAACTTACCAAGTTTTGTCTTCCATGATACGGTAGATTCTCAGGGAAATGTCGCCCCCCAAGTATACCCTGGTTTCCTTCTATGACATTTCTGACCTCTTATTCCAGTCGTCTAAACTCAGCGTGTAGCAAAAGATTCCGCACTTCCTGTATTGGAGTAGGATGTGTGTTCCGCCGTAGAGGAGGTGCTTGTGGTATTAGCTATACTGGGGGTATCAGTGTCAGATTTTTGAAAGTAGTGTTAACCTGTTGCTAAGGCACCATAGGTGTTCTTTGGGCAAAGAGAACCATCATTTAATTCATGTTTTTAGCATAGCTGTCCATCCATCTACCTAAAGCTTCAGTCTGAACCTATGACTGTTCGACGATATGCTAGATTCTTTATTATATATCGATCATTCTATCTTAAAATATTTTAAAAGGATCAAGCCGAAATGAGGATACCCTATTTGGGTTTAATGGAAATGATACTGGATTCGATAGAAAACTTAATTGCTTAGGTGCTTGATGAACCTATCTTTAGCTCATGATTTCTTAAGATTAATGCACTGATAAGTATTCTAATACTCAGGGTCCCACTGGGCATGCCAAAAAATTTTAGCACTTGGTTTGTTTTTTGTCATGTGTGGTATGTGCGAGTGTGCTACAATCGATATGGCGGCTCGTTTCAAACTGATCAACTTTGACCCCAAGTGCCGAAATAATATGTCCAATATGAACATATATTATAAGAATATAAAAAGATCAATCGCCTACTCAACTACTTGCGGAATTTTGTAATGATCAGGCAATAATCGAAGGGTGGGCTTCTTCCTCCGAAAGTGAGTTGCCTTTTACATAAAAGGACTTTTTAGTATACCCGTGCAATCAGATAAAAGTAAAAAATCACAAGCATATGCGGTTGGTATCGTCAGCCGATATCTTGTCAATCCTGGCAAAGAACATTCGGCAACGGTGAAATGGATACTGCAATATGTAAGAGGCTCATCCAGGTTGAGGCTATGCTATGGTGACAGAAAACCTGTGTTAGAGGGTTACATAGATGCAAATATGGCAGGTGACATAGACTCCAGGAAGTCTACATTGGGGTTCATGTTCACATTTGCAGTGGAAGCGGTCTCTTGACAGAGCAAGCTACAGAAGGTCGTAGTGTTGTCGACGATAGAGGTCGAGTATATTGCAGTCACAGAAGCATGTAAAGAAATGCTTTGGATGAAGAGGTTCCTAAAGGAACTTAACCTAAAGCAGGAGCAGCACGTGGTCTATTGCGATAGTCAAAGTGCTATAAACTTGAGCAAGAATCCAAGTCAGCATTCCAAGTTGAAACACAGATTTGGTATCACTAGATTAGTGATATCTTGGAATAGAAAGTGTTACAGCTTGAGAAAGTCTACACGGACGATAATGGTCAGACATGATGACCAAGGTTTTACTCAAGGGCAAGTTTAAGGTTTGTAGAAACCGGGTTGGCTTGAAGAATGTGGATTCCTCCTGAGTCGAAAAGGGGGAGATTTGATGAAGATTTTCTCCTCTTCACTTGACCGGTTGAGAGCTTCACTCGACCGATGGAGGATGCTGGTCGACCAGTCGAGGATTGGCTCAACTCGAACTCCAGCGAGTTTTGGTTTGAATTTTTCTGTGGTGCTCGACCAGTCGAGGGAGGTTCTCGACCGGTCCAGTCGGTCGAGGACCCTACTCGACTAGTCAAGGTTACGCAGATTCATTTCAGATTTTGTGCGGACCGCGTAAATTTAAGGTGGTTTCGCAAGAGGTGCGAAAGGGAGTTGCTTAAACTATAAATAGGGGTTCCTAGGGCTTTTCTAGGTAATTCAAGAAAGTTTTCTAAAGCTTTGCAAGGGTTTGCTAAAGGGTTTAGGGCTATCAAAGGTGTGAGAGAGAGAAAAAAAAAAAAGAAAAAAGAGGAAGCTTGTGGACGGGAGGTTATGCTCGTGAAGGTGATCTACTGTGTAATCAACATGTCAGCATCTACATCCTTATGATCAGTGAGATCTCTCCGTTTTTCTTTATTCTCTTATTGTTCATCCACTCTTGCATGAGTGAAGAAGATTTGATCCATGCGGTGTGTGCTAGTGATCGGTTGTAACGTTCTACTTCATAGTGGATTGTTGATCTGGAATAGGTCCCATGGTTTTTACCTCTTTGAGGGTTTTCCATGTACAAATCTCGTGTCGTATAGTTTATGCTTTGATTTATTTCATTACTTTATTATCCCATGATTCTGGTATTATTTGGGAGGCTAGATCCTAAGGTTTTATGCAACGGCCCCCAACAAAAAATAAGTTTATCATGCACCTGAACAGTTAAGTTTATTACTGAATCTGGTACCATTTCCATTAAACCTAGATAGGGTATCCTCATCTCAGGTTGAGCCTCTTGAGAATTTGTTAGCTGATATGCTCGATATACAAAGAGGAATTTAATTTATTGTTGAACTGTAATGAGTTCAGGCTGAAACTTTAGGTACATAGATGACTAGTAATACTAAAAACATGAATTGGATGATGACTTTCTTTATCGAAAGAATATCTATGGTGCCTCAATAACAGGTCGATACTCGTTTTGTCAAAAATCTGGCACCGACACTATTGGTACAACCCGTGACGATAATACCACAACCGACACTACAGGTATCTCTTTTGTAACAGATTACACTTCCTTTAGTACATGAAGTGCGGAACCTTCCACCATATACTGAGTTTAGGCAACTGGAATGGGAGGTCAAGAATGTTGTTCTTGAAGAAGGAAACCAAGGTATACACAGGGGGCAACCATTTTTAGGAATCCACTATATCATGGAAAACAAAACTAGGTAGGCCCTAAACCACTTCTAATAGTCGAATTTTGCCATTTGAATCGTGACCAAATTGTTCATATGGTTTAGAAACTAGTAGGCCAAGTTCTTGGTCGTGTTATTACCTTGGTCAATCATAAGCCCTATTCAAAATAGATTGACTGACAGTCTTCATCGTCACAACTAAAATTTTCATTTTTTAATTAAGATGGCCAAGTTCGACAAAGACAGTTGAATTTGTTGTCTCTCGATCAAGACGGTCGAGTTTGACCAAGACAACCGAATTTGCTCTCTCGTTCAAGACTATTGATTTCGACCAAGATGACCGATTTCAATCAAGACAGACGAATTTTTCGTCTCTTAATCAAGACAGCCAAGTTTGACTAAGATGACCGAATTTGACATTTCTCGATCAAGATGGCCAGGTTCAACCAAGACCGTCGAACTTGTCATCTCTCGATCAAGATAGTCGAGTTCGACAGATATGTATGAATTTATTATTTCTGGATTAAGATGGCTAAATTCAACCAAGACGTCCAAATTTGTCCTTTAAAAAAATAATAAAAAAATAAAATCTAAGATGACCAAATTTGACCAAGATGGCCAAATTTGCTATTTTTTTACCAAGATGGTTGTTCGACTAAGATGCCCAAAATTTTCAATTTTCGACCAAGACGGTTGAGTTTGACCAATATATAGTTGAATTCAATATTTTTCGATCGAGATGGCCAAATTCGATTGAGATGGCAAAAAATGATGTTTTTTTTTTTTTTTTTTTTTTTTTTTTTTCCGGCTGAGCAGTCACATTTACTACGCCAAATAATGAATCAACATCATATTCACCTTTTACTTAAGGTAAATTTACGTAGGGGGTAATGGTGTACCCTATTTCTGATAGTTTTTAAAAAACCTATTTGAAAAATGACACGTGTTATAGCAATGGAGAGATATAATATGCTAAAGATTTTCAAAAATACTTAGAATGTTTTTTTTTTTTTAAGAAATTATAACTGATAAAATGACAAGACAATAAGCAGTTGGAGGTATTCAAAAGCAAACAAAGTAATTTAGATGTATTTAAGAGGAGACCAAAAAATGTCTAAAAATAAACCAATCGATCAAAAGGTGCCTATAAATAAACCAAGCCGCTGAGAGGCATCGAAAACCAAAAATAACGAAGCTAAGGAAATGGTAAACAAAGCAGTGCTAGAGCTCAGCTAAAAAGAAGAGAAACCGTGAAAAGGAAGAATGAGGTATACTGGACGTGGATTGGGTCCTACCCCCGCCCGGATGGTAATCCATCCGGGTAGGGCTTTGTGGGCCCCACCGTGATGTAAGTATTTTATCCCCACCATTAATCTTTTTTATACGATGATTTTAAGGTATAAAAAAAAAACGAAGCAGTTACACCGCTCCAGTAGACCACATCATAGGAAGAGGCAGCGACAATGACACCCACTGTTGAAACCTTTCTAATGGCCCGCGTGATGATTTTTTTACCACCAAGCCTATTAGGGCCCGTTTGGCCGGGTGGATTGGAAGGGATTGAATGGTATTAGAGTGGATGGCGTGGATTTCTAGGTAATGATGGTGTTGTCAGTGGATTGTCTTGAGATCCATGGGATTGGATATATCCCTGTATTGCTATACCCAGTCCGTTTGGCACGGCCGGCCAATCCAGGTATTCAACCTTCCCATCCCTACCAATCCCACCAACCAAACACGTCTAAGGCAAATTTCAATGGCTCAGGGTGGATTGGATGGGATTTAAAGGTAATAATGGTGTTGTCAGTGGATTATCTGAAGATCCATGGAATTGGGATCATATCACCGACCGTGTTTGGCAGGCCCGGCCATTCCCGGGATTGCTCCTTCCAATTCCGTCCAATACAATCTAATCCCTTCTAATCCACCTGTCCAAACACGCCCTTAATAAGGTCATGCAGACTTGGATGAAGTGAAAACATGAATTTAAGTTTGACCTGACACTTCTCCAGCTCCCAAGAAGTTTTTAACGGTGGATGTACTATCCCTTCTTTGTGGTCCACTTAAGGCCTGAAACTATCTCAATTTTTGCTCATAATGATCGTATAAAGATGATTAACGGTGTGGATAAAATACTTACATAACGGTGGGCCCCACAGAGACCTGCCCGGACGGATTACCGTCTGGGCAGGGGTAGGACGCAATCCGCGTCCAGGAATACCTACCATGAAAGTCAATTTGCACCAGTGCGTACTCCCAAGGAATTGGGAGTCAAAGACTCGAACCCGGTGCCAACGGTCTTATGCTCAACCTAGATATAAGTCATCAAATTCCTGAACACGTGGTATACATATAAGACATCTTTACCGTCCATCATTTGAGACCCACCTTTCTTCGACCGTATCCTATAAGTCTTAGAATTTGAAAATTTCTGACATCCAATTAGATGGCATTTGTACATTGAAATCCGTCCTCATACATCCTCTTTCTACCGATCACTTGTCATAAAAATAAAAATAAAAATCTCCAATTCAGTCGTCATAACCGTGCATGCAATCTGACTAACTCTCTGGTCCAAGAAGCGTAGGGCCAAACGAAACTACGGTCCAGATCATGCGCATGTACAGCACCCGCACGTAAACAGAAATGACGTAACATAGAAATAAGTGAGAAAACCGGTTCCCTTATTAGCATAAAAGGGTTCTTGAGGCGTATAGGCCGCAGGTTTCAGCCAGCAAGTTCATTCGCTTCAGCTAAACCTTAATCTGCAAATTAGACCTAGGTTGTACGGATGACCCTAAAAAGCCTAAAATACTCCTCTTCTACAACTACTTACTTTTTGACAGGCGAAAATCCCAAAGGCATCGTACAGACTCGTCCGTCCGCCCTATTATTTCTAAAATAATAGAGAAATTGAAAACATCCGAAATGATGTGAAAAACTTTAATACTCTTGAGAGAGTGTTAGCTGATAAACAGGAACCATAATATGGAAGAGTGATGTACATTGAGTTTAACCAAAACGGTAAAAGTTGTAGGGCATAACATTGTTGGATCCAAAACTGAAAAATTACACGAATTTCACCACTAACTGGGACCAATTAAGTAAACGGTCAAAGCGAAAAACTATCAACGGTCCCAATTTAAGAAATCGTTTTCTACAAATCAATGGTTAAAACTAATAAAATTTAGTCGATTTTTTGAAGTGACCCATCTTCAGTGACAAAAAAAATTTGGGCGTTTTAGTTAGTGCCAACGAATTTAAGAAATGGAATTTTCCAATGCCTGAGTATCAACCATCATGCGCTTCCAGAGTTAACTAGCTTTTCAAGAGATAACCCAGTCAACATTTCAAATTTCACTACCACAAAATCCCATATTTAGAACCTGGCCAGCTGGCTCTCCGTACAGAGACTGGTGGAACAGCTTCAAAAGTAGTAAGTAGTAACGGCCGTGGACGCTCCGTGTTCGCGTACTAGCCGCAAATAAAAAATAAGGGCATATATGATACTCAGGCAGCATATGACGCTTGATACACAGGCACTTGGATCATCTATGAGGGGCATGATAATATCTAGGAGAAAACATAATAGATTATCCATCTCATTGTGTTCAAGCTACAATCCCAATACTATATTGGTTGAACACTCCTACGCTCTGATTCATGGACACTTGTTTTTTGAAATAGAACCGTTCAATATTTTCTATTTAACCGTCCAATAAATGCCCAACAATCCGAAAGTAAAATAATCAAGCAATCTTTATCTTTAGTTTATGACAGATTTAAACTGGTTACTATAACTCGGGCGGTTTAATTAAACTACATGTATACCACATCTGCAATTTGTATGTGCATGCGTATCATCCTTACAACTCTCCAGAGTATCAAAGTTTTTTCATTAAAAAATAAAAAATAATAATAAGAAAAAAAAACAACCGCAGCTAATAAAAGCAGTCTCTCATTCGCATAGCCTATACGAGAAAACCAATTCAGCTTCTTTCTTCACTCAACACTGCTACTGATACTAGAGCCATTACTCGCCACCGCCAATGGCAACAGATTCTCTAAGCTGTGAGTCGGATTTTTCTCCATATTACGCATCGGATAATTCGTCCACGTCGTCGATCACCACCGCCGGCCCCACCGTGTCAGACGAGGAAGTATATGCCACCGTGGCAACTAGTGGTCCGAAGCGGCGGGCCGGGCGAAAGAAATTCCGTGAGACGCGGCACCCCGTCTACAAGGGCGTCAGGCAGAGGAACGGGAGTAAGTGGGTATGCGAGGTACGCGAGCCCAACAAGAAGTCTCGGATATGGCTCGGGACGTATCCGACGGCTGAGATGGCCGCTCGGGCCCATGATGTTGCCGCGATGGCACTCAAAGGAAGAAAGGCGTGCCTCAATTTCGCTGATTCGGCTTGGCGTTTGCCTATGCCGGTGTCCAGCAGTGCTAAGGACATACAGAAGGCTGCCGCTGAGGCTGCAGAAGCCTTCCGGCCATCGGAATCTGACGATGCTTCCATCGATGACGGTGATATAAGGCTGGAGAATCTGACCCTATCGCAGGAGAATGTGTTATACATGGATGAGGAGGCGGTCTTCGGTTTGCCAGGATTGCTTGCTAGCATGGCAGAAGGATTGCTGCTTTCTCCACCTCCGTGCCTTGGAAGTGGTTCGTACTGGGATGACGTGGAATCTGAAGTTGACGTGTCGTTGTGGAGCTACTGAATATGAGTATCCGGCTTGATGTGGTGGTGTAGCGGGTGGGGCCCGCCCCATATTCTATTTGATACTGGGCGGTACCCATGTAGGTGAGAAGCATGAGGTGTATTACTTTAGGATGAGGGTTTAATGTACCATACCATTTACTAATTTCATTTATTTCAGGAAAGGATACTTTACATTTCAAACTAGAATATACGGTACCTTAAAATCTTCTTGAATAGCAGTCAGTTACTACTTCACATGATTTCCAAATCCAATGTACAATTAATCAAAGCATACTTTTTACTTTCCAGAGCTCTTTATCTTTCACCCAGTATTTTGTTTACAGCCTGTTTTTTTTAAAGCTAAAACCAAGAAGAGATGCCTAAATAAATGAGGACCATCCTGAGCCGCCGTCCATTCATTATGCCAACTAATCGTAGAGCATGTGAGAAGAATGGAGCAGATCCAAAGCTTAAGATCAAGTGAACCACGTCACAGGAGGGGATTTGATGTAGAGCGGGTTGCGGACTGTTTCATGGCCAAGATGGACCAGAAAAGGCCCGATCAGATATGGAGGTGATCCACATTGTCGGAACTTAAAATGGACGTATCTCACAAGCTAAAATGAGCTATCAGACGTACCGTATGATTTTGGGGTAGGACGAGCTAGTTTAGCCACCCAACATTGCTATGCTGCGCATGCCAAATTTGCAAAATACTATCAAATCAACCGTCAAATTCCTGTTTTAATTTCATTTTTATTATTTATAGTAAATTTTTATTTGATTATAACTTCATCCATTGGGCATTAGGAATTGAGCCCAACATGAAAAGTGCTTAGAATAGTTAGAGGAACATGGTTCAGCCAAATAGAATGGTTACTATTTTTAGCCAAAAACCATGCACACTAGTAGAAATCACGACCGCATATAAATAGTAAGTTTACTATTTATATTAAGTTGCGACTTCTAGGAGTTTTAGTTGTAGTTTAATTCTGAAACTTCTTCTATAGCTTAGTATCCCTATTTAAAGGGGTGTAAACTCGTTTATTCATTAATCAATCAATTTACGAATTTTCTAGAATATTATTTCTGTTTTTTTACTTTTTTCTCTTGGATTCGTTAAGTATGTGTGAGGAGTCCAAAGAAGTTTAGTGGATTTGAAGTGGTTATCCTTGAGGAAGATGGTAATTGACTTCATCAGGTTCATCCCTGCGTCAGAATTGAATACCTACCATTAAAAACTACTTGGCCTTAGAAGTTTTGAATCAAGTTGATATTTGTGTTTTCCCTTAATCCATGTCTACGTAACCTCGTAAATAGATTAGATGATAAATAAACATAAATTGAGCCAATGGCTAGTGGTCGGTGTTATGTGGGCCCCCACGATGTATGTGTTTCATCCACGAAAGGTCAATCCTTAATGACAAATGCTCCACATCCAAGACAAGCCTTGCATGACAAACAACTTACTTTGAAGGCTTGGCTCACACAATAGACGATCCACATCAAAGGCGGGTTCCATATGATGGATGATCCACAACAAATGTCTAACATCATAGATGACTCAAATATCATAAAACATGTTGATTGTAGCCGTTCAATCTTTTGCCATTTGGGATAGTCAATTTATGATAAGATCCACTAAAATAATATAATGGATTTGTTGTAATCTTTAAAAATGACATCAACTACCTTTTAAAAAAGTTCTTATTTGAACATTTTACCAAACATGTTTTTTTAAAATAACTGTTTTTTTTAAATATAATTTTATCCAAAGTATTTATTTAAAACAAGATCTATAGCAAAAAGAGCTCATTTTAGAATAGTTCATATTTAAAAAGCTCTTATTATATTTAGAATAGATATGCCTAAACAAACCCTACGTCTAATATGGTGCGTTTACATGTATGTGTCAAAACAATTATGTTACGGAGAACAATATCCATTACTTCAATTTTGTTCAATTTATGGCCAAAGCCCTTCAATTTCATTGTACATCCCTTGCTAGAGTGAAGACCTTTGTCTCATACATTCATTCGACGGTAGTGTTTTAGATGGTGTATACGAGGGACGGTCTTGTGTCTCTTCCTTTGAAGTAGCTCATTTAATTTGTTTGCGTTCGCTTTTTATATATATAAAAATTGTATCTAAGAATCCTTGTATGAAAAAACTGTTTAAAACATGGTTCAAAAATGGTGCATCGTTATTATATCATTTACCACCAATATAATCAAGCACCTGCTGACCGGTACTCTTGTATGCACGTTTAAGATAACACTCCAAGTATCTTCTCTTCTCCCACGTGAAATTAACTTTTACGCTTTAAAAAAATAGCAATACAGTATTATTATTATTATTTTTATTATTATTATTTTTTTTTTTACGAAATACTCAAACAACTAGAGCGTGTACTATTTGTTTCTACATAGGTGGGCATGGTCTATTTCAAAATCAACCACAGTACCCACCAGTGGTCAATAAGAATCTTTATGTTGAATTTCAACCTTTTACCTCTCTTTGTGCCTCTATGCTAACCAATTAGGTTATGCGTGACAATATTTCATTAGGCAACATGTAATTGTCAAAGATCATATGGTGGGAAGCATGTTTCAAAGTTCTCATCATGTTTCAAAGTTCTCATCATGTATCAAAGTAGTTCAGTCAAGTATACCTGATCGATGAGGATTTTGGAATATATCCATCTGTCATGAGGATCCACCACTTAGGTGGTTGGGATCAGAGCACGTGTACCGCATGGGAACACGACATCACCTATTACGTGGTACAATGCTCCCCACTTATCACTTCCCCTTCTCTGAAGGAAAAGGGATAGACTACTCACCCTCAGGGGCGGCTCTAAGGGGCAGGCGAGTGAGGCAATCGCCTAAGGCCATTAAGTATGAGACGCGGATTGCGTCCTACCCCCGCCCGGACGGTAATCCGTTCGGGCAGGGCTCTGTGGAGCCTACCGTGATGTAGCTATTTCATCCTACCGTCCAACCATTTTAAATTTTAGTACGTGAACCAAAAAATGAGGCAGGTCCAAGCCTTGAGTGGACCACAAAGTGGGGATTGAACGTCCACCATTAAAAGCTTCTTGAGAGCCAGAGAAGTTTCGGATCAAGCTGATATTTGTGTTTTCACTTCATCCACGTCTACGTGACCTTATGAATAGGTTTTATGGTAAAAAAAACATCACGTGGGCCCTCAGAAAGGTTTCAACGGTGGGTGTCATATCAGTGCAGGTTCCTTTGGTGTGGTCCACTCAAGCCTTGGACCAGCCTCATTTTTTGTATCACATGTTAAAATTTTCTGAAAAAATGGTTGGACGGCGGGATAAAACAGTTACATCACGGTGGGCTCCACAAAGCCCTGCCCGGACGGATTACCGTCCGGGCGGGAGTAGGACGCAATCCGCGTCCCTAATTATGAAGGCCCTATATTATAGCAAAATTTAAAAAAAAATAATAATTATGAAGGTCCTATATTATAGCAAAATTAAAATTAAGAAGAAGAAAAAAAAGCTTAAAATTTTTGAAATAAAACTTATTGAAAAGCCTACAAAATAGGAACATATAAAAATTAGTTTACAAATTTGAAATTGAAAATAAAAAACAAATCCTAGAAACTAGCACTATCAATAATAACAGTCTAACTCTATCATCTCTTTTCAAAATAATAACATCATTCCCAATAAATTCTTCTCCTAAAACCTAGGACTACAACTGCCTACTGTATTGCTAATTAAGTTCTCAAAAAATTAAATTCTAATGTCATTTTTCTAAATTAAATTCTAACTTCATTTTTCTAACGGTACATGCATACTAATGTCTAATTAAAAGATGTTGTAAAAACATAAATTAATACTCCAATTGAAATACTTAATCTAATAAAAGAATTAGATTGTTTTCCAAATTGCTTTATTGCATATAGAATACTATTTACCATACCTGTTATAGTTGCATATGCAGAAAGAAGTTTTTCAAAACTAAAGATTATAAAAAATTATTTACGAACAATTATGCCTCAAAAAATATTAAACGGTTTAACAATTTTATCTATCAACTGATTTATTGGGTAAACTTGAATACAAAAGTTTATTTAGTAATTTTGCATCTAAAAAGGTGAGAAGTAAATTTATGGTTTAGTTTTGAATTTATTAATTTTTTTATTTTTTAAACTAAAAAGCCACATTTTTATGACTTGCCTAAGGCCCCCGAAAATGTTGAGCCGCCCCTGCTCACCCTGCCACCAGCCAATGGCTAGTGGTCGGTGTTATGTGGGCCCCATGATGTATGTGTTTCATCCATGCCGTCCACCCATTTTTCCAGATCATTTTATGTTATGAACCTAAAAAAAAGTTTGATCCAAATCTCAAGTGGACCACACAGTGTTGATCGAACTCCCACCATTAAAAACTTTTTGGGGCCAAAAAAGTTTTGGATCAAGCTGTTATATATTTTTCCCTTCATCCAATTCTGTATGACCTAAGCAACAGGCTAGATGTGAAATAATCATTACAGGGCCCTATGAGTTTTTTAACTGTGGACATTCAATCACTACTGATTTTCCATGATGTGGTCCATCTGAGATTTAGATATACCTCATTTTTTAGATCAAGCCCTAAAATTATCTTTCAAAATAGCTGGACGACGTGGATAAAACACATACATCATAGTAGGGTCCACATAGCACGGACCACTAGCCAAACCGCGTCCTCTGTGAAGCTTCTGGGGCGTCCATATGCCGTGGTATTGCAGATGCAACAGGAAGCGGCTTGGCTGGTGTACCACGGACCACCGACTTCGGTACGTGTCTTGCGAAGAACGAGGGTTTACCGCTCCTGGATCTACGGTTCAAGAGAGATCAAAATTACATGAGTCCCTCGCTGATGTATTTATTATATGCACACCGATATCCATATGGATCGTTAAAATATTTGTAGGGATTGTTATAACGTTTATTTTCCATTTAACCCTGTTTTACATAGACATTGATGAAGGAGAAAAACAAATATTATATTGCTCCGAAACTTCTGTAAGCCTTAAAAGTGTTTCAATGGTAGATGTTCAATCCTGGTCTGTTTAATTGTTGGAGCTATCTTATTTTCCTGCTAAGCATTTTTACAAGCTTGCCAAATGGACGGATGGTTTAGATGTAACACATACCTCATGATGGGACCCACATAACTTGGTGACGTCAACGTACCAGCTAAGTCGGTGGTGTATGCTACACGTGCCACTCAATCCGCTTCAGGTGTTACAAGAATGTCACGTTTGCTCATTGGTCGCACTTTCAATGATAATACGGAAGATCGCTACACGCGATATCCCCACGTATGCAACGTGACTTGAAAACAAGAGTTGGTAAGAAAGCTCCCGATCCCTTCAAAGATGTTGAAACTGGACAGCTGCTTTCACATTGCCTTGTTACAGATGTTGTCACTCCGATTGTTTTCTATCACATTGTGTGGTGTGGGCGGCCATGCCTATAACAACTTGGCTCAAACCGATTAACTTTGACCCAAGCATTGAAATTTGCAGATACAGTGAGTGTAAATGGATACCAGTAGAATATGAAATTATCAATCACCTATGCTGTCACTTACAGAATTTTATACCGATGATTTAATCATCGAAGAGTAGATTTCTTCCTACAAAAGTAGGTTGCCCTTTTGCATTTTAGATTAAAGGACATTTTTGTATACAGTACAAATGGGCCCTTTTTTTTTTTTTTTTTTAAATACAAGTGATCAATAAGAGTGATTGGAAGAACACGTCGGTTGAAAGAACTATTTGATATTGAATAAATATGAAGTCAGGTGTATGAGTGTAGACCTGAATTACAACTAAAAACTATCATTAATAAATTATGGCTACTCCTTTGTATAAACTAAGATAAAAATATAGATTTGTTTTGATTTGATTGATGTGAGATACCTTGTTTTGCTAGTTCTCAAGTTGTTTATAGATTTTATTTATTTATTTATTTTTTTTCTGAACCTATTCGTCTTGATGTTTTTCTTCTTCAATCCAATGGTAATATGTGACAGCTGAGGAATCGCCACATCAGCCTTCCAAATTCTATGTACCTTTCTTGATATGTGTCCCTCTAACCATTCCTTTTTTGGTCAACTGCTTTATGCTTCCGAGCTTCCCAGCCGCCTCTCACGTTTCGACCGCTCCATCGTACTTCCTGGATTCTCTGCCGCATTTCGTTTCATCTAGTCTACCATGCCTTCCTAGATTTTCAGCCACATTTTGTTTCTTCCGCCTAACTACACTTCTTGGATTTTCGGCCGCATTCTATTTTTTCCGCTTGACCATGCTGTTGGGAGCCTTGCACAAAACCTTAGGATCTAGCCCTCCAAAACAAACCAGAATTATGGATAATAAAGCAATGAAAACAATCAATGCATCAATCACACACCACACAAGAGATTTTTACGTGGAAAACCCTTAAAGAGGTAAAAACCACGGGACCTCGTCCAGATCAACAATCCACTATGAAGTAGAACGTTACAACCTTCTTCACTCACACAGGAGTGGATAAACAATAAGAGAAATAGAGAAAACAGAGAGATCTAACCGAATACGAGGACATAGAAGCGCTGAGATATAAATTGCACAATAGATAACCTCCACGAGCAGAACCTCCCTTCTATAAGCTTCCCTCTTCTCTTTCTCTCTCTCTCTCTCTCTCTCTCTCTCTCTCTCTCTTCTTTTGATAGCCCTAAACCCTTTAGCAAATCCCTTGTAAAGCTTTAGGAAACCCACTTGTTATGCCTAGAAAACCCTAGGCAACTCCTTTTATAGTTTAAGAAACTTCCCTTTCGCATCTCGGTTGCGAAAGGACTCAAATCCGCAGTTTCGCGCAAAATTGCGGAATAAACTGTATAACCTACGACTAGTCCTGCTGAGTCTTCGACTGGTCGTAGGACCCCTTCGACCAGTCGAGCCATCCCTTCGACCAGTTGTAGCTACAGTAAAAAACAGAAAAAAAAAAAAACTCGTTGGACTTTAAGTCGTGTCACGACTCGAACCTTCGACTGGTCGACCACCAGCCTTCGACCAATCGAGCAGGGCTCTCGACCAGTCGAAGATGAGTCAAAAAATCCATTAAATCTTCTCATTTTTTACCCAGGAGGGATCCACCTTCTTCAAACCAGCTAGGTTTCTACAAACCTCAAACTTACCCTTGAGCAAAGCCTTGGTCATCATGTCTGACCCATTATCGTCCGTGTGAACCTTCTCAAGCTGTAACACCTTTTGTTCCAAAGTATCCCTGATCCAGTGATACCGAATCTCTATGTGCCTCGACTTGGAATGCTGACTTGGATTCTTGCTCAAGTGTATAGCACTCTGACTATCGCAATAGACCACGTGCTCCTCCTACTTTAGGCTAAGTTCCTGTAGGAACCTTTTCATCTAAAGCATGTCTTTACATGCCTCTGTGACTACAATGTACTCGGCCTCTATCGTCGACAATGCTACAACCTTCTGTAGCTTGATCTGCCAAGAAACCATTTTCCCTGCAAACGTGAACATGAACCCCGATGTAGACTTCCTGGAGTCTATGTCACCTGCCATATCTGCATCTGTGTAGCCCTCTAACACAGGTTTACCGTCACCATAGCATAGGCTCAACCTAGATGAGCCTCTTAGATACCGCAGTATCCACTTCACCGCTACCCAATGCTCTTTGCCAGGATTAACAAGGTACCGGCTGACAACACCAACCACATATGCTATGTCTGAGCGTGTACACACCATAGCATACATCAAACTTCCTTTCGATGACGCGTAGGGTATCTTCTGCATCTCTTCCACCTTTGCCTTCGTCTTGGGACACTGTCTGTCGCTCAATCTGAAGTGACCATCTAGTGGGGTACTGACTGGCTTTACTGCATTCATATTGAACCACTCTAGGACTTTCTCAATATACTGCTCTTGTGACAGCCAGAGCTTTCTGCTGCTTCTGTCACAGGTTATCTCTATTCCTAGGATCTATCTAGCCGGGCCCAAGTCTTTCATCGCAAAAGACTTGCCCAACTCCTGTTTCAGCCTGTCGATCTTCTTGATATCTTTTCCCATGATGAGGATGTCATCAACATATAAGAGCAGTACTAGAAAATCATCATCTGAGAACTTGCGTGTGAACGCACAGTGGTCTGACTCCGTTCTGTCATACCCATGTTTCAACATAAACGAGTCGAACTTCTTGTACAATTGCCGTGGAGCCTGTTTCAGCCCATACAAGCTCTTCCTCAACCTACACACCATATGCTCCTTGCCCTTGACTTCGAACCCCTCTGGTTGGTGCATGTAGATCTCTTCTTCCAGGTCACCATAGAAAAAGACAGTTTTAACATCTAACTGCTCTATCTCTAGATCCATGCTAGCTGCCAACCCAAGCAACACCCGTATGGATGTCATCTTCACCACTGGTGAGAATATCTCCTCGAAGTCTATGCCTTTCCTCTGACCAAACCCTTTCACCACAAGTCTGGCCTTGAACCTCGTCTGTGAATTCTTCTGCTCAATCTTCTTTCTGAACACCCACTTGTTGCTCAAAGCTTTCTTGCCCTTAGGCAATTTCACCATATCATAGGTGTGGTTCTTATGCAAGGATTCCATCTCCTCTTGTATAGCTTTCAACCACTCCCCCTTATGCTCGTCGGCTAGGGCCTCAGAATAATCTTCTGGCTCTCCCCCATCAGTCAGCATTATGTACTCATGTGGCGAGTACCTCTTGGACGGCTGTCTGACCCTAGATGACCTCCTCACCTGTGGCTCAACAAGTGGATCAAGTGGGGGCTGCTCCCTTAGTCCATCTTCTGAAGGAACTCCCTCGTCCTCTGCACCTTGCTGTACTCCCCCATCATCAGGCACCATGGGAGGAGTAACCAGATTCATGTCCTCTAGCTCACCTGAACTAGGTTGGTTCTTCTCTGGCTTACCAATGTCTTCTATGCACTGATCTTCAAAGAAAACCACATCTCTGCTCCTGATGAGCTTCCTCTCGGTCGAATCCCACAACCTGTAACCGAATTTTTCATCACTGTACCCTAAGAACACACACTGCCTGATCTTCATATCGAGCTTGGACCTCTCGTCCTTTAGTACGTGAACGGATGCCCTACATCCAAACACCCTGAGATGACTGTACGATGGATCATGTCCAGTCCACACCTTCTCAGACACTTCTCCATTCAACGGGGCTGATGGAGACCTGTGCATTGCTTCTCCCCAAAACATACATCTGATTATGCCCGTATAACATACATCTGATTATGTTGGGGGGTCTTGGGCAATTTCGCATGGGATAACATACATCTGATTCTCTCAACAATGGTGCGATTCATTCGCTCAGCTACACCATTATGCTGGGGGGTCTTGGGAACCGTCTGTTTATGCTCGTATACCTAGGGACTTGCAGTACTCGTGAAAGTCGCCAATGTATTCACCAGCATTGTCAGTGCAGATGCACTTCAATGATCTACCTGTCTCTCTCTCGACCATAGCATGAAACAATTTAAACACACCAAAGACCTTGTCCTTAGATTTCAAAGTATAAACCCAAACCCTCCTAGATGTGTCATCTATAAAAGTAATAAAATACAATGCCCCACCCAAGGTTTTTATCCTCATAAGACCACAAACATCAAAATAAACCAAATCTAATGTATGCACTTTATTAACATGAGAAGCAGTTTTAACAAATGAAACTATATGTTATTTTCCTGATAAACAATCAAGACAGGTTTTGAGAGGTGTACCTGTCACGTCTGGAAGGAGCTGCTTCTTTGCTAGTACCTAAAGCCCTTTTTCACTCATGTGGTCTAGACGTCTATACCACATTTTAATAGCTGAATCTTCCGCTACGTTCAACCCACTCTTGCACATACTGACACTTTCCTTGTATAGGATGCAATACTTCTTTCCTCTGTCCATGATCAATGAACCCTTGATGAGTTTCCATCGCCCACCAGCAAACCGGCTTTCATAACCATCGTCATCCAGCCTTCCCATCGACATCAAGTTGAGGCGAAGGTCTGGGATATGCCTCACATCCCTGAGAACCAATGTACAGCCCACATCAGTTTTCACACAAATATCACCGACTCTCACGATTTTTTAGACTAGTTTTAATTTGCCCATCTTCATAGTCCCATAGTCACCTGACTTGTAACTTGTAAAGAAGTCCCTGCGTGGAGTCGCATGAAATGAAGCTCCCGAGTCAACCACCCAGTCGATGTCCTGACTCGTAGCTGTGAGATATACGTCATGATCTGCAGAAAGAATAACTACAATGTCGCTATCTGAAGTGACCGCGGTGGAATCTGATTCATCTTCCTTCCCTTTTCCTTTTTTATCAATTTTCTTACCACAACATTCATGCTTCTAGTGGCCCTTCTTGCCACAATTTCAGCATTCAACATCTTTTCTTTTACTCGACTTGCCTCTTGATTTATCTCGGGCCTTCCCGCCCTTCCTGTTCTTTCCTCTCCCTCGTTCCTGTGTCACAAAGGCCTCTTGCTGAGTAGACCCCTAAGACTTCCTCCTTGTCTCCTCATTGAAGAGACAACTGGTTACCTGTTCCATGGATATATTTCCGTTTGGCGCGGAGTTACTTAGAGACACCACCAATGTTTCTCAACTGTCAGGCAATGAACTAAGCAATAGTAAAGCCTGCAATTCATCATCCAGGACCATCTTCATAGAGGTGAGTTGGTTCACTATATTGCTGACCTCATTCATGTGCTCGGCCACAGAACCACCATCCTTGAACTTGAGATTCACAAGTCGCCTTATCAGAAAAATTTTATTACCGGCTGTCTTCCTCTCATACAGTCCTTGTAATTTCAGTCGTAGGCTAGCGGCTGAGGTTTTCGTAAACACATGGTGGAACACAAAATCATCCAACCATTGTCTAATAAACTCCACCGCTTTTCAGTCCATCTTCTTCCAATCATCATCAGTCATATCCTTGGATTTTGCTGATATGCCTAAAATTGGAGAATATAGGTCCTTGCAATAAAGCAAGTCCTCCATCTTAGCCTTCCATATGGTCCAGTTAGAACCATTAAGGCTGAGCATCCTTGATGAGCCACCTTCCATAATTCCAAACCGATCCTACCCGTTCAATGAACTTAGCTTTGATACCACTTTGTTAGGGGCCTTGCACAAAACCTTAAGATCTAGCCCTCCAAAACAAACCAGAATTATGGATAATAAAGCAATGAAAACAATCAATGCATCAATCACACACCACACAAGAGATTTTTACGTGGAAAACCCTTAAAGAGGTAAAAACCACGGGACCTCGTCCAGATCAACAATCCACTATGAAGTAGAACATTACAACCTTTTTCACTCACGTAGGAGTGGATAAACAATAAGAGAAATAGAGAAAACGGAGAGATCTAATCGAATATGAGGACATAGAAGCGCTGAGATATAGATTGCACAGTAGATAACCTCCACGAGCAGAACCTCCCTTCTATAAGCTTCCTCTCTCTCTTTCTCTCTCTCTCTCACCTTTGATAGCCCTAAGCCCTTTAGCAAATTCCTTGTAAAGCTTTAAGAAACCCTCTTGTTATGCCTAGAAAACCCTAGGCAACCCCTTTTATAGTTTAGGAAACTTCCCTTTTGCATCCCAGTTGCGAAAGAACTCAAATCCACAGTTTTGCGCAAAATCGCGAAATAAACTGCGTAACCTATGACTAGTCGAGCCGAGTCTTCGACTGGTCGTAGGACCCCTTCGACCAGTCGAGCCATCCCTTCGACCAGTCGTAGCTACAGTAAAAAACAGCAAAAAAAACTCACTGGACTTTGAGTCGTGTCACGACTCGAACCTTCGATTGGTCGACCACCAGCCTTCGACCAATAGAGCAGGGCTCTCGACCAGTCGAAGATGAGTCAAAAAAAACCCATCACGGGCTTCCTGGATTCTCGGCCGCACTTTAAGTTCCCTCGAAGATATGCCACTGGCTATCTCTGTCCCTGTAATGACACGTGTTAATTCCTAATTGACTATTCTAATAAGGTACAACATTGCCCCTCATGTCATCCCACATTTGGTAGAAAAAAAAACAATAAATTCGACCATCTTAGGCGAATTCAGTCATCTTCATATAAATAAAAAAATAAAAATCGAACTCATCCATTTTGGTCAAATTCAGTCATCTTGATCGAAAAACATAAAAGTCGTTAATCTTGGTCGAACTCAGCCATCTTGGTCGAAAAACAACAAATTCGGCTATATTGGTCAAATTCGACTGTCTTGATAAAAAAACACCAAAGCCAACCATCTTGGTCGAGAAACATCAAATTCATTTATATTAGTCGAATTCGGTCATATTGATTGAAAAACATCAAATTCGACCGTCTTAGTTGAATTTGGTCATCTTAGTCGAAAAACATCAAAGTCGGTCATCTTGATTGAGCTCGTTCATCTTGGTAAAAAAAAATATAGTAAATTCGACACGATAACGGAGACTGTTGGTCAATCCATTCCTGATAAGGCTTATGATAGGTTTGGGTAATAATATGGCTAAGAACTTAGCATGCTGATTCTTAGAGCAATTGCATGATTCAATCACAATCCAATTGGTGTGGTTCAGGTACTGGTGGCAATTCCAAACTCACCTAGTTTTGTCTTCCATGATAAGGTGGATTCCCAGGGAAATGTCGCCCCCCCAAGTACACCCTGGTTTCCTTCTACAGGAATGACATTTCTGACCTCCCATTCTGGTCATCTAAACTCAACGTATAGCAGAAGATTCCGCACTTCCTATATTGGAGTAGGATGTGTATTTTGTCGTAGAGGAGGTGCTTGTGGCATTGGTTATACTGGGGGTATCAGTGTCAGATTTTTGAAAGAAGTAGTGTTAACCTGTTGTTAAGGCACCATAGGTGTTCTTTTGGCAAAGAGAACCATCATTTGATTCATATTTTTAGCATAGTTGTCCATCCATCTACTCAAAGCTTCAGTCTGAACCCGTGACTGTTCGTCGATATGCTAAATTCCTTATTATATATCGATCATTCTATCTTAAAATATTTTCAGAGGGTTAAGCCGAGATGAGGATACCCTATTTGGGTTTAATGGAAATGATACTAGATTCAATAGAAAACTTAATTGCTTAGGTTCGTGGTGAACCTATCTTTAGCTCATGATTTCTCAAGATTAATGCATTGATGAGTATTCTAATACTCAGGGTCCCACTAGGCATGCCAAAAAATGTTGGCACTTGGTTTTTTTTCGTCATGTGTGGTATGTGCGAGCGTGCCACAATCGATATAGTAGCTCGTTTCAAACCGATCAACTTTGACCTCATGTGCTGAAATAATACGTCCAATATGAACATATATTATAAGAATATAAAAAGATCAATCGCCTACTCAGTTACTTGTGGAATTTTGTAATGATCAGGCAATAATCAAAGGGTGAGCTTCTTCCTCTGAAAGTAAGTTGCCTTTTACATAAAAATACTTTTTAATATACCCGTGCAATCAGACAAAAGTAAAAAGTCACAAGCAACTAGAAGAATGCGTCTCTAGAAATAACTACTTAATATTGGATAAGGATCCAGTCCAATGTATAAGCATAGACCTATATTACAACTAAGAATTATCATTAAGAATTACCACCACTGAATTATCGCTACTCCTATGATTAACAGAGATAAAAGATAAATTTATTTTGATTTAATTGGTGTGAGATGCCTTATATTCTATTAGTCCTTTGGCTATTTATAGATTTTTTTTTCTACGGTTCTTCCTGTATACGTTCTTCTCCTTCAATCTAATGATTACGACAACTGAGTCGCCATTTTAGTTTTTTCGATCCTTCCTTTCTTGGTGCGTGTCACTTTGACCATTCCTCTTTCGCTTGACTATATCTCACTAAAAACCACACTTCCTAGATTCTCAGCCATATTCCATTTCTTCTACTCAATTATGCCTCTTAAATTTTCAGCTTAACTTCAAAAGTTCCCTCCAAGATCTGTAGCATGCTCTCCCTTTCTCTGCAATGACACAAACGATCAAAATAGGGTACAACAACAGAATGAACTTTTATTGTCCATTTCTGCCCGCTTATAACCCCCTCGCCCAGTTGTTATTAGTGACCCCGTATATCCACTGAAGCGCATTTGGACACATGGCCAACCCATGTCATCAATCTGAACCATTCATTTCTTCATCCCTCTCTTCACATGAAACTTTTACTTTAAAAGGAATAAAAATGCTGATTGTATGATTTAGTAGATGATTGGTCCATATTATACACATGTATGACAGACTCTCATTTGAGGGAGCGGTGCACAAGTAAGAACGCATGCAGACAATGAATATGTTTTAATTTACATGGATGAGGAGGCCATCTTTGGCATGTCAGGATTGCTTGCTAGCATGGCAGAGTGATTGCTACTTTCTCCACTACCACACCTTGGAAGGTGGATCTAATTGAGATGACGTTGAGATCGAAGCAGACGTTTCATTGTGGAACATATCAATTTGATGAGTCTTGTTGTGATGGTGTAAGGATGGGGTTCACCTCTTTTCTGTTTTATACTGGGCAGAACCCAAGTAGCCTAGAAGTAATGAGTTATATCTAGGGGTGCACATTGAACCGATAAAACCATGGAACCGACCAAATCGTACAGTTTGGTTCGGTTCTAGAGTGCAGAGGTTCCAGTTCCTGTTCTAAAAATTAAAGAACCGTTTGGTTTGGTTCAGTTCTCGATCGATTTGGGGGTATGTAGAACCGAAACATGAATCGATCCATAGAACTGAACCGTGGAACTGTAACGCCCCGGCCGAGTAAATACTCGACTCCCGATATCCCAAGTGCCACTTATGCTTTGCAAAAGTGAGATTTTATAATTCGTTTCACCTGGTATTTGAGTTGTTCATATACTTAAAATAGACTATGCAATGTACCCTGGAATAAACGAAATTTTAATGCAAGTAAATCAGATATAAGTAAAACATGTCCATCTAGAGTATGGGACTACCGCTGAGAAAAATATACAACCCAAAATTTACTAATGTGTCAACTTTAAGATCTTATCGATGACCCACGGGCGTCCTACATTGGCCCACTGAGCAACTGGATATATGAGGACTCCTCCTCTGAATCCATGGATGCCTCATCCAACTCGTCGGACTTTAGGGTGCCTGCATTTATAATAGGGTCTAGTTGGTGCTTTAAAACACAGTCTCAAAGTGGAAGTGAGTGATCAATTCAGTGGTTCCATTAACTCTAAGTTACACATGTTATTGATTCCACTAGCACAAGTAATGATAAAGCAACTTAAACACTCAGTTCCTAAATACTCTTATTAATGCACATGTATGTTGTATGAGTGATGCATGCCCTCACAATCCAACACTCCCTCATAGCGATTCCAACTCCTTATTCACAAATGACCAACACTCCCTCATTATGTAACCTCAACTCCCAAGTCGTCACATCTAAGTAATGCAATGCGGTGAGTATGTAATGCAAATAAACATCCATTGACTTACATAAATGACAATTCATCAAGTCAACGCTAAATCTTATATGATTTTTAAAGGAAGCTATAAATAGAAGGGGAGTGGGTTGTCCAAAAAGGAATTAACTAGATTAAATTTTCTAATAATTATTCCCAATCATATCTCTCAAAGGTTTAGATATTTTAAGCATCTTTGGTCTACCAGAGATAGTATGAATATTTTCAGGATATACCCTAACTCAGAAAACATCATGTGAGGGGCTTCCAAAGTGCCCCCCTTCAAAAACATCATGCCCAATGACCATGAGATTTATTGACCAAAAATCCCTTAGCAATAATGTAAAAGAAATTGCTAGTAGCTTTATCAAGAGCTAAGTTCAAATGAAGTCAGATCAAAAATACCAAATATGTATTACGTTTTTTAACAACTATATTTTTAGGGGTCACAGGAGATTTGGATCAACATAATATCTGTTTTTCCTCTTCATCCATATATGTGCGACCTTATGAACATATTAGATGGAAAATAAAGCCCTACAAATGTTTTAATGGTGAGAATCGGTGTTCACACTACTATTTGGGGTATAGTCCACTTGAACTTTGGATATGATTCAGTTTTGGGATCATAATCTAAAATAATCTCTCTAAATGGATAAACAGTGTGGATATAATAAATACATTATTGTAGGGCTCATGTAACTTTAATTTCATTCTAGTTTGAACCCTTCATATGACATTGATGTAGAGTGGGTCGCAGACAGTTTCATGGCCAAGATGGATCAGAAAAGGCCCGGTCGACAACAGAAGTGATCCGGACCATCGGACCTTAAATCAGGCGTATCTCGCAATCCGAAATGAGTTAGCTGACATAAAATATATGATTTTGGGGTAGAACGAGCTGCTTTAGCCAACCAACCCTGCTATGCCGGGTTGCGACGCCCGAAATTGCGAAAAACCCTGGATTGACGGTCGTTTCCCTGCTTTAATTTCGTTTTTACTATAAATAGTAAGTTTTAGTTTGGTTATAATTCTTCATCCGTAGGGCTTTAGGAGTTGCGCCCAACGTGAAAAGAGCTTAGAATAATTAGGAGAACGATTTGGTGAAGCCAAATAGGACACTTACTATTTTTGACTGAAAACCTTTCGCACTAGTAGACATCACGACCGTCTATAAATAGTAAGTTTACTATTTATAGTAAGTCGCGGATTCTAGGAGTTCTAGTTGTAGTTTGATTCTGATTTCTTTCTCATTGCTTGGTATCCCTATTTAAAGGGTTGTGAACTCATTTTTAGTCATCAATTAATCAATTTCGAATTTTTTAAAATTTATTTCTATTTTCTGCTTTCTTTCCTCGTGGGTTCGAGAAGTCTCTGTGAGGAGTCCAGAGAAGCTCCGTGGATTCAGAGTAGTTTTCCTCATCACGTTCATCCCTGCGTCAAACATGGAACTCAGGGAAGATTAGTGGTCGTCTTCTTAGCCAGGTCGGTGCTGTGTGGCACACCAATTGATCCGCTTATCTTACACAGGAAGCAGATTGGCTAGTGCACCACACACTAGCTATATAGCTGTTGTAGGTACGTGTCGTGCAAAGACGAGCACTGACGCTCCTCGAGCTCCAAGTTGTATGAACGGTTCAAAGGAGATCAAAGTTACATGGGCCCCACAGTGATGTATTTATTATATCTGCACTGTTCATATATTTTTAGAGATCATTTTAGAGCATTATATAAAAAATAAATCATATCCAAAGATCATCTGGACCACACCACAAATATCAGCGGAGATAATGATTTTCACCGTTAAAAAATTCGTAGGGCCCACCATAACGCTTATTTTCCATCCAATCTGTTCATAAGGTCAAAAAAACCTTAATGAAGAGTAAAAACAAATTTCATATTGATCCAAAACTTTTGTGGCTCCAAAAAAAGTTTTAGTGGTAGACATTCAATCCCCCACTTCTTTTTGCATTGTGGTCCACTTTACAGTTAGATTTGTCTTATTTTTCTTCTTAAGCCTTAAGATTAGCTCACTAAATGGATAGATGGTTTAGATATAACACATACCTCATGATCAAATCCATATAACTTCAACTTGTTGACCGCTATACATCAGCTATATAGCTGGTACGAGGTCCACAAGCCAATCCGCTTCTTCTTACACCAAGCTTGTGGACTTCCGGATCCTCGACTTGCTATAATCGGGAAATTTATGTTTTACTGTGATTGGCCCACATCATTATCAAAGCTGTCAAGTTACTGTATTAAATACACCAATGTGATGATTGGACGGATTGCAAAAGCGATATCTTACAAATTGTGACATATCTCAACATGCAATATCCATGCATGCAACACTGTTAGGAAATAAAAATTAATGAGATACCGCCCTGGAAGATCCCCCACTGGGATTTCCTGTTAAGGCCTTTAACACGAAGTTCTGTGCCGAAGGCTTAGGAGGGGTATACTACGATGTTTGTGAGAAATCCACCCTATCTAACTATTTTATGATTTCATTTTAGGAGTTGATGCCAAAAGGGAGGAAGATCCGAGAACCAATTGGGCCGCACTAGAGGAAAAGTTGGTAGGAAAATTCTCACCGTTGAAACCTTTCTATGTCATTCCTACATGATGAACTGAAAAAAAAATAAATGTTATAAAGATTTCAAAAATTACATCACTTAGGGAATATTTCAATTGTAGACGCTCAATCCTCACGTTTTGAGCCCACTTGAGTATTAGACCTTTCTCATTTTTGGACTCAGGTCTTAAAATGAGCTCACGGAACGGATGGCTGAGGTAGTTTTCTTACATAAATCAATGTGGGCCCACAAAGGTTCCCAGGGCAGGAGCTTCCTGCCAAAGGCTTTGGTAGGAAATCCACATCCCGCCCTATCCGGATACGGATTGGCTACTCACCCTGCCACTGGCCAATGGCTAGTATTCAGTGCTATGTGGGCCCACCATGATGTATATGTTTTATCTACGCCGTCCACTCATTCTTTCAGATCATCTTATGGTATGATCCCAAAAATGAAGTTGATCCAAATCTCACGTGGACCGCACAGTGTTGATCCAACGCCCACCATTAAAAACTGCTTGGGCACACAAAACTTTCGGTTCAAGATGATATATATTTTTTCCCTTCATCCAAGTCTGTATGACCTAATCAACAGGTTATATGTCAAATAACCATTATAGTAGACCCCAGGAGGTTTTTAATGGTGGTCATTCAGTCACTACTGTTTTCTCATGGTGTGGTCCACCTGAGATTTAGACCTATCTCATTTTTTTTTCTATCAATCCCTAAAATTATCTTTCAAAATGGATGGATGGAATGGATAAAACACATACATCATAATGGGGTCCACATATCACCGACGATTAGCCACCTGGCTGGTAGCAGCGTCACCAGCCAAACCGCGTCCGCCCCACCCATTCCACTGACAGTCTAGTCTATCACGTATTTTATCCTTTAATCATTCTCAATTTTTAAAGGGACGCGGATTGCGGAAAAAGTCTTACCCACAAATTGAGGATTGAGCGTACCCATTAAAAATTTCTTGGGACGGTAATCCGTCCGGGCAGGGTCTAAATGCTGTGGGTATGGTACCATGATGTAAGTATTTTATCCACGCTATTAATCATTCTTCTCAAATCATTTTAAAGTGTGAACCAAAACGTGAGACAGGAAAAAGTCTTAAGTGGACCACAAATTGAGGATTGAACGTACACCATTAAAAATTTCTTGGGAGCTAGAGAAGTTTCGTATGAAACTGATATTTGTTTTTTCGCTTCATCCAAGTCTAAATGCCCTTCTGAATAGTTTGTATGGTAAAACAAAATTCTAAAGCTAAAATGGATCATACCCTTATAAAGGTTTCATGGGCCACGGTGTGTCATTATCACTACAAAGACATGGATGAAGTGAAATCCTTTAATCGATGTGGTCCATTGGAGCCGTGAACCTATTTAAATTTTTGACTCACACCTTAAAATGATATGAAAAGAATGATTAATGGCATGGATAAAACACTTACATCATGGTAGCACCCACAGAGTTTACTCATTACGCTAAGCGTCTTGAGTTACTCAAGCCCACTTCCTAGGACGGATCTCGTCTGGCGAGGAGCCAAACAGGACCCGGGAGGTCATGGGATATAAGCAATCCCATGGATCTTAAAACAATCAATGACATCATCGCCATTCCTTTAGGGCCCGTTTGGACGGGGGGATTGAAATGGAGTAGGTCGTAGTACGATAATCCCTCGTCCAACTCTACTGACCCGTATGTATGTCCACCTAAGGGCATTTACCGCTGGATTTGGAGGAGCGTGCCAAAAATGTCTCCCACCCTGGTGTTAGGAGGGAGAAATCGGTGGTTGGAAGCATCTCTGAGTTACTCGCGTATGCTCTTATCATACTTGAGTAAACTCGAAAATTGTACCTTAGAATTCATTAACTCAAAATGAACCGGATGAATGTATTTGCCTTATCCACTCCATCCATCAGTTGTTTTAGATCATTTTTCAGTGGTTGAGCAGGCAAAAAATGAGGTATATCTAAAGCTAAAATGGATCATACCACCGTTGAGAAATCGTTCAAGGAATAATGATTTCCACCGCATTGAAACCTTTCTATGGGCCCTTATGGATCACCTAGTGATGTTTATTTGTCATCAACCATACCAAAAAAAATGTTAATAATATCACAAAGACATGGATGAAGTGGAAATCACAAATATCAAATTGATCTAAAACTTCATATGATGCCACACATACATGAAAAATTTTAAATGGTAGATGTTCAATTTTAGTACAACCGATTGGACTTTAAACCTTCTCGCAGAGGTGTGTGTGGTCTATTTGATTTTTGGATATTCTTAATTTTTCGTGAATACACCTAAAAGTACCACCTCTGATAAAATGTATGACACGGAGTGGATAAAACGCATGAATGATGTGAGACCCATATAGAGTTTACTCATTACGCGATGGAATGGCGTATCGTTACTCACTGAAAACGAATCCACTTCCTTACCGATCTATGAGTAAAATTGGGCATGGGATGGTTGACATCTCGGGATATGCACGAGAGCCAAACCCGGCCAAACATACTCATCCATTGAACTTGTCATGGGATATAAGCAATCCCATGGATCTTAAAACAATCAATGACATCATCGCCATTACTTTAAGGGCTTGTTTGGCCAGGCAGATCCCATGGTATTGTTTGGCGGGATCCCATGGTATTCGGAGGGACAGGATCGGCAATATCCTGGGATAGGCATGATGAGCCAAACAGATCCGGTGAACTTGTCCTAGGATATGAGCAATCCCATATGGATCTTAAGACAATCCATTGACATCACCATATTACCTTAAAATTGATCCTATCCCTTGGTTGGATGGATTGGAAGGTAAAATCCCAGGATATGCACGGCATGCCAAACAGACCCAGTGAACTTGTCCCGGGATATAAGCAATCCCATGGATCTTAAGATAATCCACTGGCATCATCATCATTACCTTAAAATTGATCCCATCCCTCCTAATACCGTGGGATCTGCCCGGCCAAACAGGCCCTAAAATTGATCCCATCACTTGGTTGGAGGGATTGGAAGGTAAAATCCCGGGATATGCCCGGCCTGCCAAACCGACCCAGTGAACTTATCCTGGAATATAGCAATCCCATGGATCTTAAACCAATCCACTGAGGCCACCATCTTCACCTTAAAATTCATCCCATCCCTCCTAATCCCATGGGATTTGCCCGGCCAAACACGCCCTAAATGCACTTGAACACATAACCAGCCCACAGCATCAATCTGGGCCGCTAATTTCTTCAGCCCTCTCTTCACAGGTCACTTTTATTTAAAAGAAAATGAGGAAGAAAAAAAAAACGTTGATTGTATAATCTAATAGCTGAACGTACGATCCAGATTATGCACAGGTAAGACACCGTTGCCGAAAATAAGGATAAGATATTAGACATTAGTGAGGGCACAGGAAATTAAAAAAAGGTTTTTCAGTCAAAGACGGACTCCCATTCGAGGGAGGGTACACACGTGTCTACCAATCATCAAATCGGAGACAATTGCTTTCTGGAGATGGACGGCACTACATTTCAAAACTTATCCGTACGCACGTGCAGGTTGAAAAAGTGCAGACCGCTTTAGGAACAACGAGGCTCGGACGTGTGCGCACCGTGTGCGCATACTCACCGAATTGGAAGCCGACCACCACTTAAAAAGAAGATAGCATTCCAAAGACTTCCAAAATCAAAACCAAAACCAATCCAGCTTCAGTTTTCAACACTACTGCTGCTATCACTTCCCACTTCCTATGGAAACCTTCTTCAGCTGTGACTTTGATTTCCACCCATGTTACGCATCTGACAATTCGTCGACGTCCATCAGCAGCACCCGTTGCACTATCTCGGATGAGGAAGTATACGCCACCGTTGCAACTAGTGGCCCGAAGCGGCGGGCTGGGAGGAAGAAGTTCCATGAGACGCGGCATCCCGTCTATAAGGGCGTCAGGCAAAGGAATGGGGGAAAATGGGTATGTGAGGTGCGTGAGCCGAACAAGAAGTCCCGTATATGGCTTGGGACGTTTCGGACTGCTGAGATGGCAGCTCGGGCCCACGACGTTGCTGCAATGGCTCTTAAAGGACGAAAGGCGTGCCTCAATTTTGCTGATTCAGCATGGCGTTTGCCTGTGCCGGCGTCTAGCTGTCCTCGGGACATACAGAAGGCTGCTGCAGAGGCTGCGGAAGCCTTTCGACCCTCCGAATCTTACAATGCTTCTAATGATGATGGTAATATAATGCCAGAGATTCCAACAGCCTCTACGGAGAATGTGTCTTTCATGGATGAGGAGGCGATCTTCAGCATGCCAAGATTGCTAGCTAGCATGGCGGAGGGATTGCTGCTTTCTCCACCTACATTCTTTGGAGGTGGGTACAACTGTGATGACGTGGAGATCGAAGCTGATGTGTCATTGTGGAGCTACTCAATTTAATGATGAGTCTTGTTCCCTTGTTGTTATGGTGTAGGGATGGGTCCACAACCTTTTATTTTTTAATACGGGGTGGAACCCTAGTAATCCATAAGCACGAGCCATATATATATATATATATATATATATATATATATATATATATATATATATATATATATATATATATATATATATATATATTGTACCATACCTTTTCTTTTGTGTGGGTCCAAATGAGCCCATCACACGTACGAGAACTAAATTGTTATGCTTCAAAGAAAGAAAAGAATAAAGAATCAAGTGCCTTTTATCTTCTTGATTAGCAATCATTTATCCCCTTAATCACTACAGGAGTGACCCAGCACAAATCAGACGTACCATAACTTCACGGAAAGTCCATCTACCCCACATACGGGTCCTTACAGTGGGGTGTGTAAAAAAAAAAAAAAAAAAAATTAAAAAAAAAAAAGTCCCACCACATCCAGGCTGCGAATGGTGCAGATCATGGACTTGAATTGTCCAATAATGACAGCAATGGATGAACATATATATATATATATATATATATATATATATATATATATATATATATATATATATATATATATAATGTACTATGCGCTCGAGCTGATGGGAACGTCCCATGAGGTTGAGCTGTGTGGGCTCCACCGTGATGCGTCTCGAACATCTACCCCATCAGTCAGATGCACCATTCCATCGTGGGCCTAGGTGTCAAAAATCAAGTCACTACGTTACTTGTGTGGGCCACACCATATACAAAAGTTGAGAGGGACCGTGCACCATTAAAACATTCATAATCATTGTTTGGGCCCACCGAGATGTGGTTTGCAAATCCAGCCCATCCATTATGTGTGTGTCCCACTTGGATGAGGGTTCAGACCAAGTTTCAGATGCATCTCAACTAGATAACAAAAGTTGGTTTCTCTCGATGCTACAGGATGAGAGCGGAAATAATCGATCACTCGATTCACAGAAGCAATTCAGTCGATGGCCCATCACAGGGGTGAGGTTGACAGGTAAGCCGCCGATCAGGAACAATCAAAAGTGTATTTCTAAATCCAAACAGTGCCCTGTCTGATCAATGGATGGGATGGCTGAGAAATCTAGACCACACTATCTCGTGATGTTCCATCCTAGTTGTGATGACCCCCACCAAGTTTGTAACATTCGAGTTCGTGGGGTATTAGTCCTAGTGTCCTAGTGGTTAGGATATGTGGGCCCTCCCAACGAGGACATGGGTTCAGCCCCAGCTTAGATCAGTTCGGAAAGGAAATTAAAGAAAAAGATAGGAAGTACTCGCAAATATTGATTTAGGGTCTCTATTGAAATTGAAAACATGTGTTCATTGCTTTTCTTCCTTGATTGTTAACCTTATTTTGTTGGTTCCCATGAATGGGTTCATGCACCAAAAATATTTCAAGATTCGAATATCCTTTGAATGTGGATTGTTGCTTTTGTTTCTTATTCAAATCGAGTTTTAAATGCTGCTGAAACTTGGTCTGAACCCTCATCCAAGTGGGACACACATAATGGTTGGGCTGGATTTGCAAACCACACCTCAGTGGGCCCAAAAAATGATTATGAATGTTTTAATGGTGCACGACCCCTCTCAACTTCTGTATGTGGTGTGGCCCACACAAGTTACATATTGACTTGATTTTTGAGACCTAGGCCCACGATGCAATGGTGCATCTGACTGATGGGGTAGATGTTCGACACGCATCACGGCGGGCCCACACAACTTGACCTCATGGGACGTTCCCATCAGCTCGAGCGCATAGTACCTTTTCCCATATATATATATATATATATATATATATATATATATATATATATATATATATATATATATATATATATATATATATATCAACTCGAAGGGTGGAGAGTTCCCCACATGATGGACAGATTAGATGTGACGCACGCATCACAGTGAGCCGGCCCCACACATTGGCATTGCATGTGGGCCCATTCCATCGTCCTAGCACCGAGGGCAGATCTGTGTGGGGCTCACCATGATGTATCGTCCATCCTTTTTCTTATATTATGTTGAGGTATGTTCCCAAAAATTAGTTAGATACGCCAGAGATGAAAGCCTTTTCCATGAAGTTTTTGGGCAAGGATTCTTGGTGGGGCCACTGTGATATTTGTTAGAAATCCAACCGTCCATTCATTAATGTGGATACAAAACTCAAATGAGCCACACGAGATCAGGAAACAGTAGAGATTTAGTAACCACCATTGAAATATTAACATGAACACCGTTTTTTATCGGTCCACTTTTTTGTGTTTTCCCATCATCCCAGTGAAAATGACTTTATAAATTTGGATGGGATGTAAATATCAATGTGGAGCCTAAGAAGGTTTCAAAGTAGGAATTCCTTTCCCCGCTGTTTCTATCTTGTATGGTACATTTGAGTCTTGGATACTCATTATTTTTGGTCGCATATCATAAAATGAGCTTGGGTTGGATTTCTCATAAACATCACGGTGGACTCCACCTTGCATCCCTACCAAAGGCTTAAAATCCGCGTCAATATTTGGTGTGGTTCACCAGAGCATTGTATCTGCCTCATTTTTTGGCCAACCTTCACATGATCTGAGAAAAAGGATGGATGGCTTGGATATACAGATACATCACGATGGTCCCCTACACAGATCTGGTTGGACGCAATTCGCTTCCGTCGCATATAACCGAAAAGTGGACCGTTCTGATCGTCCGTCCGTCTTTGCATGTGGCCCCAGTGGTGCGACAGATAATCGTACGAACGCATGAGCCTTATAAACGCCACTTCTGGTCATAACAAGGCCACGAGTCCCCTTTTATTAGAGACATCCTCCTGATTCCCAGCTGGAGGATACCTAAAACCTTTTATGTGAAGTCAGTGACGTCCTTCACTTTCTTCAACGTTTTCAACGGTGAAACAACAACTGTTTAGTGGGGCCCACTTCAATGGCGGCCTCTGAATCTCATGTGCCCTATTCCTTTTCTTCTCACGCGTTTCCGCGGAAAGTAACTGTCAACTGTTTCTATCATTTTCTTCGTGTTTACAACTAATTCGGTCTTCTCCAACTGTCAAATAACTGGAAGTGAAAGCTACTCGCGTGAGTAGCACTGATTCTCCTCTTCACCAGGTATGGACTGGGCCCAATTCTAACTGGTCAGGTTTTAGTTTTTGAAATCGTTTAGAAATTGGGCTTGCTAAAAGTGGGGTTTCAGATTGAGTGGACTTGGCTGTCTTGACCTAATTAAAACTGGATTGAGTGGACTGCAGTTAGTGAGGACCCAAATCTGAATACGAATGCTCATGAAGGGATGGTCTAGATCTAACTATAAATACCCACAAACAAACAGTTTAGATCTGATCATTGAATATAAAAATAAATGGTTCAGATCTGATCACAAGTGATACATGAATAGGCAGTCCAGATATGGACTTAAAAAAGGGGTTCACAACTGATTCACCTGCATTGATCCACCATGATTGATGCGCAGAATAATGGATGGTCTATGAATGAGTTATAGAGATCATAAAAATAAATTATCATTTATGTATCAATCATGTAGATCATAAAAGAATTATGCACCTCACACCCTTTTTTAAAACATTTTCAATGAGACATATTTTCTGTTGCACAATATTGATTTTTAAATAAAATATATTTTAATAATAAAAAATAACATTTTCCGCACGTATCGGTTTGGAGATCAAGACATTTATAAAATAGGGCACTGGAGTAGCCTAACTCATCATAGGTTTATATTCTGTTTTTAGGAGTGTTTACATTAAATAGAGTGCATATCCAACTGAATTAATGTGAATATGTAACTTAGTCTAAGCGCACCACCGTGTAATATATTTGAATTAATCACAAATATAGTGTGACCCACTAATAAGTAGTTAAATCATCTAAATCGTTCATCATGTTGAGCTCACCTAATAAAAGTATTACATTGCTAACCAGCTCAATCGAATGTCCTTATTTGACAGACCTAACTTCAACGTAATCACAACTTCGAATGCCCATTCCCCGCCTGGTCCTCGTAAACGTGACCCAGTGACTTGCACCACGATGGGTTTTTGATGTCGACCGTCGTGAGCCTTGCTCGGCACATGTCAACCAAGAGGGAAGATGAGTGATCTCATCCAACATTGTGGACTATTTTTCTCCGGGGTGCTCGATCAGTCGACCGAGGTGCTCGACCAGTCGAAGGTGGCTCTCGACCAGTCGAAGGTTCGTCACGACTAGTCGAGGTTACGCAAATTCGTTCCGCGATTTTGCACGGATTTCATGTGGCAAGTCCTTTCGCAACTGGGATGCGGAAGAGATTTTCCTAAAACTATAAATAGGAGTTCCTAGGATTTTTTAGGGATGACAAGAGAGTTTCCTAAAGCTTTACAAGGGATTTGCTAAAGAGTTTAGGGCTATCAAAGGTGAGAGAGAAGGAGAAAGAGAGAGAGAGGAAGCTTATAAAGGAGGTTACGCTGCTATGTATCATATCAGATCTTGTCCTCATAATCGGTTAGATCTCTCTGCTTTTCTATTTCTCTTATTGTTTATCCACTCTGCGTGAGTGAAAAGTTTGTAATGTTACTACTTCATAGTGGATTGTTGATCCCAGACCCCCGTGGTTTTACCTCTTTGAGGGTTTTCCA
Source organism: Magnolia changhungtana (assembly GCA_030180095.1). NCBI lineage: Eukaryota > Viridiplantae > Streptophyta > Magnoliopsida > Magnoliales > Magnoliaceae > Magnolia > Magnolia changhungtana. The sequence continues at coordinate 18,334,579 of JASAUF010000667.1, read as the reverse complement.
CATAAAATTCTCTTGTGTGGTGTGTGATTGATGCATTGATTATTTTCACTTTAATCCATAATTCTTTGTTACCCTGGGATGGATACTAAATCTAGGATACTCTAGGATCTAACTCTAACATGAATGGTTCACAGCCCTTTGCACGGCTGCTCCCATGCCCAAAAATAGGCTGTTCTACCTATCAGGTGGGCCACACATAGAATGTAGACTGTTGGTCTAATTTAATTGTCTTACATTTTTGTTAGCATTCGTCTGGCCGAACTAACGAGAAAACCAGCCTAATTTTTAAACAATGGGTATACAGGTGGGACCCATGTGGTCAATGGCCAAGATCTCAAAGACAACCAGGATACAAATTGGCCAGTCTAAGATGGCACCAAGAGATAAGTATCCGTTACTGCACCTAGCCCAGCCCACCAGAAAGCAAGTTGGCCCTGGTTCTATGTAAGTTGAGTTGTGACTCACCAGGGTTGAGGGTGACTTGTGGCAATGGACCAGATCAGGTCTGACCGCGTTCAAGTGGCATAAGAGCTGGAATATTAAAACCATGAGCGTGACTATCATGCTGGATCATTTTTAATGTGTGTCTTGGGCCGGCCCAATATACAACTGGGCTTCAAAAGCCCAGGCCATCCTACATCTCAGACTCTAATCTTCGTCGCATCCTGACACGTCATCCAAAGAAGAGGGAAGTCGGTTGGAAGGTCCCATTGTGCAACATCTGCATCAAAGTACCCTTGTCTCAGCATCAAGTGTCCATGAGTTCCTGGAACCTCCGTGTGATGGGACTAAGGAGGAGATACCTCGAGAATCTTCCTCATCGATTGGACATTTTGACCAATCGGCAAGTTAGGACCGTACTATTTGATTAATTTCTGCAATATGATCCATTCCTAAGATGTCCATTATTTTGGGCGTTCAGGATATGGTGCACATGTACAGTCGAGGAGCCAGCACGTAGCTGCAGGACTAATTCCCAGCAATCCACTCAGATAAACTGTAGGCACAAATATCATCTGATACAAAACTAATAGACCCTGCAAAATTTCCAATGGTGGGCGTTCAATCCCCGCTGTTTTGTGTCTTGTGGAAAACATGAGTTTTGGATCTGACCCGTTTTTAGATATCTGTCCTTTTGTGGTCTTGTAAAAATGATGGACCGAGTGGATTTCTCACGGGCATCTCTGTGGACACCAGACAGCTTCCGACTACAGCAACTTCCCATGCTCCGGGTGCACAGGCAACGTCATATCATATCCACGATGCTGCAGTGGCTTTCGAAGCTTCCCACGGACGCCGGATGGCAGCTAAGGCCCTATGCCCAGTCATTAACAGCAAATTCCTGTACGGTGGACCTTTCTGCATTTGGAGAAGTGCGTGCACGCGGTGCTTCCCAAGTGTAGGACGCGATTTAGGAATAAGAACGAGAAAGCGTTGTCGCCCATCTTAGATGAACAATCTAGTCAATCGGCTCGAAATTGGACAGCTGATTACATATATTTTCCACCTGAGATGTAGAGGTGTAGACGAGGTGAACCTTGTTCGGTTAGCACCTCGGGCCAGTTCGAGCCGAGTTCAAGCTTCCGTGGTATTTTCTCAAACACATGGAGTGCACCTTCAATTTCTCATGGAATGTAAAACAGTATCAGCATCGGTTTATAGTATTTCATCAAACACTCAATAAGCTACATAAAAAATCAAGATACAATGGTATTTATTTCATATCCATACATTTCCTCACCACTAGCTGACACTTTGTTGAGTCATTTCATCAAACAGTTGCTGAGCAACATCAATGTCTAAATAACCGAGTTGCCGAACTGGTTCGATCCAAGTTCGATTCAAGTTGAGGTTCGATATGAGTTGAGTCTAGATCATGTAAGCTCAAACTTGGCCAGAAATTTTTTTCGAACTCAAAAAATTAGCTCGACTCAGCTTGAACTCAGTTTTGAACAGGGTCAAATCGAGCTTTTTCGAGTCGAATCAATATTTTTTGAGTCAAGTCGAGCGAGCTAATTAAGCTAACTTGGTTTGTGTACAGCTCTACTAGGATGTCCGTTTTCTCCTTCTTTAAGGCTTTTTAGCAATTGTCAACACTCTTCAGAAATTTCAGACGCAATGAGTGGTGACCCAATGCGGTGATCAGACTATGTGGGGCCACTATAATGTATATGGTTTATCCATGTTGTCCATCTATTTTTCCAACTCAATTTAGGGTATGAGCCCAAAATCAAAGTATATCCAAGGCCCAAGTAGACCACACCATAAGAAACAATTGGGATTTAATACCTACCATTGGAAATTTTATAGGGACCATAAAAGTTTTGGGTCATGCTTATGTTTATATTTTCCCTTCATCCGGGCATGTTTGACCTTATGATAGGTTAGATGGAAACTAGCAATCGGAATCCTCTAGGATTCTTGTTTGTCGCAATGTGGTTGGGGCGCCACATTATCACATACTGTATTTAATGTAGTAGATTAGACTTCTTGATCGATTCATAACCATTTTGATAGCAAAATTAATATTTATGGAAGTCTCCATGACGCTTTTGCAGGAGTACATCTTGAATATGCCAATTATGTTATGGTTGGAATCCTACTTATTGTGACCTCAACGGATCAGCCTATTTCTTGCGCTGCCAATTGCAGTATTTTGATGTGAACCGAAGAATGAATGCTTTCTGTGCACAAGGGAACGAACTCAAGAATTCCTTTTTAATAACTGAATACTTTCTGTCCTTTTTAATATAAATGAAGTTTTTTTGAAAAGTGCTGACCATGTCAGTGATGATGTGAGCCAATAACAATGTAGGAAACGGGAGAATCCCTGCATTAGAAACTAAATATTACTTTAGACCCTAAAAAGGCTTCAATGGACGTCATCAGTCTTACTAATTCATATGGTATCATCCACTTGAGCTTTCAATATGCTTCACTTTGAGTTCACGCCCTAAAATGAGCGGATAAAACACATGCATCACAGTGGGACCGACACAGCCAGGTCACCAAGTAATCTATGTCCAGAAATGTCTACCAAATTAGGACACCCCAATTATGATCTCGACCGCTCAATTCCTCAGCATTATATGCCACCTTAGGAAATTAGACTGGATGATCAAGATCTTTTATCGATATGATTAGATTTAAATCACAAACAAGAAAAAAAAAATGGAAACAGAAAACGATTTAAATAGATAAGGATTAGATCCAAGCAATTTATCTAGATGAATGGTCCAGATGAATTAAAACTAGCCAATAGGTTTCTATGCCAAATGATGATTAAATAAACCTTGAACCATTGCTGACCAACCTGTTTACATGATGGGCCAGCCTGATTTCTGGTAGGGAACATTTTTTGAATGGATTGGATGGCAAAACCCGTATTAAAAAACAGTTGTCGTACACTTTCGGTATGTGGGCCCCAATCCATTGGCATTGCTTGTGAGCCCCAATCCATGGTACCAGCACCGATGCCATCTGTCTATGGGAAAAATCCATCCATTCAGCTTAAGAAATATAGTTTAGGAAACAAAACGTGGACAGTTCTGATCATCCATCCGCCTTTGCATGTGGGCCCCAGTGGTTTCACAGATGATCCTAAGTAAGCATAAACCACATAAACGCCTCTATGGTCCGGCATAAATCCACAAGCCCCTTTTATATAATTTCAGTGACGTCCCTCATTGTCTTCAACGTTTTCAACGGTGATTGGAAACAGCTTATAGTTTAGCGGCCCACTTCAATTGGCGGCCTTCGTATGGAAGCGGATCGGCTGGTGAACCACACACCGTTCATCCATAACGTGTCGTGCGAAGACGACCGCCAACGCTCCTCGACCTCCGAGTTGTACCAACGGTTCAAAGGAGATCAAAGTTACATGGCCCACAATGATGTATTTATTATATTCACACCTTTCATCCATTTTTTGAGATCATTTTAGAGCATTATACAAAAAATGAATCATATCCAAAGCTCAAATGGACCACACCAAAAATAGCAGCGAGGATAATGGTTTTCACCGTTAAAAAATTCGTAGGACCCACCGTAACGTTTGTTTTACATCCAATTTGTTAATAAGGTCAAAAATACATGGATGAAGAGGAAATAAAAAATCTTATTGATCCAAAATTTCTGTGACCCCCAAAAGGGTTTCAATGGTATATGTTCAAACCCCCACTGCTTTTTGCAGTGTGGTCCACTTGATATTTAGATCTGTCTTATTTTTCTTCTCAAGCCTTAAGATGATTTCTCCAAATGGATGGACGGTTTGGATATAACACATACCTCATGATGAGACCCACAGAACTCACTGACGGCAATACACAAGATATATAGCTGGTGTGTGGTACACTAGCAGCCAATCCGCTTCCCCTTCGTATCTCCTGTGAAATATTCCTTTTCTTCTCACGCGGAACCGCGGAGAGTAACTGTCAACTGTCCCTTTCATTTTCTTCATGTTTACAGCCTATTTCGGTCCATCCCCCTTTTATCCAACTGTCAATAACTGGCAGAACTTGCCTCTGTTGGTGATATGATTTCTAGATGTGAAAGCTACTCGTGTGAGTAGAAGTCGCTTCCTCTCCAACGGGCTGGGCCCGTATTTAATGCGTCTGCTTCTAACTTTTGAAACCGTTTCTGTCTTCACCCAGTTAAAACGGGGTCACGTGAGCTGCAGGCAGTTAGCTTTGCTAAGCGGCGTGCAAGTGAAAGACCCCATTTACGTCGTGCACATGTGTCAAAAGAGCACACGTGTGAGATTTGATCCATCCATTGGGTGGGCCTAACCATGCGAATGCCCTTATTAGACACACACCCAGGCCTTCCTTCATCTCAGACTCATTCCCTATTCCTACTCGAACCACAGCGAGTAGCAATAGCAGCACCATATACGTCATCTGAAAAGGAAGAGCGAAGTCGGTTGGAAGATCCCATTGTGCAACGTAAGCACAAAGGATCCTCGTGTTGAAAAGACCATCCAGCAATTCGGAGACTAACTGGTGCCACGTCTTCATACAAGCTAACGCAAGATCTGTGGGCGCCCAGGCTGGCATATGGATAGACTCCGCGTGCGCGTGGAAAGCTCAAATCATGGTCATGTCCCACCAAAACATATAAAAGCAGCTGGTCACTCCACTCCTTTAACAAATTCTACCCAAACCCAATTCAATCCACATCCTTCCTTAATATACATGGCCTCGTTCTTCAGCTGTGATTACTCAGATGTCCATACAAGCTACACATTGGAGAATTCACGGCCGTCAACCACCATCTCTGATGAGGAAGTCTACGCCACGGTGGCAACCAGTCCACCCAAGCGGCGGGCCGGGCGAAGGAAATTCCGTGAGACAAGGCACCCAGTGTACAAGGGCGTCAGGCAAAGGAACGGCGGCAAGTGGGTCTGCGAGCTTCGCGAGCCGAACAAGGGGTCACGGCTGTGGCTCGGGACGTTCCAGACCCCTGAGATGGCTGCCCGTGCTCACGATGTTGCCGCGATGGCTCTCAGGGGCCGATCGGCCTGCCTCAATTTTGCTGATTCTGCCTGGCGCTTGCCCGTGCCAGTTTCCGGCAGCAGCAAAGACATACGGAAGGCAGCGGCAGAAGCTGCTGAAGCTTTCCAACCTCTAAAATCTGAGACGGCTTCTGGCAGCAGTGACACAAGTAAGGAGGAGAAGTCGATGCCTTTGCCACCTGAAAATCTGTTTTACGAGGATTATGAGGTGGATTGCGGCATGGCGGGATTGCTTGAGAGCATCGCAGAGGGATTGATGGTTTCGCTGCCTCCGATTCACTTAAGTGGGTCCCACTGGGATGACGTAGAATGTGATGCTGACGTGTTGCTGTGGAGTCACTCCATTTGAATAACTTCCAGGGTAGGCTCGCTCTTCATGTGTGCCAAGTGCGCACCGTGTGAATTGCACGAGCCGATCGAACAAGGCGTCATGGCCGTGGATTGGGAGGTTCGAGAACCCTGAAATGGCCTCCCAGGCCCATGATGTCGCTGCGAGGGCTTTCAATTTCGTTGAATTGGGCCGGCTCTTGCCCTTGCCGGTGTCTGGCAGTGCCCAAGACATACGGAAGGGAGCAGTGGAAGCTGCTGAAGCTTTATAACATCTAAAAATCTGAGACTGGCATCCGGCAGCAGTGATACAAGTCCGGAGGAGAACTCGACGTATTCACCACCGGAGAATGTATTTTACATGGACGATGAGGTGGATTGCGGCATGCCGGGATTGCTCGAGGACATGGCGGAGGGATTGATGGTTTCTGCCTCCGTGCCGCTTAAGTGTGTCCCACTGAGACGACGTAGAGTGTGATGCTGATGTGTTGCTTCGAGCGGATCCGTTTGATTAAGTTGCATGGCAGGCTCGCCCATCGCGTGTTCCGAGTGCGCACTCTGCGCACTTCTCATTTGAAGAAAGGGTTTATGAAAATCCGTTGGGCGCACTGACGTCTTGGATGCACGGCTCCAGTCAGTAGATGTTGTTTTATTATTTGTACTGCGGGTCTCCGCTTATTTGTATATGAAATAAAACAGCAGCATTTACATACCAGTAACGTGCTTTTGGATTAATTACCATGTGTCCTGGGAAATTTAATTTAAAAGAATAATAATAATAATAATAATAATGATGATGAGAAGAAAAAAGAAAATATTAGAAAATTGGGGAAAAAAGGATCATATGATCGTAGAGCATTCTGTTGGACAGGTGGGGAACATCCAATCAATGTTTTATTAGACCATCATCAATGGGCCCACAGTGTGTTGAAAATAAATGACCGGGGTTCTTCCTTATGAAGATAACCCATCTCTCTCTTATAAGAAAATGGTGAGCGGATTAGTTCCTTCTTGAGTTCTCCCATTTGTCCCATGGAGAGTTCCTTATTGACTGTACCAGGCTCGGCTCAATCAGGAAATCATTGTCTTTTCTATCTTGGTTCTTTCCTTTCAATCATTGTTTGAGCCCTCCTCTCCTTTTTGTTATGGAGGGGTATAATCCTTTTGTTTGATCTCTTCTGTAAAGTTCCCCACATATGAAATATACACACAGCTTAGGCCTTTTTTTTAAAAAAAAATTATTTATCAGATAAGGATGGCACCCACACATGCAAACATTCTCAAAACATGCTTCAAATTAGAGTATTGAACTATCTCATTCACCACCAATACAACTTTATTATATAGATAATATCAATACATATTAAATATAGTAATGAATATAGAATGTTACACCTATTGCGATTCTTAGACACTTTCCAAAAGGCTTTGTACCATGTATAAAATAGAACATTACTTGGAAATGTTGATGCTAAGATCTATTTGTTCCTATTAGCCCGTTGTATACCTGTAAAGCTAAGTGACAATGGGAGCCTTGGTTGTGGTAGGGGATCCTCTCATGCCTAAGTTAGAATAAGCACACTTTAAGTCTAGTCGAATTAGGGTATTAGTGCATACCTTTTACTGTATGTAGGATTCTTATTTAAGTATTAGTGCATACCTTTTACTGTATGTAGGATTCTTATTTATAGTTTTCAAGACTTCTTCCCTGTATGGTAATGAGTTTGTTGTGTAGGTACGTATCACATATGGAATTCTCTGGATATATAGCGCTTAACTCGGCATGATTCTTGATAAAGATCTCGATGAGGTAATATATCCCATATATGAAGAGATATCTCTCATTGGTCGGCATCCGAGGAGGTCATGGTTGATAGCCAAGCTATCCTCTAAGTTGTTTTGGTCGATGTCATGCAGACCGAGCTTAGTTGATGATCAAGGTCGAGGTCGAGTTCTGTGATTAGGACGGCGTCCATAGATGTCCCTTGGTCACGATAGTGAAATATTGACTAGGTGACTAAGGCCACCACTCATAATGTCTGGGTTAGTCGTGGGGGTTGTGGTCGGCACTTGGGGCCAAGTTCTTTCCCGATCTCTCATCAAAGCTTTTTGCTTTCTAATGCAGGGGAGGACGTGAGGTCAAGCACCGTCTTCCTCAAGAGGATAACTATTCCAAATCCACGAAACTTCTCTGGACTTTTCACAGAGACTTTTCGAATCCACGAGGAAAGAAAGCAGAAAATAAGAATAAATTCTAATAAATTTGAAACTGATTAATAAATTATTGATTATCTCTAATGCGTCCCCTTACACCATTAATAAAGAAAAAAATAAACTAAAATTCGTAATAACTAAAAATAGCAAAATTCTAACTCTAATAAAAATCCTAATTCTAATAAAACTCCTCTAAGGCCTAATTTCTAAAAATAAAAATTGCAAATAAACTTTCTCTAGAAGAGTCCTAGTATAAGTAAAAGTTATTTCTAAAACGAAAGAAAATCTAAAACTCTAAAAATATTTTAAAAAATTGGAATTACTAAAAATAATAAAATTTTCCTAAAAATTCATTTTTGAGCTAAAAGTGCGCATTTTCTAACGAAACGGACAGATACAACCCACTATGTGGGTTGGTTCACCTCGGATAACCCATTTCAATAAAGATTGATAGGTTGTGCGCCCCATAACGATACCCGGATCAAAAGTTATGGTCAATTCACGGTTCATCTTCTTTTGGCCCAACCATGCTAGGAACGTATCTATGACACATTCTACATCACCTTCATTGCTTTCATCTAATTAGAGTTAGTTCAATATGTGACTCTAATTTTATCCATATATAACAACACTCTTTTAAAAAGTTATAAATAATTTTCTTTTTAAAAAGAGCCATATTAAAAATCCATATGCTCTCACTCCCTCTCATGTGAAGTTGATTTTTTAAATACAACAATGAAAAGAGGGATTCGTGAACATTATTTTTCTTCGAAACGGGTGAGGGTGATCTCTTTAAAAATCAATAGGTCCACCTCTGGTTACTGGGAGTCTTCTTGTTGAATTTTGATCTCTTGTTACTTTTAGAATAGAATTCGGATCCTCTTATTGCCCCCAAGCAAAAAATCTTTCCTAGGGCAATATAAATCAACATGCAGCAGCTAACAATGTCAGTAATAACATGAACCAATCAAGATGTAAGGAAAATCCTTCTTTTTTTAAGCCTTTATTACATGTCTGCCAGGGCCGCCTAAGAACGTGCTCCCAGCATAATTTTGGTATATCACCATAGTTGGGATTTGATGCGCACGTGCCATAGGACCACCATATCACCATAATTACGGGATGGCGCTAACCGGCCATCAAATCCCATCGCATGAAGCTGCTCGCAGAAGATTATGTCTATCAGTTGATCCCACTTTACTGTCACATGAAAGGTCTCTACACGTGATGTTCCCCACGTATGCAACAAAATTAAAAATTAAGAATTAATGAGAGAGTGACCTGCCCATTCAACCGCCAGTATTTGTCAATCATGTTGAAACTGGACAGCTGGTTTGAAATTACCTCATCACAGAATATCCTTTTGCCGTCCCTTCTGCCTCTTGTTAATCCCAAGTTCAACCGTTAGTGAGTAGTGACCCCTAATGTCCACCTAATGCATTTGGACACGTGGCCAGCCCATATCATCAATCTGCATCGCTCATTTCTTCAGCCCCCTCTTTGCAGCCCGCTTTGTTTATTTATTTAGAAAAAGAACGCTGAGTATTGTATGATGTAATGGATGAACGGCTCAAGTTGAATTTAAGAAAGGAAACGAGTCAATACAAAAAAAAAAAAAAAGAATTGTATTGAATAGTACATCCTATTTACAAGAGAGGTATTCTATTTATAGCCTAACTTGAGGGTAATGTTTCCCTTTCTAACCAATGTGGGACCAACTATATATATATATATATATATATATATATATATATATATATATATATATATATATATATATATATATATATACATACATTAACAGCCCCCTTCAAACTCAATGTGGTAAAATGGAGACCAACTTGAGTTTGAAAACTAAATCCTGAAGCCGTCCAAGAGGATGCGTTTTGGTGAAGATATCAGCAGTTTGATCGGCTGAAGAAACTGATAATAGTCCAATAGTCTCACGGGTGAGATGATGACGCACAAAGTGACAATCAATCTCAATGTGTTTGGTGCGTTCATGGAATACATCATTGTGAGCAATTTGGATAGCACTTTGATTATCGCAATTGATGATAGTGGCAGTAGAATGGATGACGCACATGTCTTCAAGTAACCAAATAAGAAAGGCAAAAAGTTCCCGAATTGTATCGAAAGCTAGGGCTCGATATTCAGCTTCTGTACTGGATCGAGCGACTACTGTTTGCTTCTTGCTGCGCCAAGAAATAAGAGAATCACCAAGGAAGAAGCAATAACCAGTGGTGGATCTACGATCAGTGGGGTCACCTGCCCAATCTGCATCTGAGTAGGCACGAAGCTCAAGTGAAGAGTGAGCTGAGAAATGGAGACCATGAAATAGGTTCCCCTTGATGTACCTGAGAATGTGAAGCACTGCGGCATAATGGGGTGTGCGAGGAGCAGAGAGAAATTGACTGACAATATGGACAGCATAAGAGATGTCAGGGCGAGTAACTGTAAGATAAACAAGACTACCAACCAACTGGCGAAACAAGGTGGGGTCATCCAAAGGTGTACCATCCATAGGAGTGAGTTTAGAGTTGAGCTCTAGAGGAGTGGTACATGTCTTACTATCTGTGAGTCCCGCTCGAGTAAGAAGATCAGAAGCATACTTTGCTTGCGAAAGATAATATCCCTCAGAGTTAAAAGTGATCTCAAGTCCCAAAAAGTAACTAAGTTTCCCAAGATCTTTCATCTCGACATGTTGGCTGAGATAAGTCTTGAGATCTAAAATTCCGGATGTGTCATCACCAGTGATGATCATATCATCAACATAGAGGAGAAGAAGGATAGTACCTTGGTCTGTTTTGCGAATGAAAAGAGCAGAATCATGTGAGCTGGAAGTGAACCCAAAATCTCCAACAATGGTGCTGAACTTGGCAAACCAAGCCCGAGGAGCTTGTTTGAGACCATAAAGAGCCCGACGAAGTTTACAAACTTGATGCGGAAGATGATGAGAACTAGGATGAGGGCACATATAAACTTCTTTGGTGAGTTCATCATTAAGAAAAGCATTTTTCACATCCATCTGAAATAATTCTCAATGACGAACGGCAGCAACTGCAATTAAGCTGCGAACTGAAGTGAGGCGGGCAACTGGGGTAAAGGTCTCCTCATAATCAATCCCATACTCATTGGTAAACCCTTTAGCTACTAAGCGAGCTTTGTACGGATCAATGGACCCATCAGAGTGAGTTTTGATCTTGTAAACCCACTTGCATCCCATAGCATGTTTGCCTTTTGGTAGGTCTACTAGATTCCAGGTGTGAGTGTTTTCGAGTGTGTGTAGTTCATCATTCATTGCTTTCTGCCAAAGAGGATCAGAACTAGCTTTACGATAAGACTGAGGTTCATGGTGAGAAAGAATAGTAGAAAATACAACAAAGTCACGAAGATTAACAGAAGGAGTTTTTACCCGGTCACTTCGTCGAGGAGGGAGATCAGAAGCTGTTGGAGCGGATCCATCGGAAGAGACAAGTTTTTCAGAAGAGAGCAAGGTGGATAACTCAATTGAGGTATCTATAGACATGTTAGTGGGCAATGACATATCTGAAAAAGAGATAGGATGTGTTGGTGGAGGTGTTGACTCAGAAGAGATAGGATGTGTTGGTGGAGGTGTTGACTCAGAAGAAGAGTTGATCTCAGGAGTATCAAGAAAAAAATCTATGGAGAGGTCAGTGAATAGGAGAGAGATGTTGTCATGTGGCATGTGAAACTTGGATATGGAGGCAAACATCTTGTGTTCCCAGAAAATAACATGACGAGATACTCGAAGACGTTCGGAGTAAGGATCCCAACATCTGTAGCCTTTGTGTTCAACACCGTATCCCAAAAAATAACATAATCGAGATCTAGATTCCAATTTGGTGCGCTCATGAGTTTGAAGAAGAACAAAACAACCACAACCAAATACCTTAAGAGTGCTATAGTCAGGAGGGTGACCATAAAAATGCTCAAAGGGTGATTGATTCCCGATGATGGGAGAAGGCACGCGGTTCTTGGTGTAAACAGCTGTAAGAGCAGCTTTACCCCAAAAGCGTTCAGGACACGAAGCAGATATGAGAAAAGCACGGACAATATTGAGAATGTCTCGGTGTTTGTGCTCAGCACGCCCATTTTATTGAGAAGTGCCTGGACATGAACGATGAGGAAGAGTGTCATGTTGGCGAAGAAATTCAAGACTCTAGAGTCTGTGTATTCGGCAGCATTGTCAGCACGAAACATTTGATATTGCAAGAAAATTGAGTTTTAACCATGTTAGCAAAATCAAAGTACAACTAAGGTAATTCAGATCGATTACGCATATGAAATATCCAAGTGTAACGAGAGTAATCATCAACAAAAATGACAAAATATCTAGAGCTTCCCATAGTAGCAGTGGGAGACGAGCCCCAAACATCAGAGTGAATCAAATCAAATGGTGCAGAAGAAAAAGAATCACTATTGTGAAATGGAAATGCCGATTGTTTTGCAAGTTGACAAGGAAGACAATCAAATTGTTCTTTATTAACAAGCCCTAAATAACCATTAGATACTAAGAATTGAAGACGACCAACAGAAGCATGACCCAGATGAGAATGCCAGAGACTAATGGATGGGGTAGATGAGACTGTGACTGTTGTCTAAACTGATGAGGAGAAACGGGATGGAAGGTGAAGATTGATGAGCTCAAAGAATCGTCCAACCTTATGACCTATCCCAAGAGTTTGTCCTGTCTTTGGATCCTGCACACAACAACCAGAGGCGGAAAAGAGGACAGTTAGACCGAAGTCACATAATTGACCAACAAATATAAGATTGAGAGTAAGTTAGGGAATACAATAAGTATCAGGAAGGTAGGTGTTTAATGTTGAGATTTTTTCAATATGACTCACGGTCATAGGAGAACCATCAGCAGTTTGAATAGTCAGGGTATGATTAGTAAGATGTTTGGTGGCAAATATAGTGGAATCAGGTGTCATCTGATTACAACATGCAGAGTCAAAGAACCAAGATGAATTACCTGAAGTGACTGACATAGCAGTAAAGGGTAGATTACCAGAATGAGCAAGAATTTGTTTGACAATCACATTGAAGATGACTAGAGGCTTACTTCTGACAGAATTGGCAAACTCGAACTGGGTTGAGATGACATCGATGGAGAATAAGACGACCAGGGGCTTGCTTCTGACAGAATTGGCAAACTCGAACCGGGCTGAGATGACCAGGGGCTTACTTCTGACAGAATTGGCAAACTTGAACTGGGCTAAGATGACGTCATTGGAGAATAAGACTCCGACTATAGTGACGACCTGATAGGTATGAAAATGATATACAAGAAGTTTTTCTGATGTGAAGGATCCACTAATAGTGGCAATCACAGAGCATACTCAACTCTTGATATACCGAGAACCACTATGAATAATAGCTCTAATACCAAGTTGAATTTAAGAAAGGAATGAGACAATACAAAGAGAAGAGAATTGTATTGAATAGTATATCTTGTTTACAAGAGAGGTATCCTATTTATAGCCTAACTTGAGGGGAATGTTTCCCTTTCTAACCAATGTGGGACCAACTATTATATATATATATATATATATATATATATATATACACACACATTAATAGTCCAAACTATACACATGTATGGAAGCTGTTAGAAATAAAGTATAAGATGGTAGACAAAACTGAGAGTCGAGAAAATAGTGAAAGTTCCTGTGTCGGTCGCAGAACTTATTTGAGGGAGCGATACATATATAAGAATCTCAGACGACAGCATATTGTCAAAGATCCAGGCCATTTATCAAGCACTCCGCACTCCTAAGATGCCATGGATAAAAAATATGGTCCACTGATCAGTACTGTCAAACTTACACCAGAAAAATGGGAGGTTTAAGGAGAAAAATATATATATATATAACGGCCTGGTTTCAACCGAACATGGGTGGATCCATTGATCGGTGTTCGACATATATTCAAAGGGGCGTCGGTTAGCTACTTACAGGTTTTTTTTTTAGTTAGCTTGTTAGTACACACCCATGTTAGTACACACACTCCATGTTAGCCACCCCCACTAGAGATCGATACCAAGACCTCAAGTGTTGAAACGAGGTATCTCCACTCAATCTGCCAGTTGAGCTTATGGATCTAGGTGTGATTAGCTACTTACAGGTTGAGTAGCAAGACTCGCTACTTAAGTAACGTCACCAAGTTCTGTGGGCCCCACCAGGATGTATGTTTTGTATCCACACATTTCATCCATTTGGAGAGATCATTTCAGGGAAATATCCAAAGAATGAGTTAAATCCAAAGCTCCATTGGACCCGAGCACAGAAAACAATGGGGACAGTGATGCCCACCATTAAAATTTTCTAAAGGCAACAAAAGTTTTAGGTCAAGCTGATATTTGTGTTTTCCCTTATCTCATGTCTTTTTAACTTTTGAACATGTTGGATTTCAAATAATTTCTATGGTCGGCTTTAAGATAGTTTCAACAGTGGGAATCACTCTCCCCACTGTTTTTTGTGGTGGGGTCCACTACAGCTTTTTATCTGACTCATTCTTTGGCTCATGTGCCCTAAAATGATATCTCAAAATGGATGGACGATGTGGATACAACACATACATCATAGTGGGGCCCACAGAACTTGGTGACGTCACTTCAATAGACAACTCGCTACTCAAGCTATTAGTATGTAATATGCGTCCTATGCAAAGTGCCCAGTACCTGATGAATGACCTAGATCTCTACACGTGTTTTGCCGATCGTGAAATCACTACCCCCATAAGGCTTTTGGGAGATTTCGACACTAATATTTCAAATTTTCAATTCTTATCCGGACACGTGTGCATGTTGAAAGTGTCAGCCGCATTTAATTAACGAGAATCAGACGGGTGCGGCCCGTGTGCGCCTACCAACCGCATTACAAGCTGACCCAAGTTAAAAGAAGAGAGCACTCCAAACTAGAGCTGGGCATCGGTCCAGATCGGGTCGGATTGGGTAAAACTCGATCCGATCTGAAATCTCTATGGTCTTACCCAAACTCGATCCGATTCGGGAGCGGATCCGGGTCACCTGACTCAAACCGATCCGATGCATACTTGGCATGACCCGATTCGTGTCCGATTCAACCAGGAAAACCCAGTCGGATCGGATTGGGTGCGATTTGGACGATATGAATTTAATCCAACTGTTTCATGTGGTGTGGTCCACTTCAGCCTTCAATATACCATATTTTTGTGTTCAAGGGTTAAAACGATATGTCAAAATGGATGAACGACTTAGATAAAACATATACATTAAGGTAGGCTCCACATGGCCCTAAAAGAACTATATCTGCGCTTGCATCGGATGATTATAGTGTTGACGTACACTACATGAAAGTGCAGTGACGCCCTTTTCACGCAAGTCTGTGTTGTGACCTGGTGATCGACGTTAGTTAGGTCCGTGGTCTAATCATGGGGTATGTGTTATATCCAAACGGTTCAACCATTTGGCGAGGTCATTTTAAGACTTGAGACAAAAAATAAGATAGATCTAACTATCAGGTGGACCACACGAATTGTTTAACGGTGAAAATCATTCTCTAATGCTATTTGTGGTGTGGTCCACGTAATCTTTGGATATTATTCATTTTTTGGATAATGCTATATAATTATCTCTAAAAATACATGAACAGTGTAGATATAATAAATACATCACTGTGGGCCATGTAACTTCGATATCCTTTGAACCATTCGTACAACTCGGAGCGAGCGTGAGTGCTCGTTTTCGCATGACACGTACCTACTACAGCAGCTATATAGCTGGAGTGGATGTCAGATAGACTGACGGACATCATGGTGGGAAACGGATTGGCTACTCCCCCTGGCACCAGCCCGGTGGGTCCCACCATGATATATGTGTTTCATCCATTCCGTTCATCCATTTTTACAGATCATTTTAGGGCTTGATCCCAAAAATGAGAAGGATATAAGTAAAGTAGACCACACCATAGGAAAAGAATGGTGATTGGATATCCACCATTAAAATCCTCCTAAGGCCCACTGTACTGTTTATTTGACATCCAATCTGGTGATTAGGTCATACACACCAAATGAATGGAAAAAACAAAGTTCAGCACGATCAAAAACTTTATGGCCTTCAAAAAGTTTTTAACGGTCAACGTTCATTCGACACTGTTTCCTATAATGTGGTCTATTTGAGATTGGGATATATCTAAATTTTGGTCTCGTACAATAAAATGATCTAGAAAAATGGATAGATGGCGTGGATTAAACACATACATCATGGTGGGGCCCATAAAGCACTGACCACTAGCCATTGGCGGGTGACAAGGGAGTAGCCAATCCGCCCACTCCAATGGTGTTGTAGAGAATTCTGGTCCATACGAGAGAGAACTTTGCTTTCTCTGTTGACAAATCCAATACCCCCATGCAGTATCTAGTGCTTGCTCGTGGCCGTTTGGAAGCGAGCCAAGCTAATCCATATCTAGTTGTGAATCCACCTCCACATCAGCAGTAATGGGATAATCATCGTGTTCAGCAAATCCTTCTCTCCTCTTCCCAATACGTATAGAAGTTATGCCCCCACATATGGTGCTAGCAAATGCATGTATTCCGGATCGGGTCGAGTCGGATCCAATCGGATCGGATCGGTCCAAGTAGGCATATATCCGAACTCGACCCGAAAGCCTTCGGATCTGGACTACCCCTACTCGATCCGTACCAATCTAGGTCATCGGATCGGTGCGAATCGAGTTGGATCTAGTCGGATCGGGTCAGATCCACCGGATCAGGTCAGGATTGCCCACCTCTACTCCAAAAAATTCAAAGATAATAATACTAAAAAAACGAAAGCCCCCCAATTCACCTTTTACTTTCATCACTCCTAACTCAACACTATTGCTGCTGTCACTCCCTACTTCGTATGGAAACCTTCTTCTGTAACTCCGATTTCCACCCATTTTATGGGTACTACAATTCGTCGACGTGCATCAGCAGCACCATGCATCTCAGATGAGGATACTCCACCAAGGAAACTAGTGGTACGAAGGGACGGGCCGGGCGGAAGAAGCTCCATGAGACACGGCATCCCATCTATAAGGGTGTCAGGAGGAGGAATGATGGTAAATGACAATTCGAACAACAAGTCCCGTATATAGGTCGTGACATTTCTGACCATTGAGATGGCAACTCGGGCCCACGACTTTACCGCGATGGCTCTCAGAGGATGACAGTCATGCCTCGATTTCGTTGATTTGGCATGGGGTTTGCCTATGCCAATGTCCGGCAGTGCTAAAGACATAAAGAAGGATGTTGTGGAGGCTACGGAAGCCTTCTGGCCATCGGAATCTGACAATGCTTCAACGATGATGGTAGTATAAGCTAGGAAAATCTGATGCTCTCACCAGGGAATGTGGTATACATGGATGAGGAGACAATCTTCGGCATGCCTTGATTGCTTGCTAGCGCAGCAGGGGGATTGCTGCTATCTCCACCTCCATGCCCTACAAGTAGAGATGGGCATCGAGTCGAGTTGGACTAAGTTATGGCTGACCTGACTTGATCTGGTTTTGAAATAGGCCTGACCCGGACTTGATCCAACTCAGTACCGAGTCCAGCATGCCCGACCCAATCCGAGTCTAAGTCTGGCCTAGACTGATCCAGACCGAGTTTGACCCGGTTAGGAGTACTAAGTTGGGTTGAGTTGGCACCGAGTCGGATTGAGAGATGAGGGAGGGATTAGAGAGAGAGAGAGAGAGAGAGAGAGAGAGAGAGAGAGAGAGAGAGAGAGAGAGAGAGAGACCCAAACCCAAGTTGAGTTGAGTTTTGGATCAAGTCAAGTGTGATCGGATCAAGTTTCGGGTCAAGTCGGGTCAAACTTGACTCAGTTTGAGTTTGGATTGGACAAATCCTACTCGGTTCGGACCAACTCACCCATTCGGTTCAGGTCGAGTCAGACGAGTCGAGTCGTCCCATGCTCAAATCTACATACAAGTGTCCCAATGGGATGACGTGGAGATCGAAGCTGACGTGTTGTTGAGCTACTCAATTTTAGTACAAGTCTTGTTGCTATAGTTTAGAGGCCGAGCCCACCCTTAAATTTTTTCATAGTGGGTGGGACCTTTTATTTCCTGCTGGTGTAGGCCTAAAAGACCCCATCACTTGTGAGATAGTGAAATCATTACATTTATTTTTTCTTTTCCGTTTCTTTTTTTTTTAAAAAGAAAGATGAGACATTAAATATCAAGCGACCAATCTTCTTGATTGGTAGTCAGTTGCAACTCTTTACAAAATTGCCCACATCTAATGTACATGCTTCCTGCGTATACAACACGATTAAGGATTCGAAAGCGGGTCCACCCATCTAGATGAACAGTATCGGTCAATCCAATTGAAATTTAACAGCTGGTTTCACACAAGGCCCACCTTCGATGTCGGTTTTATCTTTCTGCCTTGTTTTAATGGCTTTTTGCAAGTTTCAATACTTTCTAGAAATTTCAGACGTGGATGTGTGGCGACCTCTACAGTGACCGGACTCTGTGGGGGCCTAATGTAATGTATATGTTTCAACAAAGGTCATCTATCCACCTTTTCAGTGATTTTATGGTGTGAGTCTAAAATTAAAGCATACCTAAGGCTCAAGTGGACCTGATATAGAGCGGGTCATGGACAGTTTCATGGTCAAGATGGATCAGAAAAGGCCCAGTCAACGACATAAGTGATCCGGACCGTCGGACCTTAGATTAGGCGTATCTCACAATCCAAAATGAATTATTGGGCATAAGATATATGATTTTGAGGTAGAACAAGCTACTTTAGCCACCAAACCCTGTTATGCCAGATTGCGCAAGCCAGATTTGCAAAATACTCCTGGATCTTTTTCTATTTTAATTTCATTTTTAATATAAATAGTAAGTTTTAGTTTGATTATAACTCTTCATCCGTCAGGCTTTAGGAGTTACACCCAACATGAAAAGAGCTTAGGGCCCGTTTGGACGGGTGGATTAGAAGGGATTGAATGGTATTAGGGTGGATGGCGTGGATTTCTAGGTAATGATGGTGTTGTCATTTTTCTTATTTTGTTGTAAATAGTGGATTGTCTTGAGATCCATGGGATTGTTATATCCCCGATTGCTATACCCAAATGGATTTGGCACGCCCGCCAATCCTCTCACCGCACGATTCAACCTTCCCATCCCTTCCAATCCCACCAACCAAACATGTCCTAGGCAAATTTCAACGGATTAGGGTGGATTGGATGGGATTTAAACGTAATGATGGTGTTGTCAGTGGATTGTCTGAAGATCCATGGGATTGCAATCAAATCACCGACTGTGTTTGGCAAGCCCGGCCATTCCCAGGATTTAACTTCCAATCCCTTCCATTACCATCCAATCCCTTCCAATACGACTGGCCAAACGGGCCCCTAGAATAATTAGGAAAACAGTTTAGTAAAGCCAAACAGGACACTTACTATTTTTGGCAGAAAACCTTGCGCATAGTAGACATCACGACCATCTATAAAGAGTAAGTTTACTATTTATAGTAAGTAGAAAATTGTAGGAGTTTTAGTTTTAGTTTGCTTCCTATTTCTCTCCCATTGCTTGGTATCCCTATTTAAAAGCTGTTGTGAACTCATTTATTTCATTCATTAATCAATTTCAAATTTTATAGAATTTATTTTTTATTTTGCTTGCTTTCTTTCTCGTGGATTCGAGAAGCCTCTATGAGGACTCCAGAGAAATTCTGTAGATTCGGAATAGTTATCCTCTTGAGGAAGATGATGCTCGACTAATCACGTTCATCCCTCCAACAGGACCACATCACATGTAATAAGTGAGAATTTAACACCTAGTGATGTAATAATGGGGTCAAAGAAGTTTTGGATGGAGCTGATGTTTGTGTTTTCTCTTCATCCAGGTCTGTTTGGGCTCATGAACTGGTTGGATGGAAACTAAATATTATTGTGGGCCTTCTGAAGGTTTCAATGGTGAACATCATTGTCCTCACTTTTTCTATAGCTTAATCCACTTGAGCTTTGAATATGCTTCATTTAGGACTCATGCCCTAAAATGAGCTGAAAATGGATGTACAGTGTGGATTAGACACATTCATCACTGTAGGCCTCACACAGTCCAGTCACCATGCAATCCATGTACATAAATTTACACCAAATTAGGACACGTTGATCATGATCTGGACTGCTCATTTCTTCATAATCATCTTAGGAAATTTGATTGATTGGATGATCATGATCTCTTATTGATATGATTAGAGTTCAATTGCGAAAAAGAAGAAGAAGAAAAGAACAAAAAAAAAAAAAAAAACTATTTGAATGGATAAGGATTAGATCTAAGCAATTGATCAATCCGTGGGAATCAAGTATAGGGAATCTAGATGAATGGCCCACATGAATGATTAGACAATTAAAACTAGCCAATTGTACCAGTTAAAGTCCTCTCATTGGACCTATCATATATAGCTTTCTAGCTGACCAACCTGTTCATATGATGGGCCACCGTTGAAAATGGAGCCTAAGACCTCTAAAATCACTTGGTGTTGGCCACTTGAGTTTCGGAACAGCCTGATTTCTGGCAGGGAACATCTTTTTAATGTATTGGAACTTGAATAGCGTATTATAAAAAATTTAAAAATTTTTAAAAATAAATAAATAAAACAGCGTGGCCGTACAAATCAGAAATGTTTTTAATGGTGGGTGTCATCATCCCAACTGTTCCTGTGGCGTGATCCACCTAATTTCTGGATTAATCTGATTTTTGGATGCCCAGGAAGACAAGAGTAGACGAACATGATGGACAGATTAGATGTCATGCACACACCCAAGTGAGCCCCCCACACTGCATTGCATGTGGGCCCCAATCTATCGTACCATCGCCGAGGGCATACGTCAATGGACAAATTCATCCCATCGTAAGTTTCTTAACGAATCGCATATATGCTGGCAACCAAAACGTGGACGGTTCTGATCATCCAACCGTCTTGCATGTGGGCCCAGATGTGCAGAGATGATCCTACGTAGGCATAAGTGGCACAAACGGCTCTGTTGGCCATCACAAATCCACAAGGCACTTGTATATAACCTCAGTGACGTCCCTCAGTGCCTTCAACGTTTTCGGCGGTGATGGGAAACAGCGTCAGTTTAGTGGGCCCCACTTCAATTAGTGGCCTTCGTATATCCTGTTTCGTATTCCTTTTCTGCTCACGCGTTTCCGCGGAAAGTAACTGTCAACTCTCTATTTACAACCTATTTCGGTCTCTCTAACTGGCAATAACTGGCAAAGCATGCCTCCGATAGTGAGATATTTGTAGATGTGAAAACTACTTGACTTGATCAAGTCTCCTCTTCGATAGGTATGGTCTGGGCCTAATTTTAACGGTTCGCGTTCTACTTTTGGAACCGTTTAGAAATTGAGCCGGTTTAAAACTTGGATTCAGTGTGAGTCAGATACGCTGTGGTCAGGTTGGGTGCAGTTAGAGAGCTTTGCTATGCGGCGTGCATGTAAAAGAGCCTATTTACGTCGTGCACATGTGTCAAAAAGGCACACGTGTGAGATTTGATCATCCATTGGATGGTCCTTACCATGTGAATGCCCTTATTTCCTTCATCTCAGACTAAGTCCCGAATCCTACTTGAAACACAGCAAGTAGCAATAGCAGCGCAGCCATGTACGTTATCTGAAAAGGAAGAGCGAAGTCGGTTGGAAGCTCCTGTTGTGCAACGTAAGCACAAAGGATCCTCGTGTTGAAAAGACCATACAGCTATTCGGAGACTAACTGGTGCCACGTCCTTCATACAAGCCAATGCAAGATCTGTGGGCGCCCAGGCTGGCATATGGATAAGACTCCGCGTGCGCGTAGAAAGCTCAAATCATGGCCATGTCCCACCAAAACATATAAAAGCAGCTGGTCGCTCCACTCCTTCAACAAACTCTACCCAAACCCAATTCAATCCACATCCTTCCTTATTATACATGGCCTCGTTCTTCAGCTGTGATTTCTCAGATGTCCATACAAGCTACGCATGGGAGAATTCACGGCCGTCAACCACCATCTCTGATGAGGAAGTCTACGCCACGGTGGCAACCAGTCCACCCAAGCGGCGGGCCGGGCGAAGGAAATTCCGTGAGACACGGCACCCAGTGTACAAGGGCGTCAGGCAAAGGAACGGCGGCAAGTGGGTCTGCGAGCTGCGCGAGCCGAACAAAGCCTCACGGCTGTGGCTCGGGACGTTCCAGACACCTGAGATGGCTGCCCGGGCTCACGATGTTGCCGCCATAGCTCTCAGGGGCCGATCGGCCTGCCTCAATTTTGCCGACTCTGCCTGGCGCTTGCCCGTGCCAGTGTCTGGCAGCGGCAAAGACATACGGAAGGCGGCGGCAGAAGCTGCTGAAGCTTTCCGACCTTTAAAATCTGAGACGGCTTCTGGCAACAGTGACACAAGTAAGGAGGAGAAGTCGATGCCTTTGCCACCGGAAAATCTGTTTTACGAGGATTATGAGGTGGATTGCGGCATGGCGGGATTGCTTGAGGGCATCGCAGAGGGATTGATGGTTTCGCTGCCTCCGATCCACTTAAGTGGGTCCCACTGGGATGACGTAGAATGTGATGCTGACGTGTTGCTGTGGAGTCACTCCATTTGAATAAATTCCAGGGCAGGCTCGCTCTTCATGTGTGCCAAGTGCGCACCGTGCGAGGTGCACGAGCCGAACAAAGCATCATGGCTGTGGATTGGGAGGTTCGATGTCGCTGCGATGGCTCTCAGGGGCCGGCCGCCATGCCTCGATTTTGCCGAATTGGGCCGGCTCTTGCCCTGGCCAGTGTCTGGCAGTGCCCAAGACATACCGAAGGGGGCAGTGGAAGCTGCTGAAGCTTTACGACATCGAAAATCTGAGACGGCATCCGGCAGCAGTGACAAAAGTCCGGAGGAGAACTCGACGTATTCACCACCGGAGAATGTATTTTACACGGACGATGAGGTGGATTGCGGCATGTCGGGATTGCTTGAGAACATAGCGTAGGGATTGATGGTTTCGCTGCCTCCGCTTAAGTGTGTCGAGCCACTTATTTGATTAAGTTCCAGAGCAGGCTCGCCCATGGCGTGTGCCGAGTGCGCACCGTGCGCCCTTCTCGTTTGAAGAAAGGGTTTATCAAAATCCGTTGGGAGCACTGACGCCCTGGACCTATGGCTCCAATCAGTAGATGTTGGATCTTCTGCTTTTCTTTTTTCTTTTTCTTTTTTTCGTTTTTCCTTCTTTCCTGTCTGTAATGCGGGTCTCCGCTCGTTTCTACATGACATAGAACAGCAGCACATTATGAGATTAATTTTATGAGCCCATTGTGATGTGTCATGAAATCCACTCCAACTATAACGTGGGCCATCCCATGTCACGCTTGGGGCTAAAAAATTGGGCTGACTGATGGTTCAGATGAGCCCCACTAAATGAAACAGTTGGAATATTAGAAACATCTATGGTTGATTTTAACAAGGCCCACCATGATAATTGTGTGAAATAAGCTCAAATGCCACCATGGGAAATGGTTTGGAGGATGCGCATCACCCAATCATGTGGTCCACCTAAATAATGGATGGGGATAGTTTTTGAGGCCTACATGTAAATTTGGGTTAAGTAACTTGTTATAAGTGAAATGAGACTAACCCAACAGAAATAAAACAAATGGATTATAGAAACTCTCTAGTGAATGAAGTATCGATCCGACTTCAGGTGCCGACCAATGACTTTGGAGGTTCACCTTGTTTGTTGACACTAAAAGATGACTTTGACCTTAAGTACCTCGATTCTACTACGCTTATTGTGAGTTTATACACCTGACTCATGCATCGAAGGGTCTCTGGCCTTAACCGGCATCCTCAGTATCTTCTCTTGTTCTACATTAAATTGCAAGCACTCAGTGGCTCACAAGAGATGAGACTGGATCAACCACATTTTAGTATCAACACCTAAGTAATTTTTGAAAATACAAGATGGTGAGGCCACCCTAAGGGAACAATCCTTTCACATATAGCAAACGGAAAGTGATATGCGTCAGAAAGGGGTTTGCTAGCAAAGGCACCTAACGGAATGTATTTATGAAAGTTGGCTCAATATTTTGGCCCCAAACCTAACATAAGATGGTACATGCAATAGGCGAATTCGTCAAAAACATCAAGATACAGCCAAAATGCTGCACTTCCCACGCCCTCATACCAACATTGTACGCACTTATAAAATAGAATATAGCTATGAAAAAGAAAAGCCATATAAAAACTCCATATATTTCTCCCCTTAAGGCAAACTTTTACAATTGGAAAGGGGGAATGAAAATACTAAGCAATTTATTATTATTGTTATGGGAAGATCCGAGCTCGCTTGAGATTCGAGCACGGAGCACCAAACTGAGCCGACTAGCATTATCAATGTCCAAAGCCTCGTTTGTCTAATCCGACTTGAGAGTTCTGTGGAGGCGCAACATTTGAAAGACTTTTACCTCGGGACTATAAGTCGGGGTAGAATCTGTTATCCGATCGGACACAAAATCCAATCACACCTATAGCAAAGCCTTTGCCTCGGGGTCACATCCAAGATACCAGTTCGGACCTATGTATCGTCCGAGTCCAATGAAATGTGAACCAAGGATAATTACGTAAAGGTTTTTGGTTAAGCCGAGCCAAGTAGACATTAGGGCTTCATGCACTAAATGAGAAAACTGCCATAACTATACGTGGCTGAAAACTTCGCCCGATTATACATATTACGCGCCTGGCACGCCGCACGATCTACAGATCGCGTACCATATCTCCACGATCCGGGAATCCCCTTGATCGTGCCAAGATTGTCAGACCCGGACCATTCAGTCGTTGGATATAAATAGCCCATCACCCCATGTCTTCAGGTACGCAAGATCGAATACTCTTCTCTTAACTCTACATCTAGACCCAAATTCCTATGTCCTGACTTAGGCATCGGAGGGTCCCCCGTCCTAGTCAGGGTTTCCTTTGTTCATCGTTGGTACGCAGGTTTAGGGGTTGGTGATTACGCTAAGCGGACGAGATCAAGAGGACCAGGTTTCGACATCAACAATTACTATTTAAATACTTCAAATAAAAAGATTTTTGTATGCATGTTTTTCTAAACGGGTAGGACTGATGTTTTTCAAAATCAATCTCGGTACCCACCCCTGAATCTTGACCTTTTATTACGTTTTATTTACGCATCTCTTATATGTCTGCCACAGCTAATTGGGACCGTACTCCCACTGTTAGTATTGTTACGGATTTGGTGCACGTGTAACGTAGGGGCTAACCCGTAATTACGAGATGATATTCAACCACCAATTCCCCCTAAAGTGAAGGGAAGCTGCTGGGGCCTGAAACACTTGTAGCCATTTACAGAAACGACAAGGGTTGCTGAAAGGTATATCTAGTCAGCTATCCTACTTTAATAGCATATGGGAGGTCTCTATACGCGATGTTTCCCACGTATGCAACACGTTTAAATTTTTAAGAATTAATAAGAAAGACGCCCACCCATTCAACGGACGGTATCCGTCAATCATCTTGAAATTGGACAGCTGGTTTCACATTGCGTCATCACAGAATGTCTGGTTTCACATTGCCTCATCACAGAATGTCCTTTCGTCGTCCTTTTCTGCCTGCTGATAACCCCCTCTTTCAACTGTTATTAGTAACTCTGATATCCTGGACACATGCCTAACCATATCATCAATCTTAACCACTCATTCTTCAGTCCTCTCTTCACAGGCCTTTTTATTTTTTTTATACGCTGATTGTATGATCTAATGGATAAACGGTCTAGATTATGCAAATGTAAGCCATTGTTGCCGTGAATTAAAAGATACGATAGCAGACATAAGTGGGAGCATGAAAATAAATAATCTTCTTGAGTTAATGACGGGGCGCTCATTTGAGGTAGCCGTACAAATATAAGAATCTAAGCGACGAAAAACAAAGTAGGTCCGTTGATCAGTGCCGTCAAACTTGCACGAGAAAAATGGGCGGTTCAGGAAAATAACCTAACGGTCTGGTTTCAATTGTACATGTGTGGCTTTCTTTATTGGTGTTGTACGTATATTCATGGTGTGCACTACCTGATGAACGGTTCAGATCTCTGCACGTATACTGGCCATCATGTAATCACCATCCCTGAAGAAAGTCTTTTCGGAGGGAAGCGGATTGGCTGGTGTACCTAACACCAGCTATATAACTGCTGTATTACTGCTGTATTGACGTCAGCAAGTTATGTGGGTCTCATCCTGTGTTATATCCAATCCGTCTATCCATTTGGCGAGATCATCTTAAGGCTTGAGACGAAAATTAAGACATATATAACTATCTGCAAAAACCAGTGGGGGATTGAATGTCTACCATTGAAACCCTTTTTGGGGTCACAGAAGTTTTGGATCAATATAAAACTTTTTTTCCTCTTCATTCAGTATTTTTTTGACCTTTTTAATATATTAGATGTAAAATAAACGTTATAGTGGGCCCTTAAAATTGTTTAACGATGAAAATAATTATCTCTGCTGCTATTTATGGTGTGGTCCAGACGATCTTTGGATATGACTCAATTTTTTAGATAATGCTCTAAAATGATCTCTAAAAATAGATGAACAGTGTAGATATAATAAACACATCACTGTGGGGTCATGCAGCTTTGATCTCCTTTGAACCGTTCGTACAACTCGGAGGTCGAGCAGCGTCGGTGCTCGTCTTCGCACGACACGTACCTACAGCAGCTATATAGCTGGTGTGAGGTACACCAGCAAATCCGCTTCCTTCGGAGATGCACGACACTATATCTGAAATCTTATCCGGACAGGCAGGCCGCTTTATAAATAACGAGGCTCGGACGTGTGCGCACCGTGTGCGCGTACCAACAGCAATGCATGCCCACCACAACTTAAAAAGGAGAGAGCATTCCAAACACTCCCAAAAATCAAAACCAAACCAAACCAGCTTCTGTTTTCATCACTCCTCACTCAACACTACAGCTACTATCACTTTCCACTAACTATGGATACCTTCTTCAGCTGTGATTATGATTTCTACCCATGTTATGCTTCCGACAATTCCTCGACGTCCATCAGCAGCACCCGTCTCACCATCTCGGATGAGGAAGTATACTCCACCGTGGCAACTAGTGGCCCAAAGCGACGGGCCGGGCGGAAGAAGCTCCTTGAGACACGGCATCCCGTCTATAGCGGCGTCAGGCGGAGGAATGGGGGAAAATGGGTATGCGAGGTGCGCGAGCCAAACAAGAAGTCCCGTATATGGCTTGGGACATTTCCGACGGCTGAGATGGCCGCTCGGGCTCATGACGTTGCTGCGATGGCTCTCAGGGGACGAAGGGCATGCCTCAATTTCGCTGATTCCGCATGGCGTTTGCCTGTGCCAGCGTCCAGCAGTGCTAAGGACATAAAGAAAGCTGCTGCAGATGCTGCGGAAGCTTTCCGGCCATCTGAATCTGACAATGCTTCTAATGATGATGTTGATATAACCCCGGCGAGTCTGACGCTCTCGCCCGAGAATGTGGTATACATGGATGAGGAGGCGGTCTTCAGCATGCCAGGATTGCTTGCAAGCATGGCAGAGGGACTGCTGCTATCTCCACCTCCATTCCTTGGAGGTGGGTCCCAATGGGATGACGTGGAGATTGAATTTGACGTGTCATTGTGGAGCTACTCAATTTGAGTGCAGTCTTGTTGTTGTGTTCGTTTAGGACAAGGGCCCACTCTCTATTCTTTTTTTATTGTACTGGCTGGGGCCCAACTACCAAGTAGCCTTGAATTTGAAGTATGAGGTGTATATTAGACAAAACCCTTTATTTATCACGAATGTGGGGCCTAAAGACCCCATGGCATGTGAGATATGTAATCATTACATCAACTTCTTTTCTTTTCTTTTAAGAAAGAAGAGACATTATATATGTCGACTGACTAACTTTTTTTTTTACTAGTAGTAAGTTGCCACTCTTTACAAGATTGCCCGCATCGAATTTACATCAGAATGGCCTAATACAAATCACACGCACCGCAATTTCATTATAAGCACACCTCGCATGTGGGACCTCATTCATACAATTGATGTAGCTGGTTTAAGAAGGATGGAATATCTGTCGGGAGCGCAAAAGTCACACTTTTTACACTGTATACCTGACACTGATTCCATAATTAGGATAGTGAAACACATACGTACATAATGATATTTGTCATGGGAAAATATGATCCCATCACATTTAAGGACAGCTCGGGGCAGCCACGTTCAAGAACAGCTCAGCTTGATCACCTTTGTGGTCGGGTTGGTTTGACAAATGAATGTTCCCGAGGCACTTTATCTAGGAGAATTGGCATGTGGATTGCATACATAACCCTCTCAGTAGGCTGAGGTCTCAAGTTTGTGGCCGATCAAACTCACCAGAAACTCGATGGCCTAACGAGGCTAAGAGGACACCAAGTATGGCTAGATTCAACGAAAGATCAGTTCCTGGCCATAGTTTAGACTGATTTGCTCATGTCTAGGTCGACTCGAGTCGTCCCTGACCAAGCAATGGAGCTCAGTTATGGAAAGCTCAGTCTAAGTTATTCTCGGCTCAAGTCGTCTTTCTTCAACAAAGCTCAGCTCAAGTCATCTTTCTTGGACCAGGATGCTCGGCTAGATCAGCCAGGCGTGAGATCGTCTCACAGTAATGCATGACAGGAGTAACGCCTGATGCACGATCTTAGGCTAACCGACAACATCACCAGTCACACACATCTCACCCAATAGCTGAGATTGTGCCGAGAATGACAGGCCACCACGCCGTATGAGCATTATAAATAAGGAACTCACCCGCTGGGAGAGGTACGCAAAATCTCTTACTCGAAACCCCTCTACACTATTAGACCCAAATGTCAGACCTGACTTTGGCATCGGAGGGTCCCCTGCTCAAGTCAAGGTCTCCTTTATTCTTCTCTTGTGTAAGTGTTCGGAACTCGGTGAGGGTGAACTAGATTTTCTCATCAACGTCTCCTTTGTTCTTCTCCTATGCAAGTGTTCAAAGCCCAGTGAGGGTGAACCAGATTTTCCCATCAACAGTATTAATTAGAAAAACTATAAACTAGAACTGGGGTTAGTCACACACCTTAAACCATGCCAAACCGAACACTTCTCTAATCGGCTAGACTTAATAATGAATTGCTTCGATCTTTGATCCCAAGTCTTAATGAGGTAGATGAACTTGGCTTACCAAATGGGGATTTTTCTCCTCATTGTTGGTATCGATGAAATCGAACAGGTTTCGATATCATCAATAATTGCAGAATTTTTCACTGCTGGTTGCTAGACAGTTTTTTGTCATGTCGATATGATCGAGAGACTTTCAGATGATATCGAGGCTATCATCGAGAGTGGCTCGATGGCATTGATAATTGTTGGAATTTTCACCCCCGGTCGCTGGACAGTTTTTGTCCCGTCTCAATATCATCGAGAGACCTTCAAATGATATCGAAGCTGTTATCGAGAGACCTTCGATATCATCGATGAGTTCCGCAGATGCGATTACGAAAACGCAGATTTTGCGGATTTTGTTTCCTATTTTACGGATTCTTATATAAAGGGATGTATGCGGGATTGGGGTATATTTCAGGGCATTCTAAGTTTCCTAAAGGTTTTCTAGGAGGGCTTAGGGCTATCAAAAAGGTGAGAGACATAGAGAGAAAGAGAGAGAGAAAGCTTATGGAAGCGAGATTCTGCTCGTAGAGGTGATCTACTTCGCAGTCCACGTCTCAGCGCTTTTACGTCCTCGTGATCAGTGAGATCTCTCCATTTTCTTTTATTTCTCTTATTGTTTATCCACTCCTGCGTGAGTGAAGAAAGTTTGATCCAAGCAATGTGTGCTTGTGATCGGTTGTAACGTTCTGCTTTATAGTGGATTGTTGATCTGGATGAGGTCCCATGGTTTTTACCTCTTTGAGGGTTTTCCACGTAAAAATCCCTGGTGTAGTGTGGTTTATGTTTTGATTTAGTTCATTGCTTTATTATCCATAATTCTGGTTTGTTCTGGACGGCTAGATCCTAAGGTTTTGTACAAGGCCCCCAACAAAGTGGTATCAAAGCTAAGTTCATTGAACGGGTAGGATCGGTTTTGAATTATGGAAGGTGGCTCATCAAGGATGATCAGCCTCAATGGTTTTAACTAGACCATATGGAAGGCTAAGATGGAGGACTTGCTTTATTGCAAAGACTTATATTCTCCAATTTTAGGCATATCAGCAAAATCCAAGGATATGACTGATGATGATTGGAACAAAATGGACCGAAAGGTGTTGGGGTTTATTAGACAATGGTTGGATGATTCTGTGTTCCACCATGTGTCTACAGAAACCTCAGCCGCTAGCCTATGGCTGAAATTACAAGGGCTGTATGAGAGAAAGATGGCCGGTAATAAGATTTTTCTGATAAGACGACTTGTGAATCTCAAGTTCCAATATGGTAGTTCTGTGGCCGAGCACATGAATGAGATCAGTAATACAGTGAACCAACTCTTCTCCATGAAGATGGTTCTGGATGATGAATTGCAAACTTTACTATTGCTTAGTTCATTACCTGACAGTTGGGAGACATTGGTGGTGTCTCTAAGTAACTCCGCGCCAGACGGAAAGATATCCATGAAACAGGTAACCAATTGTCTCTTCAATTAGGAGACAAGAAGGAAGTCTCAGGGGTCTATTCAGCAAGAGGCCATTGTGACACAAAAACGGGGGAGAGGAAAGAACAGGAAGGGCGGGAAGGCCCGAGATAAATCAAGAGGCAAGTCGAGCAACAAAAAGGATGTTGATTGTTAGAATTGTGGCAAGAAGGGCCAATACAAGCATGAATGTCGTGGTAAGAAGAATGACAAGAAAGGAAAAGGGAAGGAAGATGAATCAGATTCCACTGCGGTCTCTTCAGATGACGATGTTATAGTTATTCTTTCTACGGATCATGACGTATGTCTCACGGCTATGAGTCAGGACACCGACTGGGTGATAGACTTGGGAGCTTCCTTTCATGCCACTCCACGCAAGGACTTCTTCACAAGCTACAAGTCAGGTGACTATGGGACTGTGAAGATGGAAAATTCTAGCGTATCAAAAATCGTGGGAGTTAGTAATATTTGTGTGAAGACCAATGCGGGCTGCACATTGGTTCTCAGGGATGTGAGGCATATCCCAGACCTTCGCCTCAACTTGATGCCAACGGGAAGGTTAGATGATGATGGCTATGAAAGCCGGTTTGCTGGTAGGCGATGGAAGTTCATCAAGGGTTAGTTGATCGTGGCCAGAAGAAAGAAGTGTTGCACCCTTTACAAGATAAGTGTCAGTATGTGCAAGGGTGGGTTGAACAAAGCGAAAGATTTAGATATTGACATATGACACAAGCATCTAGGCCACATGAGTGAAAAAGGGCTTCAGCTACTAACGAGGAAGCGGCTCCTTCCAGACGTGACAGGCACACCTCTCAAAACCTGTCTTGATTGTTTATCAGGAAAACAACATAGAGTTTCATTCGTTAAATCTGCTTCTCATGTTAATAAAGTGCATGCATTAGATTTGGTTTATTCTGATGTTTGTGATCCTATGAGGACAAAAATCTTGGGTGAGACATTATATTTTGTTACTTTTATAGATGATACATCTAGGAGGGTTTGGGTTTATGCTTTGAAATCCAAGGACGAGGTCTTTGAACTGTGTTTAAATTGTTTCATGTTATGGTTTAGAGAGAGACAGTAGATCATCTGAAGTGCATCCGAATTCTCTTAAGCGTTGATTATTTCAATGGTGGTGAATACATTGGCGACTTTCATAAGTATTCTGCAAGTCCCACAACACTAGGTATACCGCACATGAACAGACGGTTCCCGGTTCCCAAGACCCCCCAGCATAATTGTGTAGCTGAGCGAATGAATCACACCATTATTGAGAGAATCAGATGCATGTTATCCCATGCGAAATTGCCCAAGACGTTCTGGGGAGAAGCAATGCACACGGCGGTATATTTGATAAACAGGTCTCCATCAACCCCATTGAATGGAGAAGTACCAGAGAAGGTGTGGACTGGATAGGATCCATCGTACAGTCATCTCTACCAAAGGACGAGAGGTCCAAGCTCGATATGAAAATCAGACAGTGTATGTTCTTGGGGTATGGTAATGAAAAGTTTGGTTACAGATTGTGGGATCCGACCGAGAAGAAGCTCATCAGGAGCAGAGATGTGGTTTTCTTTGAAGATCAGTGTATAGAAGACATTGGTAGGCCAAAGAAGAATCATCCTAGTTCAGGTGAGCTAGAGGACATGGATCCGATTACTCCTCCCATGGTGCCTGATGACGGGGGAGTACAACAAGGTGCAGAGGACGAGAGAGTTCCTTCAGAAGATGGACCAGGGGAGCAACCCCCACTTGATTCACCTGTTGAGCCACAGGTGAGGAGGTCATCTAGGGACAGACAACCGTCTAAGAGGTACTCATCGCATGAGTACATTATGCTCACTGATGGGGGAGAGCTAGAAGATTATTCTGAGGCCCTAGCCGATGAGCATAAGGAGGAGTGGTTGAAAGTTATGCAAGAGGAGATGGAATCTTTACATAAGAACCACTCCTATAACATCGTGAAACTGCTTAAGGGCAAGAAAGCTCTGAGCAACAAGTGGGTGTTCAGAAAGAAGACTGAGTATAAGAATTCACAGACGAGGTTCAAGGCCAGACTTGTGGTGAAAGGGTTTGGTCAGAGGAAAGGCATAGACTTTGAAGAGATATTCTCACCAGTGGTGAAGATGACATCCATACGGGTGTTGCTTGGGTTGGCGGCTAGCATGGATTTGGAGATAGAGCAGTTAGATGTTAAAACTGTCTTTCTCCATGGTGACATGGAAGAAGAGATCTACATGCACCAACTAAAGGGGTTCGAAGTCAAGGACAAGGAGCATATAGTGTGTAGGCTGAGGAAGAGCTTGTATGGGCTGAAACAAGTTCCACGGCAATGGTACAAGAAGTTCGATTCGTTTATGTTGAAGCATGGATATGACAGAACAGAGTCGGACCACTGTGTGTTCACGCGCAAGTTCTCAGATGGTGATTTCTTAGTTCTGCTGTTATATGTTGATGACATGCTCATCATAGGAAAAGACATCAAGAAGATCGACAGGCTGAAACAGGAGTTGGGCAAGTTTTTTGTGATGAAAGATTTGGGCCCGGCTAGACAAATCCTAGGAATAGAGATAACCCGTGACAGAAGCAGTAGGAAGCTTTGGCTGTCACAAGAGCGGTATATTGAGAAAGTCCTAGAGCGGCTCAATATGAATGCAGCGAAGCCGGTCAGTACTCCACTGGATGGTCACTTCAAATTGAACGACAGACAGTGTCTCAAGACGAAGGCAGAAGTGGATGAAATGCAGAAGATACCATACGCGTCAACTGTAAGAAGTTTGATGTATGTTATGGTATGTATACACCTAGACATAGCATATGCGGTTGGTGTTGTCAGCCAATATCTTGTCAATCCTAGCAAAGAGCATTGGGCAGCGGTGAAATGGATACTGCGGTATCTAAGAGGCTCATCCAGGTTGAACCTATGCTATGGTGACAGAAAACCTGTGTTAGAGGACTACACAGATGCAGATATGGCAGGCGACATAGACTCCAAGAAGTCTATATCGGGGTTCATGTTTATGTTTGCAGGGGGAGCGGTTTCTTGGTAGAGCAAGCTACAGAAGGTCGTATCATTGTCGACGACAGAAGCCGAGTACATTGCAGTCACAGAAGCATGTAAAGAAATGTTTTAGATGAATAGGTTCCTACAGGAACTTATCCTGAAGCAGGAGCAGCACGTGGTCTATTGAAATAGTCAAAGTGCTATACACTTGAGCAAGAATCCAAGTCAGCACTCCAAGTCGAAGTACATAGAGATTCGGTATTACTGGATCAGGGATACTTTGGAACAGAATGTGTTACAACTTGAGAAGATCCACATGGACGATAATGGGTCAGACATGATGACCAAGGCATTGGTCAAGGGCAAGTTTGAGGTTTGTAGAAACCGGGCTGGCTTGAAGAAGGTAGATTCCTCCTGAGTCGAAAACGGAGAGATTTGATGGAGATTTTTCTCCTCATTGTTGGTATCGATGAAATCGAACAAGTTTCGATATCATCGATAATTGCAGAATTTTTCACTGCTAGTCGCTGGACAATTTTTTGTCCTGTCGAAATGATCGAGAGACTTTCAGATGATATCGAGGCTGTCATCAAGAGTGGCTCGATGGCATCGATAATTGTTGGAATTTTCACCCATGGTCGCTGGACAGTTTTTGTTCCGTCTCGATATCATCGAGAGACCTTTAGATGATATTGAAGTTATTATCGAGAGACCTTCAATATCATCGACGAGTTACGCAGATACGATTGCGGAAACGCGGATTTTGAGGATTTTGTTTCATATTTGGATTCTACCTCTTTCTATTCTTATATAAAGGGGTGTATGCGGGATTGGGGTGTATTCCAGGGCATTCTAAGTTTCCTAAAGGTTTTCTAGGAGGGCTTAGGGCTATTAAAAAGGTGTGAGAGATAGAGAGAAAGAAAGAGAGGATGCTTGTGGAAGGGAGATTCTGCTCGTAGAGGTGATCTACTTCGCAGTCCACGTCTCACCGCTTCTACATCCTCGTGATCGGTGAAATTTCTCCATTTTCTTTTATTTCTCTTATTGTTTATCCACTCCTGCGTGAGTAAAGAAAGTTTGATCCAAGCGGTGTATGCTTGTAATCAGTTGTAACGTTCTGCTTTATAGTGGATTGTTGATCTGGACGAGGTCCCGTGGTTTTTACCTCTTTGAGGGTTTTTCACGTAAAAATCCCTGGTGTGGTGTGGTTTATGTTTTGATTTAGTTCATTGCATTATTATTCCATAATTCTGGTTTGTTTCGGGAGGCTAGATCCTAAGGTTTTGTGCAAGGCCCCCAACATTACCTTCTCCTTTATTCTTCCTCAAGTGTATATAGTAGATTGGTAGCTCCACATGTTTTGAGCTTGGATAAAGATACCAATGAATTTTTCTTATTTACAGCTTAATTAGTTTTCCTCTTTCATCTTAGAAATCAAGTCTTACTTGAACTTTTCTTTTCTACACATGTTAGCTAATTGTAATGTAAAGTTTGCTATATATTATGATTGAACTTTAAAACTTAAGAGCCTAAGTTTTAAATAAATAAAAAAACAATAAAATAATAAATATAAAAAAACAAAAAACAAAAATATAAAAAAAAAAAAAACAAAAAACAAAAAACAAAAAAAACAAAAAAACAAAACAAAACAAAACAAAAGCCAAAGTGGCATATGCACATGTGTAAATGAGTGTGTGCGTGTGAGCCACCGTACAACAAACAAAAAAAATGATGGCGCTGGCATTTTGCCGTACAAACTCTGTCAAGCATAAAAACACAATTCCTCTCCAGCTAACTTAAAAATTACAAGAAGTAAAAATAAAAGATAGCGTGCGGGTTGAACTAGCAAAAACGGGAAGGTTAAATATTGACTTCATGGATTGAGCCAGCATCTTCTAGTGAAAAAATCGGGGCGGAAGACAGTCTCTCAATGGTCTTTGGAAGAAGCATGTTGATTAAATGTGATACATTTTTTTCTCATTACTATAAGTCTAGGCAACAGAGCCAATGGCTTTGAAGCTGGAGGCTGGTTTTTGGTTAGCTGAAAAGACAACTTCCAAACTCAATTTAATCTCCATAAGGTTAAGCTTTGAAGCTGGAGGTTGGGTTTTGGTTAGCTGAAAAGCCAACTTCCAAACTCTATTTAATCACCATAAAGTTCAGCTTTGAAGCAGCTGCTTTAAAATAATAATAATAATAATAATAATAAACTGAGGGATATGTTATGTGGAGAAAACATACAAGTTTTTCGGGTGGGCCTCACAAAAAAGGGGCTAGGACCTCACTTTTTCTTTAGTTCTAACAAAAAATCCATAGATCTAAATAAAGAGTAAACCATCTGCAGCCTCAGCCCAACCTGACAGTGCCTAGTCCCACCATGTCAAGGAAAAATGAGCCCCGAGCAACTTTTTGCAGTTTGTTTCAGCTGAAAAGCCAGCTTCAAAACTCAAGGCAAAGTATCACCATAAGCCATGCCGGGACCTCCTGTCCTCTTCATTGCCCCTCATAAATCCGTACCCACCTAAATGTCAGGCATCCCTATGAAGTTAATCTCATGTATAAAATCAATTTTTGCATTATCATATTGCTCACTATATACCTATATAGAGCATTTATTCAATCTTTTTCAGGCTGATACAGCCATAGGTTTCAGTTGATACTTTAAACCTAAAATTAACTAGAACATGTGCTGTTGTATAGTATCCAATGAATCATTTCCGTACTCTGCCATACATGTGCACAAGTGCTTGGATCCTTAATGTGGTGGGACTAAGGCGTCGTTGGATAATTTGCAAATTTATTTAAGTAGCGGAAACTTAAATTCTTGAATTATAATTTTAAAATAATTTCAGAGATATTTTAGTCAAAAGTGAAAATTAAAAAATTAATGCACTACCCCCTTATAATGAAGGGACGAGAATTATAAAATAAAATTTATATATATATATATATATATATATATATATATATATATATATATATATATATATATATATATTTTTTACTAAAATATATATATATTTTAGTAAAAGTTAATTTAAGCATAATAAGTTGAGTTTGCCTAACAATATGAATCAGTGAAAATCACTGAAATTTTCAGTGAAAAGTGCTAAAATTGAGTTTTATCAAATGGCCCATGTCAAAGAAAAGTAACTTGCCGAACAGAAATACTGACTCGGCCAGATATCTGGAGAATCCTCCTCAACGGTGTCTTCTATGCGACCCATCAGCAACGTAGGACCTTGCCCATTTGAGTAATTTCTGCAATATGATTCATCCCTAAGAGGTACATTATTTTAGCGGTCAAGATATGTTGCACGTGTACAGCAGAGGAGCCAGCACTTAGTTGCAGTACGGATGCCCACCAATCCATCATATCCACGAAGCTTCAGTGGCTAGGCGCGGATTAGCTACTGACAGGTTGAGTAGGAGAAATTTACGACTGTGGACCCACCTTTTATCATTGGATATTCTTGAAGCAACACAAACTTAACATACGCTAGACCTCCTCGGGCCACAAATCCCAGGACGAAAATACCTCTCATTTTCACGGAAACGGATTGGCTACTCCGCCTGCCACCCGTCAATGGCGGATTGTCAGTGATATGTGGACCCTACCATGATGTATACTTTTCATCCATGCCATCCATATATTTTTCCGGATCATTTTATGATATGAGACAAAAAATGAGGTATATCCAAATCTTAAGTGTACCACATTACAGGAAACAGTGTTAAATG
The DNA here is from genome assembly GCA_030180095.1 of Magnolia changhungtana. Lineage (NCBI taxonomy): Eukaryota > Viridiplantae > Streptophyta > Magnoliopsida > Magnoliales > Magnoliaceae > Magnolia > Magnolia changhungtana. Next base: position 18,297,090 of record JASAUF010000667.1, on the reverse strand, counting down.
AGTGTCAACCATTAGAAATCCTCTCCCGTCTAAGTTGGGGCCTATTGTGATGTTTGTGAGAAATCCTCCCCGTCTAAGTTCATTCATAAGGTCACAAAGACATGGAGGAAGAGGAAAAACAAATTTCATAATGATCCAAAACTTCTGTAACCCTAGAAGGGTTTGAATGGTAAACGTTCAATTCCCCACTGCCTTTTATGGTGTGGTCCACTTGATAGTTAAATCTATCTTATTTTTCGTCTCAACCCTTAATATGAGCTCGCCAAATAGATGGACGATTTGGATATAACATAGACCTCATGATGGGACCCACAAAAGCAACACAAAAGAAAAAAAAACACAGAGGTTGCCATTAATAGTGAACGCAATCAGAACCGACGACAATCCGCTGTAGTCTAGCGTTTTTTTTTTTTTCTTTCTTTTACAGGGAGAACTTTTTCTCCCTTACATTTTTCTCTAATACATAATTATGTAAATATGTATATATAAGTATATAAAAATATTTTTCTATCTTTTAATTCATTTCTTTATCATGTATTTAACAAGCATATCTCCTAAATTAGAATGATTTATTTTATTTTTTTTACACATGCACACACACCTCCACACACTCACACTAGTGGAATTTCACCACCTATAGATACTCCAACGCTTGACCGGGTGTTGAAACTCCTAAGAGTCTACCACCCAAGCAAGAGTAAGGATCCAAACTAGAATGATTTACTTAACGTACCACATATGATTTTTGGGGTAGGAGAAGCTAATTTAGCCAACCAACCTAATTATTTTCCAAGATTTCATCGAGTCGATGGTCAAAAATTCATTTCAGCGGGGTAAACAAAAAATTAAGCGGGGCAAATTAGAAATTGAGCGGGGCAAGCATGAAAAAGAGAGGGGCAAGTATGAAAATGAGCGGGGTAAACATGAAAATGAGTCGGGCAAGCATAAAAATGAGCGGGGCAAACATGAAAATCAGCAGGACAAACTAGGAAATCAATCGAGACAAACTGAAAAAAATCAATGAGCAAACAGGAAAATGGAGAAACATGAAAATCAATGGATCAAACAAAAAAAAAATCAATGGAGGAAACATGAAAATCAGTGGGGTAAACTTGAAATTAGTGAGGGAAACTTCACGCCTTTTAACAATCAAAACTCTAGAAAATCAAATGTGGAGAAAACTAGAAAATCGGCAACGGCAAACTAGAAAAATTAGCAAAAAAACTAGAAAATCAAATAGTAAACTTCAGAAATCAATGGTAAACATTAAATTCAGTGGGGTGAACTAGACAATTAGCGGGGCAAACTTAACAGATAATTTTATGGCTTGAGCCAATAAATCTAAACGTATCCAATGTTCAAATGGACCACACCAAATGAAATTTTGAATTGAACTTCTAATGTTGATCATTTCTTAAGGGCTACAGAAGTTTTGGATCAAGCTTATAATTATTTTTTCTATTAATCCATGTCTGTATAATCTTATGAATAGGTTTAACAACAAACAAACATCACTGTTGGGCCTACTATGGTTTCAACGGTGGAAATCATTATGCCTACTGTTTCCCATGGTACGATCCACTTGATCTTTTGATACGCTTCAATTTGAGGCTAAACCGCTAAAATTAGATGGAAAAACGGATGGACGATGTGGATATACTACATACATTTCATATTTGCCCCACTGAATTTCTAGTTTGCCCCGCTCAATTTCATGTACAGCTGAAAGTTGGGTGGGTTTAACCCAACCGACCCGTGACCAACCCGACATTGGGTTGGGCTCGGGCAGGATATATCGGGTCCGATCTCAAGCTTGGGCTATACAAACACCAACCCGATAAAACTTAGGTTCGGCTTGGGTTGAGGTCTCAGGTTGCTCGACCCAACCCGAACTCGATCAATATATTAGTTACTTATAAATTATAATTAAGTGTGGATTGTTTGTGTAGAAGGTACACTAGTGATGTCCGGTCTCAGTTGTCCACGTCATTTCTAAGGACTCAAGCTAACAAGATATGCCGGATTTCTCTCTCCTAAATAGATTGCGTGCTATGCTATATGACTTTTTAAAGGAGTAGTCCTATATTTTAGCTTGGTTTTTTAAAGAAAAAAATGAAGTTCTTTATGATGAGTAATCACGTATATAATTAATAAAATCATAGATATAAAAAATAAGTCATATATTGAAATATAATAAACTAATGTAATAATAAAAATATTAGCACGTATACACTTGACCAACCCAATCAACCCGTCGAGCCCTTGGGCTTGGGTTGAGAATTCCCAACCCAAGATTGGGTTGGGTTGGGTCAAGGTTTAGGTATAGGAACCTTGGGTTGGGTTAGGGTTAAGCACCAACCCGCCCAACTTTCAGCCCTAATTTCATATTTGTCTTGCTCAATTTCATGTTTTCCCCACTGAATTTCTAGTTTTCCCCGCTCAATTTCATGTTTGCCTCGCTCAATTTCATGTTTGCCCCGCTGAATTTCCAATTTAACCGCGAAGTGATTAAAATTGATAGCGAACTGAATGAAATGGATTTTCGACCATCGACTCGATGGAATCTTGGAAAATAACTAGGTTGGTTGGCTAAATTAGCTTCTCTTACCCTAAAATCATATGTGGTAATTTAAGTAAATCATTCTAATTTAAGAGATATGCTTATTAAATACATAGACAAATAAATGAATTAAAAGATAGAAAAATATTTTTATATACTTATATATACATATTTACATAATTATGTATTAGAGAAAAATGTAAGGGAGAAAAAGTTCTCCCTGTATGCTTACATATACATATTTACATGTTTGTCTCACTCAATTTCATGTTTGCCCCGCTAAATTTCAAGTTTGCCCCGTTGAATCTCAAGTTTGCCCCTCTGAATTTCATATTTGCCCTGCTGAATTTCAAGTTTGCCCCGCTGATTTTCTAGTTTGCCCCGCCGAATTTCAAGTTTGTCCCACTGATTTTCATGTTTGCCCTACTGATTTTTAAGTTTGCCCCGCTAATTTTCAAGTTTGCCCCGCTAATTTTTTAGTTTACCCCGCTGAATTTCATGTTTGCCCCGTTGAATTTCATGTTTGCCTCGCTGAATTTCAAGTTTGCCCCGCTGATTTTCTAGTTTGCCCCGCTGAATTTCATGTTTGCCCCGTTGATTTTCAAGTTTGCCCCGCTGAATTTCATGTTTGCCCCGCTGAATTTCAAGTTTGCCTCGCTAATTTTCATGTTTGCCCCGATGAATTTCAAGTTTGCCCCGCTAATTTTCTAGTTTGCCCCGCTGAATTTCAAGTTTGCCCTGCTGATTTTCATGTTTGCCCCGCTAAATTTCAAGTTTCCCTGTTGAATTTCTAGTTTGCCCCACTGAATTTCAAGTTTGCCCCACTGAATTTCATGTTTGCCCCGCTGAATTTCAAGTTTGTCCCGCTGAATTTCTAGTTTGCCCCATTCAATTTCATGTTTTCCTTTTCTCTAATACAGTTTGTTTGCCCCGTTGATTTTCTAGTTTGCCTCCTACTAAATTTCATGTTTGCTCCAATTTTTCTTTCAAGTTTGCCCAGGTATTGAAGGGATTGGAAGTTAAATCCGGGACTGGAGGCGTGCGTGCAAACAATTGATGATCTGATCCCGGAATATAGCAATCTCATGGATCTTAAGGGCCTGTTTGGCCGGGCAAGGTGGATGGGATTAGGTTGTATTATGATGGATTGGAAGGAGCAATCCCAGGATTTGGTCGGGCGTGCCAAACAGGCAGAAGTTGCATATAGCGATCCCATGGGATTGCCATCAATCCACTGACATCACCATCACTACCTTGAAATCCACCCAATCCCTCTTAATCCCATCTATTTTGCTTAGGACATGTTTGGTTAAACGAAGCAATCCCGGGATTGGCTGACGTAATGCCGGGATTGGCTAGGCGAGCCAAAAATACTCGGTGGTGAATTCCTGGATATAACAATCCCATGGGATTGCCAGCAATCCACTGACACAACCATCATTACTTGCCATCCACCCTAATATAATCTAATCCCGTGGGATGGGCCCGTCCAAACACACCCTAAAACAATCCACTGACAACACCATCATTACCTGGGTTGAGGTCTCGGGTGCTCGACCGAACCCGAACCCGATCAATATATTAGTTACTTATAAATTATAATTAAGTTAAATCCCATCTAATCCACCCTAATCTGTTCAAATTTGCCTAGGACGTGTTTAGTGGGATGGGAAGGTTTAATCCCGGGATTAGCCGGGCGTGCCAAACAGACTCGATATAGCAATCCCGGGATATAGCAATCCCATGGATCTTAAGACAATCCACTGACAACGCCATCATTACCTTGAAATCCATGCCATCCACCCTAATACCATTCAATCCCTTCCAATCCACCTGGCCAAATAAGCCCTAAGTAAATCATTCTAATTTAGGAGATATGCTTGTTAAATAAATAAACAAAGAAATGAATTAAAAGATAGAAAAATATTTTTATATACTTATATATACATATTTACATAATTATGTATTAGAGAAAAATGTAAGGTGGAAAAAGTTCTCCTTGTAAAAAAATTAAAAATAAAAAATCTTCCAGACTGCCGCGACGGTAGTACCGCGGTGGTCTGTAATTTTTTTATTTTTATTTTTGAATGTGTTGCTTTTGTGGGTCCCATCATGAGGTCTATGTTACATCCAAACCGTACATCTATTTGGCGAGCTCATATTAAGGCTTGAGACGAAAAATAAGACAAATCTAACTATCAAGTGGACCACATTGTAAAATGCAATGGGGAATTGAACGTCTACCATTGAAACCCTTTTAGGGGTTACTGAAGTTTTGGATCATTATGAAATTTGTTTTTCCTCTTCATCCACGTCTTTGTGACCCTATGAATGAACTTATACAGGGAGGATTTCTCACAAACATTACAGTGGGCCCCAACTTAGATGGGGAGGATTTCTAATGGTTGACGCTCATTCAACACCGTTTCCTGTAATGTGGTACATTCGAGATTTGGATATACCACATTTTTGGTCTCATACCATAAAATGATCTGGAAAAATATATGGACGGCATAGATGAAAAGCATACATCATGGTGGGGTCCACAGACCACCGAAGATCCGCCATTGGCAGGTGGCAGGCGGAGTAACCAATCCGTTTCCGGGAAAAGGAAGGGTATTTTCATCCTAGAATTTGTTGTCCATACAATGAGGTATAAGTGCGTATGTTAAGTTTGTATTGCTTCAAGAATATCCAATGGATAAAAGGTGGAGTCCACGGTCCTAAATTTCTCGTTGAGTAGGGAGGCCTAAATTTCTCGTTGAGTAGGGAGGCTTGCCACTGAAGTGACGTCACAAAGTTATGTGGGCCCACTATGATGTATGTTTTGTATCCAAACTGTCCATACATTTTGAGAGATCATTTTAGGGCATGATACAAAGAATGAACAGATCCAAGGCTGGAGTGGGACCCACCACAGAAAACAGTGGAAAGAGTGATGCCCACCGTGTAAACCTTCCGAAGGTCCACCGTGATGTTTATTTGAGATCTAATCTGTTCATGTGTTAAAGAAGACATGAAATAAGGGAAAACACAAATATCAACTTGGCCGAAAACTTTTGTGGCTCTTAGAACTTTTTAATGGTGGGCGTCACTCTCCACACTGTTTTCTGTGGTGGGGTCCACTAGAGCTTTGGATCTTACTCATTCTTTGGATTATGCCCTAATATGACCTCCCAAATTGAATGGACGGTGTGGATAAAAAACATACATCATGTGGGCCTAGAGAAGTTGGTGACGTCACTTCAGTAGCAGTCTCGCTACTCAACCTTTCATTATCTAATCCGCTCCCGCAGTGGCTTACGAAGACCGCATATCACGGATGAGGGATGGCATGCACTAATTCCTATATAGTAGTCATCAATGCAAAATTCCTGTGGTGGTCCTTCCCGGAAAGTCTGTGCACGTGGTGCTTCCTTCGTATGCAACTGACGCGAATTGCCTACTGACCCTGTCAGTAGATAGAAGCCACTGGATGGAGCTGTGGGCCCCACCACAATATATGTGCATGTGGACCGCACGGTAGAAAACGGTGGTAATTGAAGACCCACCATTAAAACTTCCTCTGGGGACCGCTAAAATTTTGGAAGAAGCTGGTTTTCCCTTCATCCAGGTATATGTGACTTAATCAACCGTTTGGATATCAAATAAACATTTCAGTGGATCCAGGAAGTTTTTTAATGGTGGACGTTCAATTATCACTGTTTTCTTGTGGTGTGGTCCACTTGAGATTTAGATCTGACTTATTTTTGGCCTTATGTACTAAAATAATATTGAAAAATAAATGGACGGCATAGATAAAAATATACATCATGGTGGGGCCCACAGAGCACCGTCCAGTAGCCACCTGGCTACACGCAGCGTCAGTTGGCAATTCGCTTCCGCATGAAACACTGTTTTGAGGATACGTTTCAATTTTGGGTTGATGCCCAAAAATGTGGCGGAAAAATGGATGGTGGCGATGGACCCCACAGACTCCATCACCATGCACTCCATTTCCAATGCAACCATTATTGTGGGGCCCACCTTGATGTACGTATTATATATTCACACAGTCCATCCTTTTTGATAGATCAGTTTAAAGCAGAGCTCAAAGTTGAAGCAGATCCAATTCTCATGTGAAAAATACCAGGAAATAGTAGTGATGGACCATTAAAAACTTCTTCTTAGCAACAAAAGTTCTGGATGAAGCTAATATTAGTTCTTCCCCTACATACAGGCTTTTCTTTTCTTTTTTTCCTAATCAACCAGTTGGATGGCAAATAAACACTACGGTGCTCTAGGAAGATTTTATTGGTGGGATGTTCAATCAGTACTGTTTCTTCTAGTAGAGTCTACCTGAGATTTTGATAAGCTTCATTTTTGGGTTCATGTTCTAAACTAACCTGACAAAATAGATGAACGGCATAGATATACAATACATACATCAAGGTGGGCCCCACAGTCAAGGGCCACAGGCCCACGCTTTATCCACTCCCCTCTTATGTAACGACAGTGACATACCCCAGTGTATTTAACGTTTTCAACGGTAATGGGAAACAGCTACAGTTTAGTGGAGCCCACTTCAATTTCCGGCCTTACGTATCCTCACGCGTTTCGGCGGAAAGTAATTATCAACTGTTTCTTCCATTTTCTTCGTTGACAGCCTATCTCTGTCTCTCCAACTTCTATCCAACTGTCAGTAACTGGCAGAACTTGCCTCCGTTGCTGAGACGTTTTCCAGATGTGAAAGCTACTCGCGTGAGTGGAACTCACTCTCCTCTTCAACGAGTATGGGGTGGGCCCAATTTTAGTGGGTCAGGTACTAGTTTTTGAACCGTTTAGAAATTGGGACCGTTAAAAATCAGGTTCTGTTGAGTCAGGTTAGCTGTCTTGACCAAGTTGAAACTGGGTTAAGTGGGGTGCAATTAGTGAGCTTCTATAAGCCGCGCCAATGTTAAAGAGCCCATTTACACAGCGCACATGTGTGAAAAGGGCACACGTATGAGATTTGATCCAGCCACTGAGTGGTCCTGACCACTGTGAATGCCTTGTTTGACCTAGACCCATCTCCAACCTGTTCATCACAACTTGAAAACATGGTCCACCGACTAGATGGGTAGCCATGAGTAGCCGGATCCAATTGGATCCAATCCTAGGTCCTTCAAAACATGATTTGGACTCAAAAAGACCTACACCCAGTAGTACAGGTGGGCAACTTGGGCTCGATCCGGTGGATTCGACCCGACTCGCTACCGTTCCGAATAGAACCAACGGTCTGATCGGGTCTGATCGATTCTGATTAGCCAAATCCGATTTAATTTTGAATCAGGTTCGGATAGCACTGTACCCGGATAGATCCGATCAGAATACCAGGACCGAATGGATCCGCACCGACCCGAATAGACCCGACCTGGAGAAATATACATATAAATATCATTTTTCCCCAAGACTCTCCCGCCCATAGAGAGAGAGAGAGAGAGAGAGAGAGATTTTTTTCCCCAAAAATCTCCCGCCCATAGAGAGAGAGAGAGAGATTTTTCCCCAAAACTCTCCCGCCCGAGAGAGAGAGAGAGAGAGAGAGAGAGAGAGAGAGAGAGAGAGAGAGAGATGGGTATCTGGATCACTTGGCGGGTCATCCGAGCACGGCCCATTCCATGGATGATTGTGATGAAAATGTCGTCATCCGGAGGGCCGCCGACGGAAGCATAAACAGTTGGAGGCTTTGAAGGTTTTGGTGGAGACCGGAGACGATGGTGAGGTTGTGCGCATGAAAGATGATGGCGACAACACTGTCCTCCACCTTGCTACTACAAAGAAGCAGATTCAGGTATGGTTTTTACTTTTTCTAGCAATAGAACGATTGATCAGAGGGTTATGATCATCTGATTGACTTATAATAGGGACACGCAACGAAAGGTGGGCCTGAGAGATGGACGGTCCAGACTTCAGTTTAATCAATGAACATTCACTATTAGAATCAAAATGGACAGTTCATTTTCTCAGCCATTGATTTGGATGACTGGGATCATCACGTTAAAGTAATTTTTAGGGCAAGAAATTGGTGGTGGGCTTTAGATGATGAAAGTTTCGAGTGTGGATCCTTTGCGGTGAAGACACAGGAAATTCCAGTGCGGTCGGTTATCATTGATCACGTCATTTTTGATAACTCTACTAACAAGATATGCAAGATTTCTCTATCCAATTAGATCGCTAACTACACAGCACAACTTTTGAGGTGTGAAACTTTGCTAGGTCCCACCATGATTTTTATGTTAGATCCACACCGTCTATCAACTTCCTGTCGTTCATCTGTTTAGACAGGTATCCACGCCGTTCATCTCTCTATTGCACAGTGGTTGTTGAATGACCACCATTAAAAGTTTCCTAGGGCCACTAAATGTTTATTGTTCAGCAATCAGATCTGAACCTTGCACAATCCGATCCAACTCAGATCGATTCAGACCAGGACATGTTCGGGTCTGACTGAGTCAGCTGCTTCAGACTCGGTCCCAGTTCTGTCCATGTTCGGGTTGGGACATGTAAAATCTAGACCTAGTCGAGTTGGGCCAAATCTGAGTCAACTCGGTCCGATGCCCAGCTCTACCCAGTAGCCTAAATCTGCCCAGTCATGGGTATTCTAGGATATGTGTCTAACTTGACCAGTTCACAGCCCTATGCATAACTGCTATCATGCCCAAAATGTGTAGCAGTAGTAATATGGATATCCAGCCTACCAATGTAGAACGTGTTACAGATACATTCCTAGCATGGTTGGGCCAAAAGAAGGTGGTCCGTAAATTGATCATAACTTTTGATCCGGGTATCATTATGGCGTACCTAACTAAGTATCAAGAACAAAAGCTGGACGAGTTCTTTTGAAGTGGAAAGGACTGATGTAGAGCAGGTCGCAAACACTTTCATGTCCAAGATGGATCAAAGAAGGCCGGATCGGAGGCAGAAATCATCAAGACCGTCGAAACCTTAAAACAGACATATCTCGCAAACCAAAATGAGTTACTCAACATACTGTCTATGATTTTGGGGTAGGAAGATCTATTTTAGCCAACTAACCCGGCTATGCCGAGTTGCCCACATCGAATTTGTGAGATTCCATCAGATCGACGGTCGAATTCCATATTTATTTCCATTTTTACTATTTTTAGTAGGTTTTGATTTGATTGTAACTCTTCATCTTTTGGAATTTAGGAGTTGTGTCAAGCATTAAAAGTGTTTAGAAAAATTAGGAGAATAATGTGGTTCAGCCATATAGGACACTTACTATAAATAGTAAATTTATTATTTATAGTAAGTTTCAAATTTTAGGGAGTTTTTAGTTGTAATTTGATTCCAAAACTTTTTCCAATGCTTAGTATCCTTATTTAAAGGGTTGTAGACTTATTTATTTCATTTATCAATCAATTTATGAAATTTTATGAATATTATTTATATTTTCTTACTTTTTTCTCGTAGATTTGAGAAGTTTGTTTGAGGAGTCCAAAAAAGTTTCATGGATTCAAAGTTGTTATCTTTGAAGAAGATGGTGATCGACCTCATCATGTTCATCCCTACATCACCTACCCACCCAGTGGGCCACAAATTGAATTTAGACTGCTAATCTTTGAGTACATGTCTGGTCCTGCTAAGTCAATGGTCAATACCTCAATGACAACCATAATGCAAGGTGGCCAGTTTAAGATGGGACCAAGATCTAACTACTCATTCCTAGACTAGCCCAGCCCACCACAAAGCATGTTGGGCCACTCCTAACCAGTTATGTGACCATGATTAAAAGACCTCAGGGCCTGTTTGGCCGGACAGATCCCATGAGATTAGGAGGGATGGGGTGGATTTTAAGGTAATGATGGTGGTGTCAGTGGATTGGTTTAAGATCCATGGGATTGCTATATCCCAGGACAAGTTCAATGAGTCTGTTTGGCATGCCCAGCATATCCCAGGATTTTACCTTCCAATTCATCCAACCAAACACGCTCAGGCACGATTGAATGGGATCAGGAGGGATGGGATCAATTTTAAGATGATGATGGTGATGTCAATGGATTGGTTTAAGATCCATGGGTTTGCTATATCTGGGGACAAGCTCATTGGGTCTATTTAGCTCGTTTGGCATATCCCAGGATTTTACCATCCCATCCCTCCTAATCCCTCTTAATCCGCCCGAACAGGCCCTCAGTGACTTGACTCAATTTGTTCAGTCCATGTCCTGTTGCGACTCACATGAGTTCAGGATGACTCGTGGTATCAAACTAGGTGCATCAGACTAGTCCAAGAGTCTTAAAACCATGAGCGTGACTGTCATGCCGGATCATTTTTAATGCATGTCTGGGCCGGCCCAATATAAGACTGGGCTTTACAATCAAAGCCCAGACCATCATTCCTCTAAGAATTTAATCCTACTCGCACCATTGCTAGTAGGCATAGCCTCACGCTTATCTAAAAAGTAAGAGCGAAGTCAGTTGGAAGCTCCCATTGTGCAACGCCAGCATCGCAGGATGCTCGTGTTGAAAATCTTCGGCACACGTTCTGCTAAGTTTGTGGGGCCTATTATAAGGGCTCGTTTGGGAGCATAGATTCAGAACCCTGGATTTGAAATCTTCATATTGTGTTTAGCACTGGAGTGAGAATCAACTTTAATCCAAAAGTAGTTATGCATGGTATATTTATATAAATTTAAATTTAATTACTTAAATCAACTTTAATATCTATAATTAGTTAACATATGTAATGCTTGGCACAATGGTTGTAATAAGTCCGTTGAAATATATACTTTGCTTGAAAATGATGAAATTCTAATTTTCGGATAGGCCACAAGCACAAGTTCATGTTCAAGTGACCAACAAAAAAATTTTAACCGTTGATTTAAATGGAAAATGTTTGGACAATGTTGATCATCATATTAAAGTAATTATAGTGATATAATTGATTATCTAGTTATTTTGGGATATCACTAATGGACTGTGTGCTCAATAATTTAATAGTCTAGTGACACACATATTACACATGCAACTCTTGAAATGATTTTAGATGTAATCCAATCTCTCACTATAAACTTGAAACCCCTGGTTATTTTATGGTGTCAAACAACTACGGGATTTGAGACTCAAATCCCCCAAAATCCATGGTACCAAATGACTCCTAATGTTTATGAGAAATCTACCATCCAAAACTCAATTACTCACGGGATAGGAAATAGTGGATATTGATCACCCACTGCTAAAATGTTCTTAAGGTTACGGAAGTTCTGGATCAAGCTAATATTGGGATGGGTCCTTACTCTTACCTGGGAGGTAGACTCCCTGGAGTTTCAACACCGGTCAAGGGTTCGAGTACCCACTGTGGTGAAATCCTACAGTGTACGTGTGTGGGGTGTGTGTGCATGTGGCATGAGTGTGTGGGGGTGTGTGTAAAAAAAAATAGTAAATAAAAATAAATAAATAAATAAAATAAGCTAATATTGGGATTACATAAGTTTTGGATAGCATATAAACATCTAGTCATATTTCTCCCCACCTTTTGTTTTCATGTGACACACTAGGAGTTTTGTATTTGCATCATTTTTAATACCGTGCTAACATATGTGGCAAAATTGATGGACAGGTGTATTTTCAAAAGTAATATCACGGCGGTGATGAGGAAGGACTCCAAGGGAAGTAGATTGGCTGGTGTACCACACACCAGCTATATAGCTGGTTTGGTTACGTGTGGTGCGAAGGCGAGCGCTGACGACTTCTCGAGCTCCGAGTTGTAGGAACGGTTTAAATGAGATCAAAGTAACATAGGCGCCAAAATGATGTATTTATTATATCCACGCCATTCACCCATTTTTCAAAATCATTTTAGATCATGAGCCAAAAACTAAATCATATAAAAAGCTCAAATGAGCCACACCACAAATAGCAGCGGGGAGAATGATTTTCACCGTTGAAACATTCGGAGGTTCACAATAACATTTATTTTCCATCTAATATATTCATAAGCTCACAAATATCCAGATGAAAAAGAAAAACAAATATCATCCAAAACTTCTATAACCCCAAAAAGGTGTTAATGATAGACGTTCAATCCCCCACTGCTTTTTTAGTGTGGTCAAGTTGATATTTAGATCTATCTTATATTTACGCTTAAGAGTTACCGTAAGCTCACCAAATGGATGGACGGTTTGGATATAACACATACTTCGTGATGAAACCCACATAACTTGCTAACGTCAACACACACCAGCTAGATAGCTGGTGTGGGGTACACCAGCCAGATAGCTGGTGTGGGGTACACCAGCCAATCCGCTTCCGTCAATGAGAAGAAGGCAGGTAACTTCGTGGGGTAGCGGTCGCAGGCAATTAGCGTCCTGAAAGGGACCATCCAGCTTTTCGAGCCAACTGGTGCCACGTCACTATACAAGCGTGGGCGCCCAGGCTGTCACATGGGGAGACTCCGTGTGCGAGTACAAAGCTTAAATCAGGGACATGACCCACCACAACCTATAAAACCAACCGCTCTTTCCATTCCATCCCAAATCTTTCCAAAACCCAATTCACTCCACATCCTTCCTTATTCTAAATGGCCACATTCTTCAGCTGGGATTACTCGGATGTCTTTACAGCCTACACATTCGAGAATTCACAGCCGTCAGCCACCATCTCTGATGAGGAAGTCTACGCCACGGTAGCGACCAGTCCGCCGAAGCGGCGAGCCGGGCGAAGGAAATTCCGCGAGACACGGCACCCAGTATACAAGGGCGTCAGGCAGAGGAACGGCGGCAAGTGGGTCTGCGAGCTGCGCGAGCCGAACAAAGCCTCACGGCTGTGGCTTGGGACGTTCCAGACCCCTGAGATGGCCGCCCGGGCCCATGACGTTGCTGCAATGGCTCTCAGGGGCCGGTCCGCCTGTCTCAATTTCGCTGATTCGGCCTGGTGCCTTCCTGTGCCAGTGTCCGGCAGCACCGAAGATATTCGGAAGGCAGCAGTGGAAGCTGCCGAAGCTTTCCGGCCTCTGAAATCTGAGACGGCTTCCTGCATCAGTGACACAAGCTCGGTGGAGAATCCGATGTATTCGCCGCCGGAGAATGTGTTTTACGTGGAGGATGAGGTGGATTGCGGAATGCCGGGATTGCTTGAGAGCATGGCGGAGGGATTGATGGTTTCGCTGCCTCCGTACCACTTAAGTGGGTCCGACTGGGATGACGTAGCATGTGATGCTGACGTGTTGCTGTGGAGCCACTCCATTTGATTAAGTTCGATGGCAGGCTCCCTCTTCGCCTGTGCCGAGTGCGTACCGTGCGCCCTTATCAAAATCCGTCGGGCGCACTGACGCCATGGACGTACGGCTGTAATCAGTAGATGTTATATATTCTAGCTTTTCGTTTCTTTTCTTTTTTTTTTAATCTTGGTCTGTGTGTATTGCAGGTATTTGCTCGTTTGTAAATGAAATAAAACAGCAGCAATTACATATTATTGGTGCGCTTTTGGGGTATTTACCATCTCTATCCCTGAAAATACAGAAAAAGGAAAGGACCAGGAATTTGGGAAAACAAGGATCAGATGTAGGGCTGTCAACGGGCCGGGCCTGTGGTGGTCTTGCTCTAATTTTGAACTTTACGGGCCGAGCTGCGGGCCAAACATATTTAAATTTCTGATTATCAGGCCTGAGCCCAGCCCATTAACAGTCATAAATTTACATGATGTTGGAGCATTCAGTTGGGTATATATGTTGGGCCATCGAATGAATGTTTCGAATCATCATCAACCCAAAATGTTAAAAAAAAGTTGGGGAAGCTTTACATTTCCTTGAGTCAAAGTACAAGCATACCATCCCTTACACGTTGTATCCAGTGGGGCCCACCAGTATGTCCGTTTATAATATCCAACACAAAATCTAGAGCGTTGATCAATTAGGCCCCAACAGCCCCATTGGCCTCTCCTGACCTCAGAATTGTAAAAGCATCAGAGTTCATGAAAGCTTTGTACCCTCTCATTTTACTTCAAATCCTCTTACGTTGACTAGTGGGGCCCAACCATAAGCTGAAATTCGAATATTGTTTCATTTCACAGCGACCAATCTGGATCTGCAATTTATGCCCTAAAAGTCTTTTTAGGGATATTAATATTATCAAAAAGAAAATTTTAAAAATATAAATGTTGATCATGAATTATATCATGCCCCGCAATTCGAATGCAGCTTGTGAACTCATATACCCAAGTTACGGTACATGACTTGTACACCAAGTGTACTTAAATCGACAATTCCTAGAGTTGCTTGGAATCATAGCTTAATGCATTTTATGATTCTAATTTCTAACATTCATGCATCCACACATATGATCATTCGATTCCACACATTTCCAATTACCATTACCATCACGTTTGCCAATCACATCGTAAATTTGATAACTCAACTGTGTTCACACATTTGAGACTTTATTCCAATCATTAATATCAACAACCATCTATCATGTTTTAATAATGTCTAGTCATAGACAAAATAATATAAACAAACTTTAAAGTTCAAAATCAACCGTTCATGTTCACATCCATTTAGTTAATTCATCGCAAAAAATTGGCCATTTTTTGTCATTTTTTTATACAATCAAATCCATTCATCACAAACTATCGCAGCCTCCAATTTGTCATTTTTTTTTTTTTTATGGTTGCATCTTCCTTGTTAGATCTAGGAGTGTCAATGGGCCAAAATTGGCCCAGTTGTCCTATCCTAATAGGTTGAAAAGGACCTGATCACCATGCAGGGCCAGGTTGGGCCTGTAAGAAAACATTATTTAAATGGTCCAAGATTTTTTATGAGTATCCGTAATCTACCATAAGTTCTCTCATGTAAACAGTTTTGCTTATTGAAAGATGATTCAGATCCAATATGGTGAATGGGCAGATCCATTTAGATTGTCTAATGATGGCCCACTTGATGATTGGACCGAGCCAATCATCATTAGGCCAAGCCCTGCCTGGACCTGATATGGGCCTAGATTTCAATACTGGGCCCAGCTGATGAACGGTTCCAGTCTGGGTCATGTGGTACATTGACACACGGTAATTAATAACGAGCAGAGCGGCTGAATGGTTGATTCTTTCCATCAATATGTATGGCAGAATGTGGATCGTTCAAAGAAATTTTCCTTTTGACTCACATTCTAACTCCACAAAATCAGTGGTGAAAGGTCATCCTTTCCACGTTAATATTGGAACATAGGCCATTCAAAATAACACCCAAACATGGACGATTCCTATCACGAGACTACCTCTGCATGTCGGCTCCAACCAGCATTACATGCACTTGACCCTGACTTACCGCATATGCAAAACGAATTCATTTTCTTTCTTTTCTTCTTCTTGAGTAGAACTGGGAAGTTGTACGGTAGTGGTGGCAATGGGCAGAGGATTAACCCTAGCCCAGCTCTAGTCCCCTTAGTCATGACCCTAATCAGTCTGAAAAGGCCCAGAAAGAAAATTATTTAAACGATCAAAGGTTTGAAATAATTCAATCAAAGGTTTATATCCTCCATCTACAATATTGAGTCCCACCATTTAAATGGCTTAGATTATTAAAGCATGACCCTATCCAATGATCAGTACCTTTAAACTACTAATGTTCAGTAAATGTTAACCATTTGCAAGTGTCTTTAAACCATTTACTTTTTGCGTATGATGGTGGCCACTTGATGATTAGACCAAGCGGGTGGGGCCATTCATTACTTGCCCATGCCTGGCCTGGTCCACACCCCTGACCTGGATTTCAAGTCTGAGCCCAACCTTCAGTCCGAGAACTGGACCGGCTAGCGAGGACCAAAAGAGCCAGCTGTTGTGGACGAAGAAGTGCGTGCTTCTATAGCAATATAAGGTTGTTTGAGTGAGTTTTGGGTGGACCTATCTTATCGAACCGAGCAAAAGTGCTCCATAAAGCGTCTAAGCTAGGCCGAGGCAGGCCTCCTGGCCCATTGCCACAGTACATGCTCCTAACCGGAGCCGCCATATTGGTAAATGAACTCTTTGTTGAGGCGGTGACTTCCTACCGCGATCAAGGGGGATGGCATGTACATGCCCATAACACGTACCTTCCCAAAAGAAAACACTCTCTCCCACCCTTGGTGTGTGTAGGTACATATATGAAGCCTAAATCTATTAGAACATTAATAATTTTTCCTTAGTAGTGTGGTTTATATGAAGAGAAACAAAAGGTAGAGAAAGTATACTTACTGAGCCGCTACTCCATGATAAAATTCTAATACAATTTCATTGTAGGAGAGAGATAAGCCTTATATTTTTTTAGTGAAGAAGAAGCTCCATGGATTAGGAATACTGTGAAATCATGTTAAATCAGTGTCTGTCATCTCTTGTATTTTTTTCGCATTGACTTTTTAGTTTTAATTTAGCTCTTTTTCTTTGTGGTTTTACTTCCCCAGCATCATGCATTACATTTTTCCACAGTACTCCTCCCTGTGTATTTTTAACCAAAACCGTAATTCTAACTTTGGTTTGGAGTTGTTTTCTGCATTATGGCCCATACATAGGCTAAAAACAGGCCCAATGCTAACCATGGATAGCTGACCCATAAGACAAAAGGTAAACTGGATCCTAGGTTGGCCCCACTTCCAATTTTCACTAGGTAAGCCATTGTATTAACTTGAAAATGTGCGATATGATGCATGTGGATCACAGATGGACCTACCTGTCCATCCTTGGCCCCCACCTTGGACGGCCTATAGAAAAAACTGCACCAAACCTGACAATTATTTGTAAAAAAAGAGCCATCCAAAATCCTACATTCATCAGTAGACTGGCACTTGGATTGGTTTAACTGGACCACGCACAAAAGCAGGTTGGCCTTTCGTCCAAGTCCAAAAATATTGATTCTATCTTGTAATTAACAGACACTCCTTTGGTTTGTACCATCTAATCTATGGCCAAAGGCATAAGAGTTAGGACAATTATTTTAGTAAAAAATAAAAATTGTAAAGAGCCCGTGACATGTGTTAAATTAAAACTACTCTCACAATAATTGAATTAACTTTTCTTATCTTCTCCACTTCCTTCATACAATTAAATTTGATTTTCAAACATTGGTTGTAATTAATTGTATCTATCATATCTTATAAGTTTATTTATAATAGGCTACTCATGACGTGCACAATGTGTAATCTCAGTTATATTTATGAAGTATTTATGGTATCAGAACCATCAGAAGAAATTCTTTCTGCTCTTCTTTCCATTTTTCCAATCAGAAGAAATTCTTTCTGCTCTTCTTTCCATTTTTCCAATCACAAAATGATATTGCGCTGCAGACAAGCATCAGCGCTTGTCTTCCCACGGCATGTACTCACACCGGCCAAGTGTGTGTGTTACGCCAGGAAGTTCCTGTGCAGGAAACTTAAGTGGAGCCTACCGTGATGCTTGTGAGAAATTCACCCTGTCCATCCGTTTTGTGAGATCATTTTAGGACTGAAATTAAAATTGAGCAGGATCCAAGACCAAGTAGACCGCACTAAAAGAAAATATCTGCACGGAAATTCCTACCGTTGAAACGTTTCTAGCGTTGACAATGATGTTTATATGACATCTATACCGTTTATATCATCATTCATACTGGTATAAAATAAAAACACAAATATTATACCGATTCAAAGCTTCTGAGGCCACACGAATATTTCAACTGTTGATGTTCAATACTCACGTTTTTGGCCCATGTAAGTATTGGATACAGCTCAAATTTTTCCCAACGTCCTAAAATGAGGTCACGGAACAAATGAATAGAGTGGATTTCTCAAAAACATCACCTCAGGCTAGGCTTGTTTGATTTTCGGGTGAAATGGTAAATACCATTTAAAAAAATAATTATTATTTCCCTGCACATCTATATCATATTTGATTTGACTGTATACTTTTTGAAACAAAAATTTAAAAAAATTGCAAAATATCCGTGGGTCTCACTGTAATGCATTTTGCTTATCCACACCATTCATCCATTATTCTAGTTGAATTTATAGCATGAGTAAAAAAATGAGACATATCCAAAACTCAAGTAAACCACGTCATAAAAAAAAGGAAATTGAATAGTGACCGTTAAAAACTTTGTGAGGCCACTGTTTCTTTTGGCATGGGCCACTTGAGTATTGGATCTACTTCATTTTTTGTCTCATGCTTCAAAATATTGTAGTAAAACAGATGGACGGAATGGATATATCATATGCATTATCATGTGGTTCAAAAATTAAAGTTACATCTTTTAATCCAATTCCCATCACACGAATTCTGATGAAGTTTCAAACACGTGAAACTGAGGGAATTACAGTTTACTATGTATCTACCATTTCTTTGAAAAACAAATGGGCCCTCTCAGAGTAGAACTTCCTGGAAAAGGCTTACGCAGGGAATCCCCATCCTAATGCAGTAACGGCTATAAGCCTTTTGACAAATAACCTCCAAATTATAGGAAGCATATTGGCTAGTGTACCCTCACACCAGCTATATATCTACTTTAGGTACGTGTCGTGTGAAGACGAGCACTGATGCACCTCGAGCTCGAGTTGTACAAACAGTTCAAAGGAGATCAAAGTTACATGCGCCAAAGTGATGTATTTATTATATCTACACTGTTCATCTATTTTTAGAGATATTTTAGAGCATTATACAAAAAATAATCATATCTAAAGATCATCTAGACCACACCAAAAGCAGAAGCTGATATAATGATTTTCACCCTTAAACAATTCGTAGGGCCTACAATGAAGTTTATTTTCCATTCACTCCGTTTATAAGGTCAAAAAAGGAAAAACAAATTTCATATGGATCCAAAACTTTTATGACCCCAAAAAATGTTTCAATGGTAGACATTTAATCTCCCACTAGTTTTTTAGTAAGGTTTACCGGATAGTTAGATCTATCTTATTTTTCATCTCAAGAATTAAGATGGCCTTGCCAAATGAATGTACGGTTTGGATGTAAGGATATAACACCTATCTCATCATCGGACCCATAGAATTTGCTGACGTCAATATAGCAGTCAATCCGCTTAGCAAATTATACAAACCACACTTGTACGGCTAAGATCCTGGTTTATTTGGTATGCCACAGTGTGTCCTATCCGAGTGCGTTGGCTGTGTTATGATGTACAACGTGTTGCTTCTTGACGTGGCCTGAGCAATTCTGTCGTCCTGAATTCAACGTACACATGTCGGCCACGTGGCGACCGACTGCCACCCTTTTCGGCTCGTGGCCCGTACATTGACCTGACAAACGGCTCTGAACACTTGCTGGGATTATCCCTTATAGTGGGAAGATGCGGGTAACCACACCCAGTTTCTTGTAAACCGAGCGTGGAGATGACAACACGAAAGCACGGATATCACGACTCGCAATGAATGTGAGCTTGGATCCCGCCTCGCGTATCGATCTGAGTGGGCCCATGACTCGGTAAGCACGCTGGTGACACGTGCTAGAAACCAATGGCAAGGCGCCACGTGTGTGAGACATTAAAAAGGGCCGCAGAAAGGCGACAAATCCAAATCTTTTGAATTTCCCCGCCAAATCATACGGCCCAAAATCCTTCCAATCTGAACCGCTATTTACACCACCTCGTTTGGTATGAGCATGTACTATTTCTTTTATCAAAAGTAGAAAGAAATTGATGTTTATCAATAATTATGGGTGAAGATATCAATTGGACTGCGCTAACCTAACTTGCGTTAAATAATGGCTACCTGGGACACACGTGTATCAGATCCACCCCGTCCATCAGATGCATCACTACATTCTTACCGTAGATCTTACAATCTGTTCAAATCCAAGACTTATTTGTGTCACAACACAAGGAATAGTGAAAAATCATGCCTAAAACACTAAATTCACATGGTGTGGCCCACATGAGTCTTGTAATATCCTGATTTTCAGAAGGGAAGCATCAAATGAATGAATTGAACCGTAAATTTGTCAACAGTGGACCGCATACACAATATTGAACATTTAAATGGTGGTACTGGAAGTCCTAGTTGTTTTCCATGGTGTAGCCCACGTAAGTTGCCAGGTGGCCTGATTTTTGGGTCCCAGTCCAAACCATAGTTCTCAAACTCACTGACTCGACTTGAAACTTGGCTGAGTCAACTCAACTCGGCAGGATTTCAAGCTGGGTTTTTGAGATACTTGATTCTAAAGCTTGACTCTGACTGAGTTTTTGAGAGACTCATCAAGTTGGCTTGTAAATTCAGTTGACTCAGTTAACCACTTTTAAAGTACAGATAAAGAGGAATGCAGTTAATCAGTTGAACTGAAAGATGAATTTGTTGCTAGTTTTTACCATTTTATATATGTTATCATGTACTGTAGATATTTATTAATCTCTCTAATATCTTAATTTTATTATTGAATATCAAGTCGAGTAATTTAGGGCTCATTTGGATACTACCAAATAAGTTACTTTTTATAATTACAACGGTAAATAAATAACCTATTTGAGATAAGTAAGTTTGGTTTATGATTAATTATAACTGTTTTACTTAAAGTTCTTTAATCACTTCAGTTTAATAAATAAAAATCAAGATACGTTACTTAAGACATAAGTAACTTACCATCCAAACGCCCCCTTAGAGAATAATTTCAAGTTGAGTTTCTGGGTTTCGAACCAAGGTCCAAATAAAGGGTGATGCATGTATGAGGTATTAGCATTAATGGGCTACATGCACGGCATCAATCATGTAAGCAGTGTTGAAATTTGTGGAACACATGCACGCACGCATGCACACGGGCTCGGGCTCGGGCTCGAGCACGAGCATGGGCGTATGCGAGGGCGTGGGCAGTGTGGTTGTAGTGGCGCTAGTTGGCTCACTTTACACTTCGCACATACGCATCGTGTTGTAGATTAGTCACTCCCTCGCGAACTGTCGCGAGACGGTGGAAGATGTCTGATAAGAGCCTAGGTGAGATAGGTTTGAAATGAGTCAGGGCTTTATAGGCGACTGAGAATGGTCGGATCATAAATCCGAAACGTTGAGCAATTTCTGAAAAAGGCTAACTACCTTGAAAGCCATAACGGTCCAAAAACGGATGAGCCATAATGATCCAACGGTCAGATCTTGTGATCCGACGTCCAGAAGCGGCTGGAATTAATAGTCAACAGTCAGAAACGTTTTTCAAACATTCTAAACCATTGATAGCCACCTAGCAACGGTCCACTACCTGGTACCTATATAAAATGGACCATTCTGATCCAAAATCAATCATGTCAACACCATCTCTCTCATCAAATACTTTAGATCTCCTTTTTAAAATACTGTGAACATTTTCACTGTCTGATTCTGCCAGAACAGATATATTACATTAAACTGTTCCAAAGTGGACCCATCGTGATTGCTGCACGCCAGATCTAAATAGACTTGTCTTATCCTGGAAGCAATTCACCTGTAACTCATCAGCAATTGATAAGGGGGCGAATCACGTTTTAAAGATAGCGTATCATTTTATGTGATTCAGCCTAATGAAATGAAATTCATATTTTATTTTTTATTTTCGGTGTATATCCAACAAATTATTTTCTAACAAGCAGTGGAATGGACGGTTTGCGATCCGCATAAGTTATGGCCCATGAAGGTATGGTGCATACTACTATTTGATATGCTCCTCGTGTATTATACTGATTCAAGTCTTTGAATTTTAAGCATGGCTTCCTCTCTCGTTCCAGCTGTGTGGAGGTGACGACAATCACGTGAAATTCAGTGATGAGTGGGATTCCTCTATCATCAATTCATGAAAATAAAGGAAGGCTTAGTCCCCTTTCCTCCCATCGAGCTGAAGCAGCGGAAATCTTCATTTTTCAAAGGATAAGAAAGAGTAGAAGGTCAGGAATGTTTATTATCCAACTACCATCATCAACAAGCTTTAATGATGGAATCAAGTAGGCATCAAGCAATTCAAATCCTTTTGCATTTATAAATGTTTTCTGGCACTTACAAGAGGTGGATCTCACACACATGAAGTCATTCCGTACATGTCAATAAAAGTCACTACCCTTCTTACCTACAATGGTCATCCAAGCTTTTTATGTACATATCAATTCTGCACCATATAAAGAGAAAGACTTTGATACTCAGGCAAAGCACGAAGAATGATGTGCAGGCACTTGAAAATTACTTGCAAATTGCATCCATGGTAAAACGTCAAAATTATGCTTACTGTGGAGATGTATCATTAACCATGAATTTCACTTTCTTGATTATCTAATTATTAGATTGTTGGAAACCTATTGGATGCTTAAAAATAAAAAAAAAAAAAAAAAAAAAAATCATTGGTCCTATTTCAATTTTTAAAAAAGTAGCAGTTAATCATAGGTTAGAACTGTTCAACCAAATCTTATTTTCTAATTGTCACTGGGTGACAGTGGTTCCCACAATTTACTCTATTTTGTTGGAGCTAATGTGTGTCGCAAGTACACTTTTTTTTAAAACCTGAAATCGAGCATCTCGGCCTTATTATGGTAGAACTCCTATTAAAATATGGTGGTGACTCTCCAACCACACACATGGAATTGTTGTAGGTGGATCATTCAAATTGCTGACTCAACTGTGGATGGAGTATAACCAAAACTATGGGCTAAGCAAATAATAGTAATCACTTACTGTTTTACTTTTAGGCATTAATTGAATGGTTAGCATTGCTTGATCAGTGTGATTTTAGAGATACACTCGGTCCACTATGGGTATAGATCAAGTCAGGACTGGGCCTGGTTTGTTTCCTTTTCTTCTGACCGAAGATTAACATTAGCAAGTGTTAAAAAATATTGATTTTAATAAAATATATTTTAATAATAAAAATAATATATTTTATTTTGTTTGGAAAAAACACCGTTTTGTGGGTTTTTTGGAATAGTCTCACATGAGAAAGAGAAGAGAAAAATCTGTGGTTTATATGATAATAGTGGAGTATTATAATATTTACCTACCTAGTCCGTGGACTATGGACCTTGCGTGTTCCAGTGCGCACTGGAACACCCGGGCTTGGGCTCGGGCTCGGTGCGAGGGTGTGGGCATGTGAGGCATGTGGATGTAGAGGCACTAGTGCCACTTCTCAGTATAAATAGAGAGACTGAAAGGAGCTATTGTAGCAGAAACTGTAACAGCTGAGCCATTAGTGTAGGGTTTTTCCAACAGCCAGAAATGGCTTAATGGAATTTAAGTCTCTGAACCATAACCTCCTAGCCACCATAGCCTATAAATAGAGGATCTGGATGGGTTTCCAAACCACCTCAACCCACTCCAGCAAACCAATATGAATTGAGACAGCCTGCCCCTCTCCACTCATATACTCTAATGCTTCCAGCGACATAGTAAGACTTGAACTTTCGCTTGAAGAACAGACCAGCGGTGTGGTTTAGGACGGTTCAACTGAACCAGTGGCTAAAGATTTGAACTAACCAGTGTAGTGGTCGAAATCACTTTTTCTCTTCCTTTCTTCTTCTTTTGGGATTTTTCTATTATATTGTAATATTGCCGGAAATTGTGTAAAGAGTTCCATTTGGTGGGTCCAATTTACCTATAACCTATCAGCATACTCAATTCGTTTGAGTAGGGGAAAATAACGCTTTAAGGACAGCGTTCCAGACATGCTTCAGCCTGTTTATATTTCACATTGTTTTGCATTTTTCGGATTCCATATTTTACAGAAAAAATCATTATTTTGTAAATTCACAACAATCTTAAAGCGTTATTTCATAATGGAATCCGACAGTATTTCGTCCATCAAGCTGATGAATCAGGACTTGATACGTCTTGATCGGTTCGATAGAACCAATTTTACGAGATGGCAAGACAAGCTGAAATTTCTTCTAACGGCGCTGAAGATCTACTACATATTAGATCCAAATCTGCAAGCATTACCTGAAGTATCCGACAAAGACACACCTGAACAGGTGGCTGCTCGCACCAAACGAGCTGAAGACAAACTCTTGTGTCGAGGACACATTCTGAACGTGCTCTCTGACTGACTGTACGATCTGTACCAACAGACGTCATCAGTAAAGGATATTTGGACCGCTCTGGAGTTCAAATGCAAAGCTGAAGAAGAAGGTACCAATAAGTTTCTCATCGCCAGGTATTTCGACTTCAACATGGTAGATAATAAATCACTGTTGCCCCAAATCTAAGAACTGCAGCTACTAGTAAACAAAATCAAAGCCATCAAAATAGATCTTCATGAATCATTCCAGGTCGGAGCTATAATCGCCAAATTGCCACCAATGTGGAAAGACTATAGAAAGAAGTTGCTGCATAAAACTGAGGGCTACACACTAAAATAAATCCAGAAACACCTCAGAATTGAGGAAGAATCTCATAACCGCGACAGAAAAAATGATAACGGGAATGCCTCGTCCGAAGTACATGCAGTAAAGAACTCTAATAACGAACACCCCGAGAAGGACAATTCCCTGAAACCCAATAAAGAAAAATTTTAAAAAAAAATGCCCAAAAGAAGAACGAAAAGTTCAAAGGCCCATGCCATGTTTGTAGGAAAATCGGGCACTATGCTCGAGTATGCTGATATCGCAAATCTAAACAAGAGACAAGTGCAGTAAAAGAAGGCGATATAGTGGCCATGATCACTAAGGTGAATATCATCCAAGGCAAAGTTTCAGGTTGGTGGTATGATACTACCGCTACAGTACATGTGTGCTACGACAAATCAGCCTTCAAAACCTATGAGGAATTAACCGATAGTCAAGAAGTCCAAATGGGTAATGAAGTCCGATCGAAGGTCGTCGGCAAAAGAACTGTCGAACGAATATTCACCTCTGGGAAGAAAGTGATTTTGACTAATGTACTGCACATCCCAGAAATGAGGCAAAACTTAGTTTCTGGGGATCTTCTGGAAAAACCAGGTATAAGGGTGGTGTACGAGTCAGGTAAACTGATTCTATTTAAGAATGAGAATTTTGTCGGAAAAGGATATGCTTGTAATGGGATGGTCAAGTTTTCTCTGAATGAAAGTATCACTTATGCGTATATGATTGAATCCGCTGGACTGTGGCATGATAGACTAGCCTATATAGGGTATAGTACCTTGAAGTTCATGGCTAAGAATGGTTTAATCTCATACACAGATAATGAAACCAATAAATGTGAAGTGTGCATACGATCCAAAATGACGAAGAAACCTTTTCCAAGTGTTGAAAGATCGTCTCAAGTATTAGATCTTGTGCACAATGATATTTGTGAGTTAAACGGCATTCTTACTCGTGGAGGTAAACGGTACTTCATAAACTTTATAGATGATTGCTCTAGATATGTGTATGTATACCTATTAAAGAGCAAAGATGAAGCACTGAACATATTTAAGATATATAAAGCAGAAGTAGAAAATCAACTAAATAAGAAGATAAAAATTCTCCGTAGCGATAGAGGAGAAGAACACTTCTCCAATGAATTCGATAACTTCTGTGAAGAACATGGACTGATACATCAATGTACAGCGCCATACACACATCAACAAAATAGAATAACTGAATGGAAGAATAGAACATTAGTAAAAATGGTGAACTCAATGCTGATAAGAGCAAAGTTATCACTAAGTCTATGAGGTGGGCACTGCTTGCAGCGTATCATATTCTAAATAGAATACCATCTAAAAAGTATAAAATATCTCCATATAAAGCATGGAGAGGCAGAAAACCTAACCTAGGATATCTTAAAGTGTGGGGATGTCTTGCATACTGCAGAACCCCTGATCCAAAAAGAACTAAGTTAGGACCGAGAGCTATTAAGTGCGTCTTCGTAGGATATGCACAAAATAGTAAAGCTTATAGACTTCTAGACATAGAGTCTAATACAATAATAGAATCAAGAAACATTGAGTTCTTTGAAAACTCACTATCCTTGGAGTCAAAGGATAACGAAATCTGAACTCCTGATAGAGAGCCAGATAGCACAGCTCCACAGATAGTGGAAGTTCCTATTGAACTTTGTAGGAGTCAAATAACAAGAATAGAGAAGAGTCTAGGAGATGACTACATAGACTCACAACGCATCATTTTCCATCTTATAGAAGCAGATAGAGAAAATGTGAAAATGTTATAAGACAAATACCTATAGTGATGACTATAGAAGATGATCCTAAATCATATAAAGAGGCTATATCCTCTAGAGACGTAGCTTTCTAAAAAAAAGCTATAAACGATAAAATGGAATCCATAATGTCAAATCAAACATGGGAACTAGTTAACTTACCTCCAGGTTCTAGACCCATAAATTGCAAGTGGGTATTTAGGAAGAAATATCACACTGATGGAACTATCCAAACCTTTAAAGCTCGAATAGTAGCTAAGGGTTTTAGATAAAAAGAATGGATAGATTACTTTAACACATATTCTCCTGTAGCTAGGATAACATCCACTAGGATATTGTTTGTGATAGCTTCTATACATCATCTTCACATCCACCAAATGGATGTAAAGACAGCATTCCTGAATGATGACCTCAATGAGGAGGTATACATGGAACAACCTGAAGGGTTCGTTCTATCAGGAAATGAAAATAAAGTATGTAGATTAGTCAAATCATTATATGGATTAAAACAAGCACCAAAACAATGACATGAGAAGTTTGATTCCAAAATACTATCTCATGGTTTCATACATAATGTAGCTGACAAATACATATATTCTAAAGTAGATAGTAGTTGTATCATTATTATTTGTCTATATGTTGATAACATATTAATAATAAGTAATAAAATGGAAGGTGTGACTGAAATAAAGAGATTTCTATCTTCCGTATTTAAAATGAAAGATCTTAGACAAGTTGATACCATCCTAGGTATCAAAGTTAAAAAATATTGTGGGGGTTATGTTTTGTGTCAATCTCATTATATTGAGAAAATATTAAACAAGTTTAACCATCTAAATATAAAAGAAGCAAAGACCTCATTTAATCTAAGTATCAGGCTAAAAGAAAATACTGGAAGAACCGTTGTACAATTAGAATATGCGAGTGCTACAGGGAGTCTTATGTATGCTATGCAATACACTAGACCTAATATCGCATATTGTAACGCCCCGGATTTTTGCCAACCTGGGATTAGACGTCCTTAGGCAATGGGTCGATCCTAAGACCTTACCAACTTGTCAAAACTCAATCCCACAGTCTAAAATCGCGCCTTAACCCATTTCCTTCACAAATCCCACCCTTCACTACCTTGTGCTTTCAATTTTTCAAAGCACCTTCGCCCTAGACACTATCTTAAACTAGCTAAGTAGTATAACTTGGATCACTTTATATACAAACTACAATGGACTAAGTTCCACCTCAGACGAAAATCACTTAGGATTAAATACTTTAGAAATTTGACAAAGTGAACTAGGTGTTAAACTAGATCAGCCATGAAATCCATTTGAATCGCTTTAAATACGATCCGCAAGACCCAAAACTTGCAGAATCATTGACGCTAGGTTACCCTAAAGTTTAGAACCAAACTCATTTCCCGTCTGCTCTCGGGAATGAAACGAAACTTCGTATTAGGTCTAGATCGCACATCGGGAGTCCGAATAACCCGAAGCTAAGGAACTAGGACCGCCCCACTGGGCTTAACAATCATCTCAAAAATCAGCTCCATCCGATGTCCCACGGTCATTCGTTTCGATTCGGAGCGAGGTAGTGTGAAAAACACTATTCACATGCCAAAATAAATATCTGGAATAGTGATCTGGCATCATTTGTTGACGCGTCAGTATTAAGCAACCTGACCGTCAGAATCAGACCAAATTACACCCTCGGATTAAGAAAAATTTCAGGAACATTTACATGTACTTGGAATTTCTGATCGTGGCCCACTGACCGTCGAACTGAAAGTGGTCCGCCACGTGCGATCTGGGAATCCGATCGAGTCAAAAACGTAATCCCACGTAGATCCATCGATGGTGAGCTTAAGTCTGACGTTTGGTTCAAGGAGGGCCACCAGAACTTCCCTTTTGAGCTGGAAAAGCGGCGAAAATCCTATATTAGCAGTACCCCTTGAACCTGAGTCTATTTTCAGAATGTTTTAGGCTATATAAGGACCTTAGAGCACCCTCTCTCACAGCCATACGAATTTGAGTTTTGGGAGAGGGAAAAGAGAGAGAAAAGAGAGAGAAAGGCTTGGAGTTTGCTGCCGATCTTCCTCCTACTGCTTGGGACTGTTACACGGCCTACACCGCTTCATTTCAGGTGTTTTTCCGGCGGTATCCATCCCCTTTGAAGGTAAGAAACCCTAACCCTAGGTCTGAATTTTGGTAGGATCGTTGTAGGCTATGTAACAACTAACCGATTCCGCTCTTTAGGCTAGAAAACTCCCGTATACGGAAGTTCTACTGCCCTTGCTGATTCGTTGAGTTTCAAAAGGCAAAGGTGAGGACTTTAAGTGTATAAGTTGCGGTTTTCAACGCTTTCAATGTCAGATAATGGTAGATTCATGATCTGCATGCAATTGCACATGTACAAAGTGCTTTCCGTTTCCTGTTTCGATTAACGTTGTGAAATATGGAATTTCACATATTCTAGGTATACGTAGAAATACCGTATACGTATTTTTTTTGGATAAATGTTTGACATGTTTATTTAATGTATGATTATATAATATATGAATAAAATACTAGTTTGGCGAAAGGAATCGCCAAAATACATGTTCACTTGTAAATGCGACGTATGTTGAAATTGTGTATGTTAGAAATACCGTATACGTATTTCTTTTGGAATAATGTTTGACATACTTATTTAATATATAATTATGCAATATATGAATAAAATACTAGCTTGGCGAAAGGATTCGCCTAAATACATGTTTGCTAACAAACACTATGTATGTAGAAATACGGTATTGTGTAATGCAGTACGTATACATGTATATTTTAGCGATGTATTTATCATGATTAATTGTCGTATAAATATATTATGTGCGTATAAAATATTTACTTGGCGAAGGGAATCGCCGTAATACATGTTTGCTTGTATACACTATGTATGTTGAAAATGCGTATTCTAGAAAATCGTATACGTATAAATTTTGGAGATGCATTTATCATGATTATTTGTTGTAGTAATATATTATACATGAGTAAAATAC
The DNA here is from genome assembly GCA_030180095.1 of Magnolia changhungtana. Lineage (NCBI taxonomy): Eukaryota > Viridiplantae > Streptophyta > Magnoliopsida > Magnoliales > Magnoliaceae > Magnolia > Magnolia changhungtana. The sequence continues at coordinate 18,267,453 of JASAUF010000667.1, read as the reverse complement.
TCACTTGGCTAAAGGATAGCCCTAATATATGTTTTGCTAACATACACCATGTATGTTGTAATAGTGATTTCTAAGTGTTTGTGAAAATGACCGAATGAGTATAGAATTCTCATTCGTGCTGCCATGACTAATTGTCATGGATTCATGATTGTTGTATTGGCGATACCCTTTTGACGAAAGGATTTTCCTAAATCACGCCACGGCCAATATACACCATATATGCTAAAATGTGTGGCCCAAGTGTTTGTGGGAATGACTGAATGAATATGGAACTTGGATTCCTGCTTGCCATGACTATCCGTCGTGGGTGTACGCGTGTTATGATTGGGGCAACTCCCTAGTGAAAGGATTTGGCCTAATGCCTATGTGATCGACATATGTCATGTATGTCGATGTATGTTTGTTTAAGTGTTTCTTGAAATGTCTGAATGAGTAGTAGTTAGCAAAGTGTAATGTATAAGGGTGTTGAGATATGATTCTCAACCTTTTTTTTTACTATGTGTATGATCTCCTTTGATAGTTGTGTGATTAGGAATTGAACATGTACAAACTCATGCTTGTGTTGTGATTCATAACATGCTCAACTGCTTTATATTTTAACTATGTAATGCATATGCTTAAATTTATATTTACGTTGTATGATCCGTCATGGGTGATGGGGGAGCGGAGCAACGAGTGCGTGCAACAGCCCTGGCAGCCCTAAACGGAGAATACCATACCTTGATTGTATGAGTGGAAATCTTGATCCATTACTGCTTTATCTATCTGCAATTGATTGTGCTTGGGGCTATGATTATAGTCCAGGCAATCGGTAACGGGATTGAATTCGTGGCTGAGATTCATTTGCCACGTGGGATGTGTTCGACGAACTTGTGTCGTGCGTTGCCTGTCGGCAGTGGCTAGGCCACACGAAGTTGTTTATGCACTTCATGTCGTGCAGCTCAACGGGCGATCGAGCTAGCCGAGCTCGTCAAGTAACCCGATTTGTCTAATGTATGTTCACCATGTTTGGTCGCCTCTGCTTGAACCTAGGGTACCAAACTTACCAGTGAAATCCCTTTTAACCATGGTACTTCGATCCGCTAAGACGCATGAGCCGGGCATGGTGGTATGGGACACCGTGGTCGAGCTGTCGGCCTACGCTGGGGTCATGTACCTCCCCGTAGTGACCATTGCGCAACCAACCTCGTGAGCCGATTATGGTGGTATGGGACACTATATTCGAGCTGTCGATACTTACGGCGAGAGCCGAGTACGGTGAGACCAGTGCTCGTCTTGACGAGGGCGAGTCCTCCGTAGTATCTTCGAGTATACTCCAAGTGTCCGTGATTGGCGACGAGTCTTTCACAAAGAACTAGAGTATGAGTTGAGCCGAATACGGTGAGACCCGTACTCGAGCCGACGGCTAGTGATTGGGCCAAGTACGGTGAGACCAGTACTTGAGCCGACGGCCAACAATTGAGCCGCATACGGTGAGATCTGATCTCTGCTCTGCGCCGACGGTGACGAGCCTTTTGTGATGCCTTCACTACGCTTCTCAAACCATAACATCGTATGAGATTAACTAGGATTGACGACCCTAGAATGGATCATGTTTGGGAATAATACAAGGGAGGTACCTTAGTTTCCCAATATTGCTGTTTGAAATGGACTAATAATAACTTGGTAATCATGAGCATCATCGCACCGCATGTGCTTTGTAGATGTGGCGCACTGAGGGAGTTAGCATTCGCGAACGTAAGATGATGTCGCTTGAGGGTGGTTTGGCAAGGGCATACAGCATCATGTCATTTCATTTTTGCACTTAACAAGAGTAGTTAGAAATGTTTGATTTGTACTGCTTTATCATTACTGCTTGATTGAATTGATAACATGTAACCTATGCTTTATTGTTCCACTGAGTTGATCACTCACTCCCACGTTACGGAGACGGTGTTGTACACACCAACCAGTTTGTTGAGTTTCAAGTGGTGGCGATGCTTGTGAAGCGAGCCGACTACTTCTATGATGATAGGAGGAATTCTCCTATCTGTATCTCTCTGGCAGGTCAATGAAGACCTGATATTGTATTGACGGGGCTATGGTACATGGGATAGGAGGCATTACACTTCCTCACATTTGGTACATTTTAGAACTGCACTTGTATTTATTTAACCTGGTAATGTTATCACACTCTGGAGACTCATCATAAGTTATATATTTTATATATCTATCACAGTCTTCCGCTTGCAAATTTAACTGTCTCTGGAGTATGATATGCTGTTTTGGCTTAATCTCACTCATGTTCAATGCACGAATACAGTCAACATTCAATTATCATTCATTTTGTTGCATAAGTGATGTTCTGGAACTCGGGAGTTGAGTTTATGTTCGACCCCCGATTTTCAGGGCGTTACACATATGCTGTGAGTAAACTTAGTAGGTTTACTAGTAACCCCAGTACTGAACACTGGAATGCAATAAGTAGAGTCCTTGGTTACTTAAAAGCAACCAAAGACTTAGGACTATTTTATTCAGAATTTCCTACCGTATTGGAATGATATCAGATGCAAGCTGGATATCGAGTGCAGGGGACAACAAGTGTACTACAGGGTGGGTATTCACCCTAGGAGGTGCAGCTGTATCTTGGGGATCCAAGAAACAGACTTGCATAACGCACTCGACTGTGGAGTCTGAATTCATAGCCCTGGCTGCAACAGGCAAAGAGGTTGAGTGGCTAAGGGATTTTCTATTAGAAATTTCTTTGTGTAAAGCTTATATCGGTTGTGCCACTACATTGTGATAGTGAAGCCACATTAGCTAGAGCCTATAGCGGCACTTATAATAGTAAGTCTAGATATATCAGTCTTCGACATGATTATGTCAGACAATTGATTCGAGATGGAATCATTGCTATTTCCTATGTAAAATCTAGCAATAACCTGGCAAACCTTTTCACTAAACCTCTGCCGAGAGAGGTAGTAAAGGCTACATCTAGAGGGATGGGGTTGAAACTCTTCAACCAAAGTTTCACCAGTGATGGTAACCCAACCTGAAGTTAGAAAATCTCGAATTTTGGGTTTAATGGGTAAAAACAAGCCACTGATATATAGAAAGTTTTTCAGCACTAAATTAATAAAACTTCATCCACAATAGATAAGTGCTGAGCGTTACGAAAGATGGTTGAGTTTGAGAACTCTTAATGAAATCCAGTCTATAAGACAAGTGTCTTATAGTAACAGAGACACTGGAAGGATTTTACCTGTATGAACGTAGAGATGGTGCCGTCTCTCATGAGAGTTTAAAGATTTCTCTCGAGATCGTTCACGAATTAGGATAAGCACATGGCCATTAAATATGTTGAGCAAGATTGTGGAAACTCTAACAAACACATAGCGAATATGTGTGTGGTTTCTCCGACTTTGTTATTTAGGAATAACTGGTTCAACGCTATAGCTATCAGTCATTTAGATAGAGTTTTGAGATAGTTACACTAAGGAAAGATTAAAATCGAAAGATATCTTTCTTTATGCATATTAGCTAATTATTCTAGCAGAAATGTTTAACCGAGAAAATATATTTTTTTAAAATCAAGTGGGGGATTGTTAAAAAATATTAATTTTAATAAAATATATTTTATTAATAAAAATAATATACATTATTTTGTTTGGAAAAAACACCATTTTGTGGGTTTTTTGAAATAGTCCCACATGGGAAAGGGAAGAGAAAAATCTGTGGTTTATATGAAAATAGTGGAGTATTATAATATTTACTTACCTAGTCCGTGGACTATGGACCTTGAGTGGTCTAGTGCGTAGCACTGGAACACCCGTGCGCGCGCTCGCGCTTAAGCTCGGGCTCAGTGCAGGCGTGGGGGCATGTGGCGTGTGTGGTCGTAGAGGCTACTGATATAAATAGAGGGATTTGAAAAGAATCATTCTGTAAACCCAATAATGGTGAGCCATTAGTGCATGGTCCAACTGTAACTGCTGCATGGTTAGCCCAACAGCTAGAAAACGACTAGCTGTTGTCTCACAACAGTCAGCATGGAGCAGATTAATGGCTTATGCACAACAGTTAAAAAACTGCTATAAAACGGCTAGCTTTCCAACAGCCAGAAATGGCTTAATGGAATTTAAGTCTCTGAACCATAACCTCCTAGCCACCATAGCCTATAAATAGAGGATCTAGATGGGTTTCCAAACCATCTCAACCCACTCTAGCAAACCAATACGAATTGAGACAGCCTGCCCCTCTCCTCTCATATACTCTAGTGCTTCCAGCAACATAGCAAGACTTGAACTTTAGCTTGAAGAACAGACCAGCAATGTGGTCTAGGATGGTTCATCTGAACTGGTGGCTAAAGATTTGAACTGACCAGTGCAGTGGTCGAAATCACTTTTTCTCTTCCTTTCTTCTTCTTTTGGGATTTTTCTATTATATTGTAATACTGCCAGAAATTGTGTAAAGAGTTCCATTTGGTGGGCCTTCGTGTTTGCTGAACGCAGACCCACACCAGGCTTGTCGTATCATAGGACTAATTTGCCTGTAACCTATCAGCATACTCAATTCGTTTGAGTAGGGGCAAATAACACTTTAAGGACAGCATTTCAGACGTGCTTCAGCCTGTCTATATTTTAGATTATTTTGCGTTTTTCGGATTCCATATTTTACAGAAAAAATCATTATTCTGTAAATTCACAACAGCAAGAGGCTTGTTGGTGGGTTCATGTCTGAGCAGGTCGTGGAACTTTTATGGTCAATATGAACCAGAGAAGACCCGATCGGAGGCGGAAATGATCGGGACTGTCAGAACCATAAAGCAGGTGTATCTCGCAAATTGAAATGAGTTATTGGACATACAAAATATGATTTTGGGTAGGAGAAGCTACTTTAGCCAACCAACCCTACTACGCCGGATTGCCCACACCGAATTTATGAGATTCCATTAGATCAACAGTCGAAAGTCTATTTTAATTTTATTTTTACTATTTATAGTAAGTTTTAGTTCGATCACAACTCTTAATCGTTTGAGCTTTAAGAGTCATGCCTAACATGGAAAAGGGCTTAGAAATTTTAAGAGAATTATGTGGTTAGGCCAAATTGGACACCTACTATTTTTGGTTGAAAACCATGAAGTCTAGTAGAAATCATGACCGCATATAAATAGTAAGTTTACTATTTATAATAAGTCACATTTTCTAGGGAGTTTGAGTTGGAGTTTGATTCTGAAACTTCTTCCTAAGCTTAATACAACTATTTAAAGAATTGTAAATTTGCTTTTATCATCAATTAATTTATTTTTGAATTTATTAGAATTTATTTCTATTTTTTTATTTTTCCTCATGGATTCAAGGAATCTCTATGAGGAACCCAGAGAAGCTCCATGGATTCATAGTACTTATCCCTTTAGGAAGATGGTGATCGACCTCATCATGTCCATCCCTGTGTCAATGTCTGCAAAATGTAGACTTGTGCCCAGCTCATTTGTTAATCAGGCTTCAAAAATCAGGCCCATATTCATTCTCAGCCGTCCATTTACGTCTCTAAGGGCCTGTTTGGCCAGGCAAGGTGGACTGGATTAGGTTGTATTAGGATGGATTGGAAGAGCAATCCCGGGATTTGGCCGGGCATGCCAAACAGACAGAAGTTGGATATAGCAATCCCATAGGATTGCCAGCAATCCACTGACATCACCATCATTACCTTGAAATCCACCCAATCCCTCTTAATCCCATCTATTTTGCTTGGGACATGTTTGGTTAGACGGAGCAATCCCGGGATTGGCTGACGTAATCCTGGGATTGGCCAGGCGAGCTAAACACACTCGGTGGTGAATTCCCTGGATATAGCAATCCCATGGGATTGCCAACAATCCACTGACACCGCCATCATTACTTGCCATACACCCTAATACAATCCAATCCCATGGGATGGGCCCGTCCAAACAAGCCCTAAGTCCAATCCATATTGGACCAGGACCTGAAATCAATGGACCAACCCGGCGTGTTGCCACCCCTGCTACTATGAATTATGAACTTGGGTAGATTCATCTGCAACCCATTGCATGGTAACTTGCATTAGTTGTCTGTAGATGGGGTCATGGTTGAAAGAGAATAGTTGGAAAAAGATTCAAATCTCTTTAGATTTTGAAATCCGATGGTCCGACAATAACCTGTTACAAATCATTGTCCAATGGCCTGTAGGTGATCATTGCACATTCAATACAGAAGTATTGTACAATGTGTAACTAAAAAGTAGAAAGAAATCCAAGTTTCATCAATCCATCAACCTGTTGTGCAGACCTACTTTTGAAAAGAGATTTGAGTGGGAATAGAGAATAAGATTTTGAAATCCGATTATTCCTGGATGATATGAAGTATGATGCAGTGGTTGGTACGTGAACTAATTTTCACCTTCCCTCTCTTTTCTTTTCAATGGAATTTTGAGAACTTGTTCCCACGTCAGATGGCATTAGTATTATTTTATTATAAGAGATCTGGGCCATCCATTAGGTAGGGCACACTGAACATGCCACATACCTGAAATCCACACTCATCAAATGACCTACAGTGCTACACAAGTGAGATGAATTTGGACTTTGGACTTTTCCCTTACTCGCATTTTTCTCGTATAAATTTGATGACCGAATTAATTTTGATCCATGGCATGTTTAGAAGGGGAGCGGATTAGGTGCAGCCCCGGCCTCACACAACACTGTGTGACTGTGACCGTGGGGCCCACCTTGATGTATGTAGTATATATCCAAGCTATCCATCCATTTTGTTTAGGGCACATGAGCCCAAAAATGAAACAAATCTAAATATTAGGTAGATCATATTATAGGAAACAGTGGTAATTTATCGTTAAAAACTCCTTGTGGGCCACAAGATGCTTGTCTTAGTGGCCTTACCAATAGGTTGGATGGAAAGCAAGCATTATGGTGGGCGCTAGGAAGTTTTTAGTGGTGGGCGTTCAATCACCCTTTTTCTTGTGGTATGACCCACCTTAGATTTGAATCTGCTTCACTTTTGGCCCATGTCTTAAAATGAACTGGAAAAATGGAGGGACGGCTTGGATATAAAATAAATACATCAAGGTGGGCCCCACAGTTAGGGCCGCACCATGTTGGATGAAGGGCAGGACTGCACCTAATTGGCTTCGTTCATAAAGTACCCGTAGTTAATGTATGACCCACACATCTTATTTTTGGTGTTTACAGCATACCCCATGTGGCGTGTAGCCTGCATAGCTGACAATGGTTGATCCAATGGGACTTTCCACCCTCTCACATGTATAGGCCCTCAATGTCTCATCACCCTTTTTTTTTAAAAGGAATAAATCTCGTAAAAGAACACATGTACGGCTAGAAAAGGAACTCCACCGGATTACTAGATTAGTTAGCAGTGCCAGCTGCTTGATTACAGACATCCGAAATAAATGTATATGGACACTATCAAATGGTCTACCATGACCTCTACCATACATGCATGTAGTGTCCATACGTTATGAGATTAATTCCCTTGCTAGGTTCGAAGAGGCCCCGCCACCGTACTACCAGAGCATTTTGGCCACGAGATTTTAATTTAAATCCACAGCAGTGGACAGAGGACCACTATCCAATCAAGAATTTTGAGGGTCGAGAATTCCTGAGAAAATAAACATCAGGTAGGCATTTCGTTTTCTTTTGGATGACTCAGAGAGTTACTGCACTGAGGATTTTACAACGTCAAGGGTCCACTAGCTATGAATACTAGTACCAGTGAGAAACTCCACGTCCGGTTCAGATTTCTCCAACCGGTTTAGCCTACATGATGAACTGATATGATGATGCATTAGCATGCATGGATTGGTAGCCAAATTTCATCGCCCAAACTCTTTTTCAAGGAAAATAGCTTCATTCATCTCTTCTTCAGGCTATTACAATGTACCAACATTTTTTCATTTTCAATGATAAATATTCCCCTAACAATCTACAATTTATTGTTTGGATTGATAGAAACCAAATTGTATTTGTAAAAAGGAAAACTGATTTCTTCATATTCAATGGTTTTTCTTATTTGCAAAAGACAAGCAGACCATGGTTGTCGTACTCGTCAAGTTGGCAAGAACTTCCCAGAACAGAAACAATTCCTTGCCCTTTTATGCCTACAGCAGCTGTATGCCGCGGAAAAGAGAACTAATGGCCAATAGTAAGTGTTTGCTAATTAATCATGCAGCCCGATTTTTCTAACTAATGCCTCACATGGGTAGGACAACCACATATTCAAAGGTTGTGGGCCACCTAAATAATAAGTGTCTCAAAAATCAGGCTGTTCTTCTTGTTGGGAACTGGCCACAAATTTATTATAAATCAGACTTTAATTTGTGCAGTTATTTTGATGGTAGCGTGCTGTAACAATCATTATGAAGCCGGACCTATCTCTTATTCCACCAACCTTTGCACGCTATGGAGTCATATTAATTAATGTCTGTAATGGTAGTTATGAAAAGAGAAGAGACTCCTATCGGACCGCTACGGTCATAACAGCCTTAGTAACAATTGTAATAGATTATTACCAGGCTGATACAGTTTATTTTTTGAGAGAGAGAGAGAGAGAGAGAGAGAGAAGTAAGTATTGTAACTATTACGCCATTACTTTTACGGCAAACTTTAGTTAACTGAATTGTATTTTTTGAGCCAAGCAATCTCCATCGTAGGCCCATCTTTTGCATGGCTTGGATGTACTGCAGAAGTGACACATTGATGGGAAGAATTGGGTTGCATGCTAAGTTAGCATGCACCTACCTTTAGCAGATTACTTTTTTTGTACTGTACTATATTACCTGGCCTTTTAGGGCTTGTTTGGTCCACGGGATTTAGTGGTATAGATCGCATAGGATAACATTAACACTATTATTACATAATGATGGTATGTTTGGAAATATGACTGTATTTTGACCATTCAATCGCATGCTAGGTATCATATTCCTCGGGTGAAAATTCCGTCTAAAATGAAACTTGTGTTACGTGGATCATGAAATTGCAATGAAGAGACTGGATTTACAATTCATGTGGGTCATCATGAAATTGCAATGAAAAGACTAAATTTACAATTAGTGTCAGTAACTTGCACACGTATACTACTAAGTGTCAACATGTAGAGGGCACGTATGAATGGACAGCGTCAATAAAACACATGCATCAATGTCAAGATATTTTTTTTTATTAAAGTGCTTTCACAGTATTTAGCTCAAATCATGTTAATTAGACAATTTTCAGTAATATTGTGTACGTTCATTTTATGGGCTACCGACTGAATGGTTAGGATCATCTTATAAGTGTGATTTTTGATGAGGGGCGGCCTGGGCAAAATGACGGTCCAAATAAGTAAACTTCACTGTCCAGGCATCCCTGCGGAACAAGGAGCACTGTTACGAGCCTTGGATCGTGTAGCCTGTTAACCTGAGGGAGTTCACGTTTCGTCACACGCTCTGGAGCACGTGTGCAGGATCCAAATAGCTGGAATAAGATGAACCACATTAACCAATGGATTGTGCAAAAGTCAGGTAGATCTGATTATCAAGTGGGTCCCACTTAGACGAAATAGTGGCAAAGAAGAGAAATTTATCAACAGTCCGTATTTACGTGAAAAATTGGCCCACGTGATCATCTGACTACCCTGATTTTCTACGCCATACACCTAACCGCTGGGCCCGTTTGATCTGATCAGTAGCGTGAATACTTCACATACGTACCAACTGCACCATGTGGCAGGCACGTGGCAGAAAGTGCAACTCGTCTGAGCTCACTTGTCAGTATCCTCATAGTCAGAGGACTAGGTCAAATTCAAAACCGCAAGTATACTTTTATGGCTACTGGAGAGAATCCTACTCTCCGCACGTGTAAAGTTTCAGCTTCCAGGTCATCATCGTGTGGGCCACTGTTTGCGGTTCAAAATACAAGCCGGTTCCGACGGAAGCCGATTGGTTGGTGTACCACACATCTGCTATATAGCTGCTGTAGGTACGTGCCGTGTGAGGACGAGCACTGGCGCTCCTCAAGTCGTACAAACGGTTAAAGGAGATTAAAGTTACATGTCCCTACAGTTATGTATTTATTATATTTATACCGTTTGTCTATTTATAGAGATCATTTTAAAGTATTATTTAAAAATCTTTTGTACCCCATCATAAATAGCAGTGGAGATAATGATTTTTACCGTTAAGCAATTCATAGGGTGCACCATAACATTTATTTTCCATCCAATCAGTTCATAATGTCACAAAGACCTGAATGAAGAGGAAAAACAAATTTCATATTGATCCAAAACTTCTTGACCCCAAAAAGGGTTTCAATGGTAAAAGCTCAATCTCCTACTAATTTTTGTAGTGTAATTTACTTGATAGTTAGATCTGTCTTATTTTTAGTCTCAAGCCTTAAGACAAGCTCATTAAATGAATAGACGGCTTGAATAGAACACATACCTCGTGATCAGAACCACATAACTTGACGACGTATACAGCAGCAGCTATATAACTGATGTAAGGTACACCGGCCAATCCGCTTCCGGTTCCGACGGGGATTGCGTACGGAGTAACTCAGTACTATAGCCTTCTAAGTAAACTTTATGGGGCCCACTGTAATGTATGTGTCAAATCCATGCCGTTCATCTGTTTTATCAGCTCATTTTAATACATGAGCCCCAAATTGAAACATATCCGAGGCTCAATGGACCACAGCACAAGAAACTGTTGGTTGTAATGACATCTACCGTTGAAACCTTCCTAGGGCCAATGTGATACTTATTTATCATTCAACTTACTCATAATTTCACGCATACATACACGAACGGAAAGCACAAATTTCAACTTGATTCAAACATGTATCATCCAGTTAGGACCCACATGCAGAGGTGGTCCTACCATCAGAACCGCTCATGATCTGTATTCTATGCCTTGCGGGCCACCGTTACGCTGAAATAATGTTAAAAAGAAGATAGAGAAAATGACCACTGTAGACAAACCCTTTTACCCAGCGGTTTCTATGAAAGAATACAAACCTTAGTTACCAATCTAGATTATCACGTGCGGACAGCGACGTTGAGGACGAAACTACCCTCCTTTCGCAATGAAGACGTGCGTTGACGCTCCTCGAACTGAGAGTTGTACGAACGGCTTAAAAGAGATCAAAGTTACATGGCCCCACAGCTATATATTTATTATATCCACAACGTTCATCCATATCTCAAGATCATTTCGGAGCATTATCCAAAAAAAAATATCATATCCAAAGATCAACTGGACCACACCACAAAGAGCGGGAAATTGATTTTCACCGTTAAAAATTTTGTAGGGTCCACCATAACATTTATTTTCCATCCAATCTATCCATAAGGTCACAAAGGCCAGGATGAAGAGGAAAAACAAGTTTCATAATGATCCAAAACTTCTGTGACCCCTAAAAGGGTTTCAATGGTAGACGTTCAATCATCCACCCCCTTTAACAGTGTGGTCCACTTGATAGCTAGATCTGTCTTATTTTTCGTCTCAAACCCTAATACGAGTTCACCAAAAATATGGACGGTTTGGATATAACACATACCTCATAATAGGACCCACAAAAAGTGGTGGGATTACAACAGCAAAAAATTAAAATTAAAAATTAAAAAAAAAAAAAAAAAAAGCGTCGATATATCGACTATTAGTCGATATATCGAAAATGGTCCAGAATCTGTCCCAAGTGAGTTTTCCTCAAAAATCCTACAATTTTCGATATATCGACTGTCTGTCGATATATCGAAAAAGGTGTTTTACCTTTAGCTACGGATTATAACCGTAGCCATAACTGTAGTCTGTGTCAGTCTATGAAATTTTTTATTTATTTTTTATTTATTTTTTATTTTTTACATGGAGAAATTTATTCTACCTACAATTTTCTTTAATACATATTTATATAAATAGGTATATATAAGCATATAAAAAATTTTTCCCTCTTTTTTTTCATTTATTTCTTTAATCATTTAACAAGAATATCTTCTAAACCAAAATTAGTTACTTGACGTACCACATATGATTTTGGGGTAAGAGAAGCTACTTTATCCAACCAACCTAGTTATTTTCCAAGATTCCATCAGGTCGATGGTTGAAAATATATTTCATTCACTTCGCTGTCAATTTCAATCACTTCACGGTCAAACTAGAAATTGAGCGGGACAAATATGAAATTGAGTAGGCAAATTGAAATTTGAGTGAGGCAAGGTAGGAATTGAGCGAGGGAACCTAAAAATTGAGAGAGGCAAGGTAGGAGTTCAACGAGGGAATCTAGAAATGGAGCGAGGTAAGCTAGAAATTGAGCGAGGCAACGTAGAAAATGAGCGAGGGAACCTACGATTTGAGCTAGGCAACCTAGGAATTGAGCGAGGGAAGCTAGAAATTGAGCGAGGGAAGCTAGGAATTGAGCGAGGGAACGTAGGAATTGAGCGAGGGAAGCTAGAAATTGAGCGAGGCAACGTAGGAATAGAGCGAGGGAAGCTAGAAATTGAGCGAGGCAACGTAGGAATTGAGCGAGGGAAGCTAGAAATTGAGCGAGGCAACGTATGAATCGAGCGAGGGAAGCTAAAAATTGAGCGAGGGAAGCTAGAAATTGAGCGAGGCAACGTAGGAATTGAGCGAGGGAAGCTAGAAATTGAGCGAGGGAAGCTAGAAATTGAGCGAGGCAACGTAAGAATTGAGCGAGGGAAGCTAGAAATTGAGCGAGGGAAGCTAGAAATTGAGCGAGGCAACGTAGGAATTGAGCGAGGAAGCTAGAAATTGAGCAAGGCAACGTAGGAATTGAGCGAGGGAAGCTAGAAATTGAGCGAGGGAAGCTAGAAATTGAGCGATGGAAACTAGAAATTGAGCGAGGGAAGGTAGAAATTGAGCGAGGGAAGGTAGAAATTGAGCGAGGCAACCTAGAAATTGAGCGAGGGAAGGTAGAAATTGAGCAAGGCAAGCTCGAAATTGAGCGAGGGAAGGTAGAAATTGAGCGAGGCAACCTAGAAATTGAGCGAGGGAAGGTAGAAATTGAGCGAGGCAACGTAGGAATTGAGCGAGGGAAGGTAGAAATTGAGCGAGGCAACCTAGAAATTGAGCGAGGGAAGCTAGAAATTGAGCGAGGGAACCTAGAAATTGAGCGAGGGAAGGTAGAAATCGAGCGAGGCAACCTAAAAATTGAGCGAGGAAAGGTAGAAATTGAACGAGGGAAGGTAGAAATTGAGCGAGGGAAGCTCGAAATTGAGCGAGGGAAGGTAGAAATTGAGCGAGGGAACCTAGAAATTGAGCGAGGGAAGGTAGAAATTGAGCGAGGGAACCTAGAAATTGAGCGAGGGAAGCTCGAAATTGAGCGAGGGAACCTAGAAATTGAGCGAGGGAAGGTAGAAATTGAGCGAGGCAACCTAGAAATTGAGCGAGGCAACCTAGAAATTGAGCGAGGGAAGGTAGAAATTGAGCGAGGCAACCTAGAAATTGAGCGAGGGAAGCTAGAAATTGAGCGAGGGAAGGTAGAAATTGAGCGAGGCAACCTAGAAATTGAGCGAGGAAGGTAGAAATTGAGCGAGGCAACCTAGAAATTGAACGAGGAAGGTAGAAATTGAGCGAGGAAGGTAGAATTGAGCGAGGGAAGGTAGAAATTGAGCGAGGGAAGGTAGAAATTGAGCGAGGCAACCTAGAAATTGAGCGAGGGAAAGTAGGAATTGAGCGAGGGAAGGTAGAAATTGAGCGAGGGAAACTAGAAATTGAGCGAGGCAATCTAGAAATTGAGCGAGGGAAGCTAGAAATTGAGCGAGGGAAGCTAGAAATTGAGCGAGGGAACCTAGAAATTGAGCGAGGGAAGCTAGAAATTGAGCGAGGGAACCTAGAAATTGAGCGAGGGAAGGTAGAAATTGAGCGAGGGAAGCTCGAAATTGAGCGAGGCAACCTAGAAATTGAGCGAGGGAAGGTAGAAATTGAGCGAGGCAAGCTCGAAATTGAGCGAGGGAAGCTAGAAATTGAGCGAGGGAAGCTAGAAATTGAGCGAGGCAACGTAGGAATTGAGCGAGGGAAGCTAGAAATTGAGCGAGGGAAGCCAGAAATTGAGCGAGGAAGCCAGAAATTGAGTGAGGCAACGTAGGAATTGAGCGAGGGAAGGTAGAAATTGAGCGAGGGAATGTAGAAATTGAGCGAGGAAAGGTAGAAATTGAGCGAGGCAACCTAGAAATTGAGCGAGGGAAAGTAGGAATTGAGCGAGGGAAAGTAGGAATTGAGCGAGGCAATCTAGAAATTGAGCGAGGGAAGGTAGAAATTGAGCGAGGGAACCTAGGAGTTGAGCGAGGGAAGGTAGAAATTGAGTGAGGGAAGGCTAGAAATTGAGCGAGGGAAGCTAGAAATTGAGCGAGGGAGGGTAGAAATTGAGCGAGGAAGCTCGAAATGAGCGAGGAAGGTAGAAATGAGCGAGGCAACCTAGAAATTGAGCGAGGAAAGTAAGAATGAGCGAGGAAACCAGAAATGAGCGAGGCAATCCAGAAATTGAGCGAGAAGCTCGAGAATGAGCGAGGAAGCTAGAAATTGAGCGAGGCAACCTAGAGTTGAGCGAGGAAGGTAGAAATTGAGCGAGGAAGGTAGAAATTTAGCGAGGCAACCTTTAGAAATTGAGCGAGGAATCTAGAAATTGAGCGAGGAGGTAGAAATTGAGCGAGGAACCTAGAAATTGAGCGAGGAAGGTAGAAATTGAGCGAGGAACCTAGAAATTGAGCGAGGAAGGTAGAAATTGAGCGAGGCAACGTAGGAATTGAGCGAGGAATGTAGAAATGAGCGAGGAATTGGAAATTGAGCGAGGAAAGTGAAATTGAGGAGGCCAGAAATTGAGCGAGAAAGCGTAGAAATTGAGCGAGAAAGTTAGAAATTGAAGCGAGGAATCGAGTTTGAATTGAAGCGAGGAATCGGTTTGAGCGAGGCAACGAAATTGAGCGAGGCAACGTAGGAATTGAGCGAGGAAGCGTAGAAATTGAGCGGGAACGTAGAAGTGAGCGAGGAAGCCGTAAAATTGAGCGAGCGAGGCAGAAATTGAGCGAAGCGAAATAGAAAAAGCGAGGAAGCCGAAATGAGCGAGGAAGCTAGAAATTGAGCGAGGCAACGTAGGAATTGAGCGAGGAAGCTAGAAATTGAGCGGAGGCCAGAAATTGAGCGAGGCAACATGTTCCTCGCACAATTCCTACGTTCCTCGCTCAAATCTGGGTTACCTCGCTCAATTTCTAACTTCCTCGCACAATTTGTAGCTTCCTCGCTCAAATCCTATGTTGCCTCATTTGAATTTCTAAGTTCCCTTGTCAAATTCTAGCTTCCCTCGCTAAATTTCTAACTTACCTCGCTCAATTCCTAGGTTACCTCGCTCAAATTCTCGGTTTCTTCTCATTTGAATTTTACCTTCCTCGCTCAATTTCTACTTCCTCACTCAATTTCTATGTTGCCTCGCCTCAATTTCTAGTTTCGCTCGCTTCTAGATCCTCGCTCAATTCTTACGTTGCCTCGCCTCGATTTCTGCTTCCTCGCTCAATTTCTAGCTTCCTCGCTCAATTTCTGAGCTTCCTCGCTTAATTCCTACGTTGCCTCGCTCATTTCAATTTCCTTCGCTCAAACTTTCAGCTTCAACTTCGCTCAATTTCTAACTTCCTCGCTCAATTCCTTTCTCGTTGCCTCTCTCGATTTCTGCTTCGCTCGCTCAATTTCTAGCTTCCTCGCTCAATTCCTACGTTGCTTGCTCAATTTCGAGCTTGCCTCGCTCAATTTCTACCTTCCTCGCTCAATTTCGAGCTTGCCTCACTCATTTCTACCTTCCTCGCTCAATTTCTAGCTTCCTCCTTTCTACCTTCCTTCAACTTTCGAGCTTCTCTCGCTCAATTTCTAGGTTCCCTCGCTTCTCAATTTCTACCTTCCTCGCTCAATTTCTAGGTTGCCTCGCTTCAATTTCTAACTTTCCTCGCTCAATTTCTAGGTTGCCTCGCTCAATTTCTACCTTCCTCGCTCAATTTCAGGTTCCTCGCTCAATTTCTACCTTCCTCGCTCAATTTCTGGTTCCTCGCTCAATTTCTAGGTTCCTCGCTCAATTTCTACCTTCCTCGCTCAACTTCTAGGTTGCCTCGCTCAATTTCTAGCTTCCTCGCTCATTTCTGACCTTCCTCACTCATTTCTACCTTCCCTTCCTCAATTTCTAGGTTTCCTCGCTCAATTTCTACCTTCCTCGCTCAATTTCTACCTTCCCTCGCTCAATTTCTACATTCCTCGCTCACTTTCTACCTTCCTCGCTCAATTCTACGTTGCCTCGCTCAATTTCTACCTTCCTCGCTCAATTTCGGCTTCCTCGCTCAATTTCTAGCTTCCTCGCTCAATTCTACGTTGCCTCGCTCATTTCGCTTCCGCTCAATTTGACGCTTCCTCGCTCAATTTCTAGCTTCCTCACTCAATTTCTAACTTCCTCCATCAATTCCTACGTTGCCTCGCCCAATTTCTAGCTTCCTCTCAATTTCTGGTTGCCTCGCTCAATTTCTACCTTCACTCGCTCAATTTCGAGCTTACCTCGCCTCAATTTCTTCCTTCCTCGCTCAATTTCTAGGTTCCTCGCTCAATTTTTACCTTCCTCGCTCAATTTCTAGGTTCCTCGCTCATTTTCTAGGTTCCTCGCTCAATTTCTACCTTCCTCGGCTCATTTCAGCCTCCTCGCTTTCGATTTCTTCCTCGCTCAATTTCTAGATTGCCTCGCTCATTTCTACCTTCCTCGCTCAATTCCTACTTTCCTCGCTCAATTTCTAGGTTGCCTCGCTCAATTTTACCTTCCTCGCTCAATTTCTAGGTTGCCTCGCTCAATTTCTACATTCCTCGCTCAATTTCTAGGTTCCTCGCTCAATTTCTGCCTTCCTCGCTCAATTTCTACCTTCCTCGCTCAATTTCGAGCTTGCCTCGCTCAATTTCTACCTTCCCTCGCTCAATTTCTAGGTTGCCTCGCTCAATTTCTACCTTCCCTCGCTCAATTTCTAGCTTCCCTCGCTCAATTTCTAGCTTCCTCGCTCAATTTCTACCTTCCTGCGCTCAATTTCTACCTTCCTCGCTCAATTTCTACCTTCCTCGCTCAATTTCCGGCTTCCTCGCTCAATTCCTACGTTGCCTCGCTCAATTTCTAGCTTCCCTCGCTCAATTTCTACGTTGCTTCGCTCAATTTCTAGCTTCCCTCGCTCAATTCCTAGGTTGCCTAACTCAAATCGTAGGTTCCCTCGCTCGTTTTCTACGTTGCCTCGCTCAATTTTTACGTTGCCTCGCTCAACCATCGACCTGATGGAATCTTGGAAAATAACTAGGTTGGTTGGCTAAAGTAGCTTCTCTTACCCCAAAATCATATGTGGTACGTCAAGTAACTAATTTTGGTTTAGAAGATATTCTTGTTAAATGATTAAAGAAATAAATGAAAAAAAAAAGAGGGAAAAAAATTTTATATGCTTATATATACTTATTTATATAAATATGTATTAAAGAAAATTGTAGGTAGAATAATTTTTTTTTATGTAAAAAATATAAAATAAATAAAAAAATTAAAAAATTTCAAAGATGGACACAGACTACAGCTATGGCTACGATTATAATCCGTAACTAAAGGTAAAGCACCTTTTTCGATATATCGACGGATAGTCGATATATCGAAAATTGTAAGATTTTTGAAAAAACCTCGCTGGACAGTTCTGGACCATTTTCGATATATCGACTGTCAGTCGATATATCGACCTCTTTTTTTCTTTTTTTTTTGCTGTTGTAATTCCACCACTTTTTGTGGGTCCTATTATGAGGTATGTGTTATATCCAAACCGTCCATCTATTTGGCGAGCTCGTATTCAGGCTTGAGACTAAAAATAAGATAGATCTAACTATCAAGTAGACCACACTGTAAAAGGCAATGGGGATTTGAACGTCTACCATTGAAACCCTTTTAAGGGTTATAAAAGTTTTGGATCATCATGAAATTTGTTTTTCTTCTTCATCCAGGTCTTTGTGACCTATGAATGAACTTAGAACGGGAGGATTTCTCACGAACATCACAGTGGGCCCCCAAAAAGTTTTTAATGGTCGACGCTCATTCAACACTGTTTCCTGTAATGTGGTACACTTGAGATTTGCATATACCTCATTTTTGGTCGTATACCATAAAATGATATGGAAAAATATATGGACGGCATGGATGAATAGCATACATCATGGTGGGGCCCACAGACCACCGACCCCAATCCTTTTAAGCCGTTCGTACAACTCTCAGTTCGAGGAGCGTCAGCGCACGTCTTCGCAGCGAAAAGGAGGGGTAGTTTCGTCCTCAACGTCGCTGTCCGCACGTGATAGTTTAGATTGGTAACTAAGGTTTGTATTCTTTCATAGAAACCGCTGGGTAAAAGGGTTTGTCTACAGTGGTCATTTTCTCAAGAAGATATTCAAATGGCCCACCATAAATCAATGGTCAGTATCATCACTTGATTGTGATGATGGGAACATACACACCTCCCTCACCTGGAAACCACAAAACCTAAGTTTTAGGCACGTTAAATTCAGCGCGGCCCACTAATAAGGCGCGTAGGATTCGCGAGTAGCCATCACTTCTCGAATTTTTACTCCTCACTCTTATTCTCTCTCTTTGAAATTAGTCAACCATTTCCCGCGACTGATTGACGCAGCAACAGTCCAGAAATCAAAATCTCCCATCCGACATGGCATTTCCGAATAAAAAACCCTTCGTGAATTATTCAAAAAACTACACACCAGTCAGGTTTCTCCCATTGCTTTTCATTTCCTTCGGTCTGGAGATCTTCACCTCAGAAGCTGCTTCTCTCCTTCCTTTTCACCGTTTCCATCTCTTTTCCCTCTCTCTCTAAATTCTCACTTCACTCCTCTTTTACCTTCGTAACCTTCCCAGCTTCTCTTCTCTCCTTCTCTTTATCAAGATCCGCCCCATCCCTATTTTCCTTTACTCCTCCGCTTCTGATGCGCTAGATCTGCTGAAAGCATCTGAAACAATGGAGATTTTCTTCTCAGCTTCCTCTCAACAGGCGGAAGAACCGTTCGAAATTCAAGGTTTTCCGCTCAGTTCCTTCTTTTACTGATGCAATTAGGTTGTTTTTTATAGATCCGTCTTGAGATTTTGATTCTTACATCCATGGCTTTAATTTCATCTCCTTTCCGATCCGAATCGGAATCGAGAAGATTCCAGAGACCTCTAATGCTTAAAGATTTCCTCCTGCATTCCTCATCTTCCAATGGATTCATTTCCTTCCCAAGACGATCCCGTACGACCGTTAGAAATCTTCTGGAAATCGATCTCAGCGGCGGAGATTCAACTAATGAAAGAAGACTGTATAGGAGCCGATCGACTACGTCCTCTGCCTTACGGAGGGCATCAGAAACGGTGATCCACGCCGTTAAGCATCTTCCGTTCTACTCCGTTAAATCCCCACCGTCCGTGCCTAAGCAGCGGATTTTGGGGAGAAGCCTTTCCCAGATGCTGAGAAGAAGCTTCTGGAAGAAGAAACACAAGGAAGAGGGGAGTACGGAACGGAGTATTAGGGTTAGGGTTAGGGATATGATAAGGTGGAAGCCGTTTGGAGATGAAGAAGAGGAGAAGAATAGGAAGAGAACGATGGATTTCTCTTCTGGCATGGGAAGTGCGAGAAGCAGCAGTAGCAGCGGATGGCTGGAGAGTGACTGTGCGTCCGACTCCGTGCAGTCGTGGAGTGGCAGTTCGGAGTATTCGGGTGAAAACGAAGGGCTTGATGGTAAAAAGGACATTCAGAGGAGCACCAGAAAGAGAGTAGCTGTCGGTGACGATTCCATGGAGACAGCTACATGCCGCAGGATACCAAAGGTGCGTTTCTTTAATGCTTCATTTATTTTCACATTCGTTAGGTGTATGATTGCGCTTTAGTCGTGGGATCACCTAAAATTGTAGTCCGCCATCGTAGACCGTACATGGTGCGATCTACCATGGACGGTTTAAAAAGAAAATACCATCGTGGGCGTGATAGAACGAACGGCTCTGATCATGCTGTAGTGCCCAAGTTTAGTGGAGTATCTGATGACAAGCTGCGCCCAGGACCACCAAAAGCTTTCCCATATGCATGTATGATAAATGCCTATTTCGAATAGGTACACGTGTCCGTGAGGAAATCGGATTGCGTACTGAGTTACTCAGTGCGCTTTTATCGTACTGAGTAAACTCAGTTGGGCCCACTGTGAATTTATGCGGTTTATCCACACCGTCCATCCATTTTTACTGATAATTTTAGGTTGATCCGAAAATTGAAGTAAATCCAAAGCTCAAGTGGACCATTACACAGGAAACAGTATGGAATAATGATTTCCACCGTTGAAACCTTCCTAGGGTCTAAAATAATTTTTATTTGTCATCCACTCTGTTCATAAGATCACAAAGACATGGATGAAGAGAAACCACAAACATAAACTTGATCCAAAACTTCTGTGGCCTCCAAAAATTTTTCAATGGTAGAGGTTCAATCAAACTGTTTCATGTGGTGTGGTCCACTTGAGGTTTTAATTTGCTTCATTTTTGGGATCAAGCCCTAAAATGATCTGTTAACATGTATTAACGGAGTGGATAAAATAAATAAATAACAGTGGACCCTACACAGTTTACTCAGTACGCTAAGCGTACTGAGTTACTCAGTACGCAATCCGCTTCCGTGAGAGATATGGGCTTTAATTAGGACATTAGGTTACAGCGCCGGCCCTAAAAGCGGGCTGTTTGCATCAGTGAATGGAATCTATTAGAAATGGACGGTTAAAGAGAAAAGACGGATAACAGAGTTGATGAGAGGCCTGGCCTTAATTAATATACGACGTACCTCCAATGATGCCCCTGATTTTGACGGTTAAATATGAGTTGCACGTGTGCTGCGTGGGAAATCTCTGAGTGCACATGTATGAATAAGTTCAGTGCCGGTATCAAAGTTAAGAAAGCAAAAGGTTAGGGTTATTAGTATATAAACCCCTTCCTTTTCTTTATACTGCTAGAACCCTTCATGTATGCATATTTGCGAAAGACCCGTACCTTTTTTCCATCGTTGGATTAAAGGAAGCCGATTGCATACTGAGTAAACTCTGTGGGACCCATCGTGATTTATATCTTTTATCCAGGCCGTCCAAACGTTGTAGCAGATCATTTTAGTTGCATGACCCGAAAATTGAAGCATATCCAAAGCTCAAGTGGACATACCAAAGGAAACCATGTGAATTGAATGCCTTCGGTTGAAAACTTCTCAAGGGCCACAGAAGTTTTGGATCAAGCTGATATTTGTGTTTTCCCTTCATCCATATCCTTGTGACCTTATGAACAGGTTGGATAACAAATAAACATCAATGTGGGTCCTAGGATGGTTTCAACGGTAGACATCATTATTCATGTTGTTTCTTATGGTGTGGTCCATTTGAGCTTTGGACATTATTTAAGTTTGGGATCATGCCTAAAACGATATGTAAAAACAGACGTACGGCATGGATAAGACACATACATCTATGGTGGGCCCCTCAGAGCTTACTAAGCAACAGTACCCAATCCGCTTCCTAGATTACAAACTCTAATTTGCCCAGGATGTTTTCCAAGATTTAACTATAGCAAAGTGTGAAGGAGAAAGGTCTAATTTTCCCCTCCTTTTCCACACCAACTGACTCTTATCTCTCGTAAATAGCGGAAATCATGATAATTTCAATGGAAACCTAGCTTTGGGATCCGATGGCTTTTTTTAAAGCTGAGAGAGTTCAACTCACGAGAGAGAGAGAGAGAGAGAGAGAGAGAGAGAGAGTTCAACTCACCTAAGATTAAGATATTTGAACTTTGTAACAGCGGCCAGCTAGGTTAAATCTTATTGAAAATGTTAGAAATTATTTAAAATATAGTAAAAGAATATCGTTGAACGCTTAGGATTTAGTCTTAGTTGTTAGCATAGTTTAATGGTTGAGATTCGAAGCCCTCTATCGCACGGGGGCATTTTCATATTTTTCAACGTCTTCTGTAAACTATTTCTGTTAGAAAAAAGTAATCCGAGGGTTACGCATATGTGAGGGGGGTTTTTGCAGTATTTTAAAAGTAAGTATTTATATGAAAATAAAATAATGCCGAATCGCTGAACTGGTTGGTTCCGCTGTATTCGGTTACTCGCATTTGTCGGGCGGGCTGCGAATCTGCACGCGACCACACGTGCCATCTTTGTACTTGTTTAGGAAATCTGAGCCGTGCATCAACTAGCTACATTTGTGTAGATGATTTGCACAAAATCATCCCACTGTATTTCATGTGTTGTCCCAAACATGCATATACGCTTATGTTTTGTCGTTTTCTTAAGAGCATCCACTGTTTACTGTTTTCGTTGACATCTCTTGCCCACCTGATGAGTTGAAGTGCTCGAGTCTTGGATAGTGTGGTCCATCTCATGCATGGATTTATCTGTCACAAAAATGCCACGTCGGCCGTTTGTCGGGGCACTTGAGAGCATTAATGAGGAACTCTAACGGCACGCCTATAGGCAAACGCATTGATTAATGCCACGTGTGACAAGTCTAACCATTCATGAGGCGGGCCCAGCAATGTATACACTGACATCTTACCAAACAGGCCGATATACCAACCGCTTGGGCCACATGTATTCAATGAACCTTGACTGCTGGCCATTTTTTAAACCGTCCATTAATATCGTACACGTGTGGTCCTCATAAGAAATCCCTGGGCAAGAGAGAAAACACAATGGGCCCGTATGATGAACGGCTTAGATCTCGCGCACACGGCACACGTGAGTCTCACGGCGCAAAGAGTTTTTCTTTACAATGTTCGTTTGAAAAAAAAAAAAACAGGTGGAGGAAGCGGGTAAAAGAGGGAGAGCAGGCTCGTACGAGGAGAAGGACCAGTTAAGTCCTGTTTCAGTGCTGGATCTTCATCCATATGAAGACGAAGAATCGCCATCTTCGAACCTGCCAAACACTAAGTGTATGCTCCTGTCCACTGCTGTTTCAATGATCGTAATGCATGTAACTCCAACTTGAGGGTTATTTCATACTCTGTCAGAGTATGATGGACCATATTTTTCATTTTAACCGTCCATTATTTTAGCTTGGTACCCGGATCCACACAAGTACAGTTTATGAGTTCGTGGGTACTGAGAGCATCGGCCATCAAACTCTGCCAGAGTATTAATGTTTCCTCAAGCTCAATTTAAATTTACACCAACCTCATTTATTTGCACCGACGAAAACATATAATTTTTGCGACTTTTCTTTTACTTATATGTGATAAACACGTACCAAATCGAGACCTATGGTAAGGTAGGCCCTATTTTGGATGGGCCATGTCTGAAAACCTTGATTGGAGAATCCTGATAGTTGGATTACAGGTT
The DNA here is from genome assembly GCA_030180095.1 of Magnolia changhungtana. Lineage (NCBI taxonomy): Eukaryota > Viridiplantae > Streptophyta > Magnoliopsida > Magnoliales > Magnoliaceae > Magnolia > Magnolia changhungtana. The sequence goes on along the minus strand of JASAUF010000667.1, from coordinate 18,244,051 downwards.
TGTTTAATTAGGAAGAAAAGGGCAGTAGAAATGGCCCATCCAACGCATGGCCTACCTGATGACTGGTTAAGATTCATGCATTCTCGAAGTGTACTAAAGAGAAGCCAATGATGAGTGAAGTAAGACAAGATTACAAACAGCAAGGCCAGCTTGTTGGCATGCACCATTTTTTTCCATATCTGGAATTGAAATCGTACGAACGTTCTGTTTAAACTCCGAACGTAGAAAACGGGTGCGCGAACGTAAATGCTACGTACGGGTGTAAATAATGGAAGCGGATTGCTTGTGGGACAAAGATAACTCGCGCACGGGGCTGTCTGGAACCCACGGATGTCCGTGACAAATCAACTCCGTCCATCTGTTTTGAAAGACCACAATAGTATGAGGATCCAAAAATCAGGCAGATGCAAAACTCCAGTGAGCCCCACCAAATGAAACAGTGGAAATGGAAATCTTCACCGTTGAAACCTTTCATGAGCTGACCATGATGTTTCTATGCCATCCAAACTGTTCAGAGGTTTATTACCCTATAAACTGCAGGCACAAATATCATCCTGATAAAAAACTTCAGTCACCCCTAATTGTTTAAACCCAATGTTTCGTGTGTTATGGTCCGCATAAGTTTTGGATCTGCCTGATTTTAAGATTCATGTCCTATCTTTCAAATCAGGTGGACGGAGTGGATTTGTGACATACATCCCTTTGGGCCCCACACAGCCCCGGGCATAGGAATATTTCTGTTCTAGGGTTACAAGGAATCGCATTGGGTAAATAATGTTTGCTACAACAAGCTTGGATGTGTTTTGTTGAAATACAGCTATTGGATCTTGGATTATGGTTGGTAATTCTGTTGATTTGACAAGATAGCCCAGCTCATGGAGCGCATCTGGTTAAGATCCTAGTACACTGACATGGTGAGACCCTGACCGTGAGAGCCTAGCTCGATGTATGAATTGTATACCCATGCTATTCATCTCTTTTTCTAGCTTATTTTAGGACATTGTTCCAAAAAATGGAGTAGATGAAGATTTCAAGTGGACTGCACCACATGAAACAATGGTTGGTAACCATTGAAAATCTTTTATAGGCCACAAAAGTTATAGATCAAGCTGATATTTATTTTTTACTTTCATCTATATTTGTATGACCTTATCATTAGGATGAATAGCCAATAAACATTACACCGGACGCTCAAGAAACTTTTAATGGTGAAAGTTCAATGACTATTGTTTCCTATGGTATGGTTTACTTGAAACTTATATCAACTTCATTTTTTAAACCATGTCTAAGATAAGCTGGAAAAATAAATTGACTGGGTGAATATATCATGTATACATTAAAGTAGGCCCTATAGTCACATCTCACCATATGTTAGTTCTCAGTTCTAACCCAAGTTGCGCTGCAGCTCATGTGGCTAGCTTAAAAATATTTAAGACCGGAAGATTCTGAGATTTCAATCAAGGACTCACAAATACAAAGGAGACCTTCAATATTAATGACCCACAAAATAACGGCTAAAGATCGAGACCATGGATATTCCAAGGTTTGAACGTAGATCATCCAACAGCCAAAGTCCAGCAGTATTTTACCCCCATTGCGTCCGAACATATTGTACCAGACTTCAATAAACAGTTGCTGTAGTGTGTAGTGTGTACACATTACCCAGGGTTCGATTCTGGTAAGACGCCCTGCTGGTAAAGCAGCAACAACAACAGCACAAAGTCAGATTAGATTTACGCACGGAACCTCCAGCTCCTGTGGCTGTTATCTGTGTGACATCCATTCCCTCCATCTGGTGTGGTCATCCAAGCTCTGTGGTTGTTGTCTGTGTGCCATCCATTCCGTCCATCAGGTGTGCTCCTCAATTTTAGGCCACGTAGACAAAAGTCGACAAAAAATACAACTTATGCAGGCCACATCTCGGGGGGAAATGGGAATATGGCGCCAACCATAGGTTTGTCTGTAGGGCCACCAGGATGAAGGCATAGTATATATCTTCCTATCCAAAACTCAGATGGGCCCAGAAAGTGTGAACTTAAGAGGTTCTAGGCACAATTTTATATGGTTCGCATTGGTGTGGCCCAGCTAAGTTATTTATTAGACTGATATTTTGTATTATCTATGGTGAAGATAAGTGTTCTCCCCTGATGGACGGTGGATTTGACATCCCCACAGAGCTCGGTTGTTTTATGAGCTGGATAAAACAGATGTTGTATACTTGTACATGATTCCTGACCTAGCTCCTTAGGTAGATGTACAAAATAAACCGGCGTATGCAGTTATTTTCTAGCTGTAATTTTCATTTCTTTTCTACGCTGTGGCCCACCTGAGAAGTGAAATTGTCACTTTTGATCTAAACAATGTCCCATCTGATGGAAAGCTATGGTGTCGCATATGTGCCGTATCGGCACCTGGGGCATTCGTGTGGAACCAGGACTCCCACGCGCCTACGTGCATAGCACGGAATTCGGAAATTCTTCGGGATTCGTTTGCACGGAAAACTATCTATAAGAAAGAGTTTCTTATCTGTGATCATTCACCACCAGTTTTAAAGTTATGGTATCTCATCTGCTGTACATGTGACGCAGATCTACAGCAATCCAATCTACCGTACAGATCATGGGCCTTGATAGAGCATAGCTAGAAAGTCACGGTGAGCAAACGATCTTAATGATCTGATTCCACTGGTTGATTTTGGAGGTTGACCATGTTATTTTTAGCAATCCATTTGTTGGTAATCAACTGGACGGTTAGGATTGGTTCTTCAGTGTGATATTTTGACCAAGATCCATCCACAATGGACCCTGTGATCTAGACGGTCTAATTGGAATTCATATATAGCATGTGTAACATGGATGACAAACAACAACTTCAAAGCTAGTGGTTAACTGCCATTTAGATACAGGTGCAGCTGTGTATACTAATGTAAGGCTATACTAATCTACTCAGATTATGCTAATTAGAGAGAGAGAGAGAGAGAGAGAAAGAGAGATCAAAACCGTCCATAGTGTGGGTTACAAAAGATCTGTTTTCAGTGGCCTATTTGTCCAATAATCAGCTACCATCAGGGAACACTGAGATTTGCTCTCTTGATGTTTTGGTTTTATTACAGGGACCAAGAAGAAAATTCATCATAAACTTGGACGGTTTGGGATCATCTCTCAGCTGGGGCATAAACTTGGACGGTTTGGGATCATCTCTCAGCTCGGGCCCATCAACGTTGATAAACAGATATATCAGACCGAACTGGAAGAAGAAGAAGATGAAGACATGAAGGCAACAGACAAAGCTTATGACTTGCTTAAGATTCTCAAAGCGAGACATGGAGAGGTGAAAAAAGGGACAGGCGTCGATCGACTAATGTTGGATTTCTTCAGAGAGGGATTGGTAGAGTCCAAAACAAAGGGAAGCATGCGTGTGAAGGAGGAAGAGGAGCTGTTGCGAACGGCGGGCCGTTGGATGAATTTGGAAGGAGGGAGGGGATTGGGGGTGGAAGATAACAAGGTGGCGTACGTTAAAGGAATGGAGGAGAGCGGGAGATGGATGGAGTTTGGGATGGAACAAAAGGAGGCGGCGGTGGAGGTGGAGACTCACGTCTTTGGTTCGTTGCTGGAAGAGCTGTTGCTCGATCTCCTTTCCCCCTGAGGAGATTGGTGGGAGGAGGGACTGAAGGGCCCTGATGCATCAAGAACGTGAATGAAATCGGATTGCGTACTGAGTTACTCAGTACGCTCTTGTCGTACTGTATAAACTCATTTGGGCCCACCTTGAATGTATTTGGTCTATCCACACCGTCCATCCGTTTTTCCATCTTATTTAAGGGGTTGAACCCAAAATTGAAGCATATCCAAAGATCAAGTGGATCATACCACAGGAAAGAGTGGGGATAATGATTTCCACCGTTGAAACCTTGCTAGGCCCCACAGTGATGTTTATTTTTCATCCAATCTGTTCATAAGATCATACATACATAGATGAAAATAAAAAACAAATATAGCCTGATCCAAACTTCTGTGGCCGCCCCTAAGAAATTTTCAACGGTGGAAATTCAAGTCAACTGTTTCCTGTGGGGTGTTCCATTTGAACATTTAATATACTTCATTTTTTGTTTTAAGCCCTAAAATCATCTGGGAAAATGGATGGACAGAGCGGATAAAATGCATAAATCATGGTGGACCTCACAGAGTTTACTCAGTACGCTAAGCGTAGTGAGTTACTCACTACCGAATCCGCTTCCGACATGAACAGGGTCCATGCGTCCGTGGCTTCGTGATCCAGACCCATCTAATGATGATCCGCTGTTGGCATGACGGTAGAAAACAGACATCCATCGAATCATGTTTCGACCTTCATCGCACTTCTGATGACCGTTGATTTGTATGGAAGAGAGAGATTTTAGGGCTTCATATCGGCTACCCGGGTTGCTAAAATCCATGGTGTGGATCTCGCTTAGGCCTTACAAAAGCAAACAGTGCATGAAGAGGAGAAAGTCTGGTTCCTCTGCTTGCCGTGTTTAAGTGCCCACAATGTCATCACACCTGTATCAATCACGACGCATGAAAACAGAAGTTTTCTCTTTGTGGCAATCAAGTATCCGGTTTTATGAGGAGAATATTCACTACGTATTGTAACAGAATTTATTTCTTTTTTTCCTTTTTTTTTTTTTTTAAGCTGAGCTTGAGAGGAAAATCTCATTGGTTAGATCCGACGGTCATTTTAGACAGTTGAAATGACTGAAATGCTCCTTAGGGTATGCTTAGGTACATGGAAATAGAGAAAAAAGATAATAATTTGCAATGATTATTTTTATCCCACTGTTGAAGACTTATTTTTAACAAATCTGGATCTTCTGTTTGCCAGGAACATAAATTTTCTATTATGTGTAATGTGATTGGCCACGTCATCACACGGATGATTTGGACCAGTCACAGCGCATGAAAACAGGAAATCGTTGTTCCTGGCAAACAGAGAATTTGGACTCATTTTTTCCAAATCAACTGTAAGACCTATGCTTAAGAGTTGTACAGTGCAGTTTCACCCATAAAAAATTTCTAATCAAATTGATTTTTTCTGGCTTGATATATTTTGCCACGAAGATGGGATGTATTCAAGAGTAAGCCAATCTTGAAACAAAATCGGAAGCAGGAATATCCAAAATTTTAAAAACATCAAGAAAAACTCACTAGAAATATTGAGACTCAACCATATGATAAGAGAAGAACACTGGACAAACTCTAAGATTTTCATATCACCAATGGATAAGATACAGAAAAATAGGGAAAGAAGACAGAACTTTCTCGCACTTTTTCTCTTTTTCAAGTATTTTTATGATTAAAAAAAAATTAAGGAAATGATTTTGGTATTGGGAGACCGCGGAAGCAAACTTCGAATTCGAAACACGAGAAATAAGCAAATACAAACAACGCATGCACAAGTACACACAAATTTTACGTGTAAAATTTTACAGTACCAAGTGATGAGCAATCACTATGAAAACAAATAGTACAAGAGATAGATGCACTTACAATTTCGAAAACTATGTTTTCTCCTCTCCAAACCCTAGAGACATTTTAGCTTTGATTAGTATCCCCTAATCTCGCATTACACCCATATATATATTGTTACACCTAGGATAGGAAACAAATCACACAATTATGCAAAATTGCTCGCGTCATCGATATAAGCATCGATTGATCGACATCGATCGAGTAATTCTCGATTGATCGAGCTTCCATCGAACATTCTCAAAACTGCCTGGAGAGCAAACTATAAAATCGATCGAGTAATTCTCGATTGATCGAGCTTCCATTAAACATTCTCAAAACTACCCAGAGAGCAAACTGTAAATAAAAAAATAATAAAAAAAAAATAATAATAATAATAATAATCTCAATTAATCTAGTCAAGAGTTCGATCGATCGAACTCCCCTATTCCAGATAGATGGAAGACATCTTACAACATTTGGCACGTGTGGTAAGTAAGCCTACTTGCATAGGCAAGGCCTAATATGAGAAATAACCATCTCTCCCATGTATTTACCAATTTTTATAGTCCATGTTGTAGATATATGGAAATTTTTTTGGTCTTTCCACTTAAAATTGTTAAATTTTTAGAACCGATAATCCTCCCAAGGGGATGATGCTGCACCAAATCCAAAAGTGGACCAGTGGCAACATTTCACATCTCCAAGTACTTTACCTAAATTGGTGATCCTATCACTTTTGATCAAGCATAATCAAACATGATTAATTATATCCATCTTTAGGCACATTTCCCAATGCACTTATTTAGATACATAGTTTTGAAATAAAATGATTTTTTCTTCTATAACTTAATCAATCAAAATCATTTAAAAAATATTTAATACATAAATATTTTACCAAAAAACATTCGCAGTGAAAATTCGACTTTCCATTTGATTAAGGGCATTTAGAAAAATACATTTACATCTCTTTAAAACCATGTAATTACTTCTTTGGTCTTCCTCTAATTCACCTACATGATTTAACTAAACTCAACCACTTTTCTAGCGTACATCTAACACAGTCAAATCCATTAGTCATGGTCTTGAGAATGAACACCAAAGTACTACCACACCATCACAATCCAACCGACATGGTGAAGAATACAAAGGACGCTAGGGTCCCTTACGGGACTAGTTTGCTCGCATAACAAATGACACTACAAGAAAAATACATAGGCGTATAATATCATCCGCCACTGTAAAGAATATCTAAAGGTAGATAGCCTCAGTCCACCACGGTGAAGGCTATTCTCGGTAATACAACGGTGCAAAAACTATTCACGGATGAGATTAGTGACGGATGAGATATTTACGGCAGGCCATTTATACAATGGTGGTTTAGTGACGGATGAGATATTCACGGCAGAATCTATACCGACAGCGACTCATACATGATCCGCCGCTAATCCGCCATAAAATGTATTAATTAGTGGATCGGAGGACTTTTGTATATACAATGACAGAAAAATCCGCCGCTATAAGTCACTTTTCTTGTAGCGTGGGATGGAATAGATCTATCACTTATTGTTGAGAAGTAGAGCTACATCTGGAGCCGCCCATTACCAGTCAAAGTTGCACGGATTTCGTGTCGCAAGTCCTTTCGCGACTAGGATACAGAAAGGAGTTTCGCGGATTTCATGTCACAAGTCCTTTCGCTTGCGAAAGGGAAGTTGTCAAAACTATAAATTAGGGTCCCTAGGGCTATTTTAGGGTTAAGGTGAATATTGGGGAGCTATTCTAAAGTGTGGGAAAAGGGTTTTCTCTGTATCTCCAAGGGAGAGGTTAGTATATTGCCTTGTAATCTTCATTCTTCATAGTGGAAGTTTGCATCCGTGGTTTTTTACCCTAGTTTGGAATTTTTCTACGTATATCTTGTCTCGTGGTTTGTTTGGATTGCTTTGATTTATTTCTAGTTTATATTTCTTCTTGTTTATCGTTTGTGGGTAAAGCCTAAGATTGGATCTAGGCTCACTGCGTTGTTGGCGTGCTGCGCAACAACTGGCATCAGAGCTATTGGTTTAGTTCTATTGGGAACGATGGCAGAAGATGGAAAAATTAGAATTGAAAAGTTTGATGGTTCAAACTTTGCCTTCTGGAAGATGCAGATGGAGGATTATTTGTATTAAAAGGACCTCTACATTCCTCTAGGAGGAAAAGAGAAAAAACCAGAAAAAATGACAGATGATGAATGGTTTTTACTGGATAGGAAGGTTTTAGGAACGATCCGACTCTCTTTGTCTCAGAGCGTCGCCTTCAATATATCCAATGTGAAAACTACAAAAGAATTAATGGAAGCCCTAGCCATCATGTATGAAAAGCCCTCAACATCCAACAAGGTTCATCTTATGAAACAGCTATTCAACATGAAGATGTCAGATGGTGAGAGCGTGGCTGAATATCTAAACAAGTTCAATACAATCATGAGCTAGTTGGAATCCATTAGCATTGTTTTTTAGGATGAGGTCAGAGCATTATTGATCTTATCTAGTTTACCAGACAGTTGGGATGGTTTGGTGATTGTTGTGAGTAATTCTTCAAGGTTGACAAAGTTAAAATTTGATGATGTAGTCGGTCTAATTCTCAGTGAAGAATCTAGAAGGAAGGCATCAGGAGTTTCAGGGGATTCATGGAATGCTCTAAACGTTGAAGGAATAGGAAGATCGCTGAACAAAGGAGGCAATAAACACGGGCGTTCTAAGTCGAGAAAGAAGTCTAAGGGACCGAAAGATAAAGACGGGTGTTGGCATTGTGGAAGAAGGAACACATGAAACGTGATTGCAAGGCGCTTAAGAAATAACAAGGAAACTCTCAAGGTGGGAAGGATTCAGTGAATCTATCTGAGGAGAGTGACACAGAGGCGTTGATCTTGTCTCTTGATGCGAAGAATGAGTTTTGGGTTATAGACTCATGTGCTTCATTTCATGCCACTTCATGCAAGGGAATTCTGCGTAATTATGTGTCAGGTGACTTTGGGAGAGTATACCTGGGTGATGATGAGTCGTGCAGTATTGTTGGAAATGGAAATGTTCAGATAAGTCAAAAGGACGGAACAACTTTGAAATTGAAGGATGTCAGACATGTACCGAGTTTGAAACGTAACTGGATTTCAGTGGGACAGTTGGTCGATACCGGTTATGTGACGACATTCACCAGTGATTATTGGAAGATCACAAAAGATGTCTTAGTGATATCTCGAGGCAAGAAAGAAGGTACTTTGTACGTGACTTCAGAATCGTATTATTCACTCGCAGTCGCATCAACTGGAGTGAATGGGCAGTTATGGCATCGGAGGTTGGGACATATGAGTGAAAAGGGAATGAAAGTGTTATTATCAAAAGGGAAGCTACCAGGGCTGAAGTCTATTGACTTGAAATTCTGCGAGGACTGCGTGTATGGTAAGTAGGAGATGGTAAGTTTCAAGAAGACAGGACGTGCTCCAAAGATGCATCTGTTGGATCTTGTACACACTGATGTGTAGGGACCGGCACAGGTATCATCTTTCGATGGCTCACGTTATTTTGTTTCCTTTATTGTTGATGCTAATAGAAAACTGTAGGTCTATTTCTTAAAGAATAAATCTGATATATTTGATGTATTTAAGAAGTGGAAAGTCATGGTAGAAAATGAGACAGGTAAAATAGTAAAGTGTCTCAGATCTAATAATGGGAGATAGTATTGTGATAAGAGATTTAAGGAGCATTGTGCAGCAAATGGAATCAAACATCAGAAAACGATTCCAGGGACACCACAGCAGAATGATGTGGCTGAGCGCATTAACAGGACCATCCTTAAGCGTGCCAGGAGCATAAGGTTACATGTAGGGTTGCCTAAGACTTTTTGGGCGGACACTGTAAATACTCCCGCATATCTCATCAATAGAAGTCCCTCAGCACCATTGGATGGTGGGCTACTAGAAGAAACGTGGACTGGGAAAGAAGTGAACCTAGCACATCTCAGAGTATTCGGTTGCACTTCATACGTTCACATTGATGCAGAGCACAGAAACACGCTGAATGCGAAGTCCAGGAGGTGCACGTTTATAAGCTACGAGCAGCATGATTTTGGCTACAAGTTTTGGGATGCACAAAATAGGAAAATCATCAAAAGCAAGGATGTAGTCTTCAATGAAAAATTGATGCATAAGGACAGTGTGCACGAAAATAAGGCTAAGGAGAAAGAATTTGTAGAGTTAGAAGAGTTACCGGACACGGGTGTTACATTGCCATAGGATGATCATGCACAGGAGCATTATAAGGCAGGGCTACAGACACCGGTATTGAGGAGGTCTACTCAGGAGAGGAGACCCACGATCCGATACTCACCCTCCTTATATTATCTACTACTGACAGATAATGGTGAACCAGAGTATTTTGAAGAGGCATTACAGTCAGATACACGGGTTAAGTGGGAGCAGGCCATGGATGAGGAGATGGACTCTCTTGAGTCTAATCGTACATGGGAGCTAGTCACTCTACCAAAGGGTAAGAAAGCTCTTCATAACAAGTGGGTTTACAGACTGAAGGAGGAGCACGATGGTTCGAAACAGTACAAGGCCAGATTGGTTGTGAAAGGGTTTCAACAAAAGGCAAGTATCGATTTCACTGAAATATTTTCACCAGTAGTGAAAATGTCTACAATTCGTATGGTCTTAAGTATAGTGGCTACAGAGGACTTACATCTAGAGCAGCTACATGTTAAGACAATCTTTCTTCATGGGGACCTTGAAGAAGAGATATATATATGCATCAGCCGATAGGATACGTGGCACCAGGAAAGGAGAACAAGGTGTGTAGATTAAAGAAAAATTTATATGGCCTGAAGCAGGCCCTGAGACAGTGGTACAAGAAGTTCAGCAGTTTCATGGCGGGAAATGGTTTTAGGAGATGTCATGTAGACCACTATTATTATTTAAAGAAGTTTGATACATCGTACATTATCCTTCTTCTGGACGTTGATGATATGCTTGTGGCCGGTTCAAGCATGAAGGACATCTCAGATCTCAAAAGACAACTGTCTAGAGAATTTGTCATGAAGGATTTAGGAGCTGCAAAACAAATCCTAGGCATGAGGATAAAGCGTGACAGGGAAAACAAAAAACTGGTATTATCACAGGCAGAGTACATAGTCAGGGTACTTGATCGATTCAATATGGGAGTTGCTAAGCCGGTTAACACTCCATTAGCCAACCACTTCAAGCTATCTAAGGAGCAAGGGGCAAAGACGCAGGAGGAACGGAATTACATAGCTAAAGTCCCATACGCGTCAGCTATAGGGAGTCTCATGTATGCTATGGTGAGCACGAGGCCAGACATTGCTCAAGTAGTGGGAGTTGTTAGCAGGTTCATGAACAATCCCGGGAAGGAACATTGGGAAGCTGTGAAGTGGATTCTTAGATATCTGGTAGGTACTAAGGATGTAGGGCTATGTTATGGTGGATCGGAAATCAAGCTACAAGGCTATGTGGATTCAGATTTGGCAGGAGATATCGACAGCAAAAGAAGCACTATAGGTTATGTTTTTACTCTGAGAAGTGCTGCAATTAGTTGGGTCTCTCAGTTACAGAAGATAGTATCTATCAGTACGACAGAAGCAAAATATGTTGCGACTACAGAAGCATGCAAGGAGATGGTGTGGATGAAAGGTTTTATGGAAGAGTTGGGTAAGAAGCAAACAGATTACAAGGTGTACAGTAACAGTCAGAGTGCAATACACTTGGCTAAGAATTCAGCCTTTCATTCAAGAACCAAGCATATTGCCATCAGATATCACTTCATAAATTCGTTACTGGAAGATGGATCGATTGCTCTAGAGAAAATTCATACAATTGAGAATCCTACGGATATGCTGACCAAGGCGGTCACAAGGAAGAAGCTGAAGATCTGTTCAGCTTTGATTGATCTTCAGGCTTGAAGACAAGGAGGTGGTGCACTCCGGATGAAGAAGACAAATGTTTATGGCGATGTGTCTCCAAGTGGGAGATTATTGAGAAGTGGAGCCACATCTGGGGCCGCCCACTACCAATCGAGGTTGCGCGGATTTCGTGTCGCAAGTCCTTTCGCAACTAGGATACAGAAAGGAGTTTCGCGGATTTCGTGTCGTAAGTCCTTTCGCAACCGGGATGCGAAAGGGAAGTTGTCAAAACTATAAATTAGGGTCCCTAAGACTATTCTAGGTTTAAGGTGAATATTGGATAGCTATTCTAAGGAGTGGGAAAAGGATTTTCTCTATATCTCCAAGGGAGAGGTTAGTATATTGCCTTGTAATCTTCGTTCTTCATAGTGGAAGTTTGCATCCGTGGTTTTTTACCCTAGTTTGAGATTTTTCCATGTATATCTTGTCTCGTGGTTTGTTTGGATTGCTTTGATCTATTTCTAGTTTATATTTCTTCTTGTTTATCGCTTATGGGTGAGGCCTGAGATTGGATCTAGGCTCACTATGTTGTTGACGTGCTGCGCAACACTTATAAGAAAGTGATCCGGGGCACATGTGATTTAATCTATACATCATTATTGATCCAACGGTCGTTATACATGTGATCATTATGTAGGATCTCTTTTGATTATCTTATAATATATCTCTACCAGTAAATATAGGCTTGCAAGATTAGGTCAGGTACATTGCCCATCTTGACAATTTCGATGAGATCTCATCTTAATATATGCATGGACCAAAGAAGAGGTACATCTCTCATGTAAATGCATGTAAATGCACCTTATCAAGCACTACTACTTCTGGTTGCACACCCATGCACAATGCTTACCTCATATGAGTGATGGACTAGGCCTTCATATCAATGATAATTGGTAATATTCCCATGGTATTAACCAAACTATAAGAATAATGTGTACATGTCATCATGATGAAATGCATGATGTTGTTGTTGTTCAATTCGGCCACACAGCGATATGAGCAATGAATTATCCAATTTGGGTCCTTACTCTTGCCCAGGTGGTAGACTCTCGGGAGTTTCAACTCCCAGTCAAGGGTTCAAGTACCCATAGGTGGTGAAATTCCACCTGCGTGAGTGTGTGGGGTGTGTGTGCGTGTGTTAAAAAAAAATGAATTATCCAATTTTGGTTAAACGTGTGTGAATATTTTAAGTGTTAGGCATGTAAGAGTCATAATCGACTTAGATCCAAAGCACTAAATTAACCGAATTAGGACCAAATATGTGAAGCTTAACCTGACTATTCAACCACCGATTGTTAAAATAATCGAGCAATTTACAAAGGGAAGGGTTAGTCCTTTTAATAAATCCTTTTTTTCTTGAAAATAATGACTTTTCTTATAATGATGATAGTTTTGGTTGTGTTTCTCAACAAATTCAATATAAAAATTTTAAAAAAAAAATCATTTTTTAAAAAAAGTTAGAAAAAATAACTTGATTGTCAATTTTATTAATCTAAATATGAATGTAATACAATCAGCAAAAGAAAATGAGCAGAAAAGATTACCAACGGTGGTTTGTGCTAGTGAAATGATCATGGGAAATATCAAACGATCATGGGACAGGCATGGTGTATGGTCGGCAGGTTGTGACTAAAGAATTACTAAGTAACAACTTAATAACTTGGGAATCTAATGACGAGGTCATAGATGTTTTATACCTAACTAGCTGGCGTACCACAGCAGTGTCTTGCCAGTAGCAAAATCTAAGCTATGTTAAAACTAAAGACTCCATACTTATTGTAATATGGTATTGGATAGAAGTAAAGGAAAACTAGAATTAAAATTAATTTGAGCAAATGCCCATGAGAGATGAAAGAAAGATAGGCAGCATGGAGCTAAAATGTTTTGCGAGTGATTGTATTAGCGTGAAGCCCCATGCTCTTTTTCGTGTGCTGATTTTATAGGTTTGGAGAGATGATGGCCATGCGTAAGATTTTGTAGCTTTCATGATTAGACGATGACCATTCTAGTAACGTGTTCTATTTGGATCTGGGGTCCTTTAGGCGCTATACTACTACGAGCGGCGGTGTCTCTACCTTTGGACTTCTTGCTCTTTATATCTAATTTTGTAGTCTATACCCTGTATGTTGCTTAATCGAGTGTGCCTTACTTTGTTGTTGTTGTGAGAGAGATAACCACCTTTTAGCTTCTAGCCATGTGTATGTCTTTGAGTGTGTGGCCTTTCTGGCATGACACGTGTTCTCACCAAATAAGTGTCTGCATCTTTTTGTATTACAAGTATGTTTGCTCCTTTACTTTTATATGTGTGTGCCAACATATGACTGTTTTTTGATAGTTGATATGGAGTGGACTATGTTTGGCCAGGTGAAAACAGATACAATTACACATATATGTGCATGTGTTAGAAAATCACCAATAAAATCTTTAAAATATTTGGAAAATATAGAGCTCGAGCGCATAGTACCTTTTCCCATATATATATATATATATATATATATATATATATATATATATGTGTGTGTGTGTGTGTGTGTGTGTGTGGGTGGGGGGGGGGGGGGGGAAAGGTACTTATGGGCTCGAGCGTAAAGCGGTCGTTCGTGAGGTCGAGCTGATGTGGGCCCCACCGTGATGTCGTTGGAAAATCTACCCCCTCAGTCAGATGCACCATTCCAGAGGAGGCCCACACAGCTGAAAATCAAGTCAATCTGTGACTTTTGTGGGCCATACCACGTACAGAAGTTGAGAGGGGCCGTGCACCATTGAAACATTCAAAATCATTTGTGGGGACCTTTCGAGACGTTTTTGGATGATCAACACCGTCCATCATGTGTGTCCCACTTGAATATAATTTTAGACCAAGTTTTAGGTGGTATTCACAACTCAGGTGGGGCCCACCAAGTGCTTTTACATGTTTTTGTGTGTATACTTATGTTTTCCGATGGTATGGCCCACCTAAGTTACATGGATGGTTGATTTTGGGCCATGTGGGCCTAAAATGGGCTCGTACATCTGGTGGACGGTGTGGATCTTTGAAAGGCATCACGGTGGAGCCCACACAGCTCGACCTCACGGACTACCGCTTTACGCTCGAGCGCATAGTACCTTTTCCATATATATATATATATATATATATATATATATATATATATATCTGTCCAACAGATTTGACGGGCTACACATAATCTAACTAATCCAACCATCAGCTCGACCACCCCATGACTTCGTAGGTTTTTGGGGAAGATTGTTTATCATAGTATGGCCCGCTCAATGATTGGATCAGCCTGTTTTCCGAGGAGTCCTCTTTTCGTTCAGGTCGCCTTCCCAGACACACGTCGGTGGACTACTGATCGAACTGTACAGAATAATTGCCAAGAGCAACAATCCAGGCGCAATAGGATAATTAGGGCCATCGAATTGATGGCCACGAGAAAAATCCCACCTACTAACATAGAGTGTTTAACTCTTTTGATCCTCACCATCAATTCGTTGGCCTTAGATTTGGACAGTCTTACATTATCCTACGTTTTTTCTACCATAAACCATCCACAGTGGGATTTACTAGATGGACAAGCTAGATTTTCCAACCATTCAACCACATGTATAGTGATGTATTATGAAGAACAGGAAATTCTCATTTTCTCAAACCACTTGTAGCAATGGGCCGATTTGGACCTGTCCAGGATGGGCCTAACGCGCCCTTAAGACCCAAAGCCTGATATCAGCCCAATCCCGCCGTGGCCCTAGAACCGCAGCCCAAGCATGACTGAAAATTTTGTTGGCCCAACTAATCCATCCAACCCTGGAAATCGATAAAACCCTTATTTCACTCTTGAATTTTCCTCATCTATCAGTTGATCAAGTGGGCCACACATGCGCTAAGAAATAGACATTTGAAAGGAACGAAACCGTCTACGTTCTGGATGCATTGTATTGCCAAATCCAGGATATTGGAATGGCAAGTTTGTAGGATTAAAATGTCTTGAGCCTAGACCTGCCCAAAAATTGATTGGGCTACTCATGAGAGGCCCCAGCCCTGCGCACGGTCCAAGCTAGTCAATCCAAACCCAGTCCAAAGCCGGTTTGGGTTCATCGGCCAGGTGGGCCGCTCAGCCCATTGCCACTCTTACTCTTGTCCCCCAAGAAGTTTCAGGTGGATATATCGTTTTGGGCTTTTGGGTTCACCAGTTTACTTATGTGGTGGTGTTCAGGAACCTTTTCTTATATGGACAACAGTAAAGGAATCACACCCAATTGCTGATGTTGATCTTACAACAGTAGAGGTCGGCATGTTTGATGGAATCAGACCATCTCGTTACAATGATGTTGGGAAATGGGATGAATCTGACCCACAACTTCTCTCTCGGTCCATCACCCTCTGCAAGACATTCGTGGGCCAAAAGATGGGAATTTCTCTATTAACGTCCAAACTCATTCATAGAGGACCAAGGGTGAAATTGGGCTAGATTTAAGTACAGACCCAGCCCATCTTGATACCTTGAAGAATGACTGTCTACGGCCCAACAGGCTAACCCATTACCAATCCCAACTGAACCGAATAAGTCAGGCTAACCAGATTGGTCATTTACCATGTGGTCCATCTTTAATATCCATTGTCCATTACGTGAGACCAGCCTTCTATGTTAACCGTTCTCCGGCCTTGGCTCTTCACCACCTAGAATGTGAGTTGTCCATCATATCAAACATTGGATGTGGATCATCTATAATGCAGGTCCCAACTTTGAAGTGGGCCGTCCATCATGCAGGGTCTACCTTTGACGTGGGTCATCCATCATTAGAAGACAACCTTTGATGTACACCGTCTAATGGGGTCCACCTTGATATGTCATGTCAGGTCCACCATACATGTTAATTGACAAATCCTAGTATGACCCCACAGATACCTTACGCCCAACGTAAGGGATTATTCCCTATTGGCAATTTGCTTCCTCTCTCCACCTGCATTGCACGTGCCATACGGTCGAAGCCGTACGGCCAAGAAAGCTAAAATGGATAGAGGGAACTAAAATATGAAAACTTTCTCATACACACAGCTGTATTTGTACCCGTTTGCACTCACATCACCAATCTGGACCGTACAATATGTCCTCTTCACTCTTCCTCCCCTGCCGTTCAAAAACCATAGCAATTGGATGGTTCTAAACATCTGTGGCTGAACCTATCTTCTATGAACAATCTTATCCGTCAATTTTTGCATACCACTGACTGGACGGTTTGAATCATCTGATCAATATGATTTTTCAAGTATAGACTACGGCGAGTTGGCATCACCTCATGGCCGGTCCAGACAGAGTGATGTGGATGCTAACGAGTTCAAATACATGTATGTGGATGGGAAGGTTCACATGCACCTAGTCCAGTAGATCTTTATTATTTCAAGATTCCCTTCCATAGATCAAGAGATACTATTGTTTATGCGTGTATCAATTTTAGGAAGTGGACAGCTCACTACCTTCTCATCTTTAATTAAGTGCATTTATCTTACTCCGTAGCATTCCGTTGGAGTACATTGTACAGCAATAGTCAGAAAAGCTCACTTGTAGTGTCAACTTGGCACATGCGTGCGTAATCTGGACCGCTCAATAAGTTTTTGCCAGCGTGGGCATGCCATGGCGCGAGCAATCAAGCGAGTTTGCTCATGGGGTGTGCTGCGAGCGTGAGAAAAATGGACGGGTTGGAAGGAAGGAGTACCAATGGCCATTCAATATACGCATGTGCTCCACCTAATAAGCTGATCGGCCCGGTTTTCTGCCCATGATATCTTTACATGATGACCCACCTGATTTGCGGCCCAGATCCCGCATGCGTGCCCCGCTGGCACGTATGCCCAAAGTCGTCGGTCGATGAATGGGCCATGCCCAACAAGTGACATGGCTGAGACAATACTAACCTTTGGATGCGTAGCTTATAAACAGACGGTATAGATGAGAAATGGAACAGCAGTCGTAGACGCGCTTTGAGAGTGGTTCATCAGAATCCAAAGCAGTGTATAGAGACAGCTGCAGCCTGCAGGAAAGCCTTCCCATATTAGGAATCCGGTCAAAACCGAGTAAAGGCAATCCGAGCAATGCGCGGCAAATACAGCTCTTGCGACCTAGTCTTGATAGGATATGGCCCAGAAATCAAAGGGATCAATCAGTCTCAACGCCCTGTTCATTGAATCAGGACCGTTAACATTTTTCATTTGGACCATCCAATCTAGTGGCCCACTCAGATAATTAAGATCATCTGTTTAACGGGATCATGGCTATGAGAGATCCATGACGAGCCCCATATATCGACTGTTTAGATTGACGTGGCAAGGTCGGCGGTGCGGACGGTCACTGGCCCGCGTACGGCGTATCCGAATAATAACGCCTTAAATAAATAAAGCCTTCCATTGGACCCACATGCTCCACGCTTTTTCTGGTGGGTAGTTATATGATACTCCGGCTGCGTATGACACTTGATACGCACGCATTCAGAAATTGGACACGAGGCATATATTAATTGACCAGAAACCGATTAAATTGTTTACAGTTAACGTCCTAGCATACAGTCAGGGTATTGGATTGTTTAAAAAACTACAATCTCTAATTCGTGGACACTTGCGTGTTGAATCAGAACCGTTTGATATCTCCAATTTTTTACCGTTCAATACATGTATACCAATCAGAGAGTCATCAGACCAAATAATCGGAACTTTTGGTTCAGATATATCTAAACTGGAACCCGAAATTTGGACTGTTTGATTTGAACCATATGAGTTCGATGTGTGCAAAGTCCAAGTAATTAATTAGTGCCTGCGTATCACCATTACAGTCTACCCAGAGTATCAAAGTTTTTTTCTCTCTAATAAGTAATAAGTAGTGTGAATGTGGAGTGCTATTCAAGGAAGGGAGAGCATACAGAGCAAATCCCAGTTTGGCAGCTGCGGACACATTTGGCACAATTCGATGACACGTGGCGGTAGGGGTTGAACTTTTCTGTTCCAGGACCCGCGATACTTCCAATTTCTCGCATATATGGTAGGAGAAGGAGCTTACGCAATGCCTTCGTGGGCGTCTGGATTGATCTGCAGCCGCACGTCGTTTTATACGAACTTCGCAACGAGATCATTACCGTTCAATATGATTGTACGGTGGATAAAGACTTGCCTTTATATGACAGACTCTAATCATCTTATTAACGATCATTTCATCTGATTTCTCGCTTAGTGTCCATACACATCCCACCGATTGAATGGTTAGCATTATCTGTTGGGATTGTAGTTTCTGCCTCGTTCACTACGAACTTGGTTGCTTATACGGTTCATATCTTGACTGAGAATGCCGCGTGTGCAGAAAATGATGCCTCCCCATAAGATGGATGAGCAGGCAGAATATATCACACTCAAACTCGACGTGTGAAAAGTGTCCGTTCCATTTCCTGGTGTGGGCCACTGAAATTGTCGGAAAAGTTAACCGTTGAAAATCGGAATTTGATCGGTTTATCCAGGTTAGAGTTGCAGGATTAAACTCCTTTAATTTTTTGTTTTTACTGTGCCGAAGTTTTCAATTTTCATCCATTTATCGTGTGTGATTTTAATTTACATGCTCCACTTATTCAAGTTTTTATTTCATCTCTAATTATTTCTATCATATATTCATTCTCTTCTCATGCATACTTTGTTTTTATTTTGTCGTTCAAGTTTAAATAAGTCAAGTAAAAATTGAACTTCTCTGCAATAACTATATTTATAAGCATGTCAGTCGAATGTACCTTAGTGTAAATCTTTTCAAGAATAACACCATCTTCCTTAAGCATATGTCAGATAAAATTAGAACGAACATCAATATGTTTAGTATGAAAATGGTATACTAAATTCTTTATTAAATTGATAACAGTCTCAATATTATAATTCACAGGCACGACTTTTTGCTAAAGCCCCAACTCATTCATCATACTTATCAACCAAACTGCCTCCAAATACTTGATTTCGATTGTAGAATCGTAGATTAAAGCTTTGATATCCAACTAATCCTTCTACCCATTAATAGAAACGAGTACCTAGAAGTCAGCCTTCTATTATCCATATTTTCAGCATAATCAATATGCACATGGCATATTAATTTGTCCTCAAGCCTACTAAACGTCAAAATGTGGTTAGTCATATCCCATATGTAAAAAAGTAGCCATTTCACTACCTCACAGTGTTGCTTACTAGAATTTGACATGTATCTGTTCACAACATATATTGCATGGAAATATTTGGTCTAGTACAAACCATGACCTACATCAGATTATCAACTGCGCTTGAGTAAGGCACGCGGGACATGTTGTTTTTCTTCATCTATAGTAGGTGATCGAACCCAAGGGTTGACAACCCCAAGTATAGGGTTGTGATGTAGTAATAACTCGATAAGAATGAAATCAAAATCATAGAAAATTTAGTAAGAATATACTAAAATTTTAATCTAAGAAGAATGGTTGGTTTGGATTTTTAATCCAGTGGAGTAGATTTAGAAAAACAATAAAGGATCCGAGAATTTTCAATAAATAGACTTTGAATTTATTTCGTCTTCTTGAGTAGATAACTCAACTAGAATTGGATTCCAATCCATTCTAGTCGGAAGATAATACATTAATATTAATCAAAAACATCCAACATATATTAGAATCATGATATGCTTAATCTATCATAAATATTTAAGTAATCACATCACTTAGAATTGAAAACAACTAATGTACCTAAAGGCAATAATAAATCAAACAACCGTATAATTTGATTCATTCCCTAATACAAGAATTCAATCACATCCAATCACAAATCAACATAAAAACTTAATTTTTATTAAAGAAACGAATTAAACATCAAATATCCATTAAAAGATTCATCTATTAGCCTTAGCTAAGAGATTATCCAATCAAATACATATATGATTTAACTAAACTCAAAAAGAAAAATATAAAAACTAACTAGAACCGAAAGATTAGATAATAACTCCTTGAAGGCTCTACGATTTCTTATTCTACACTTTCTAGCTAATTCGTACCTATGAAAGCTTAAAACACCTCATTAAATATGAAAGTTCGAACTAACTTGGAACCAACTCCAATTTACACACTTTGGTTATGCTTCGGCTGCAACTGACTGGGACCTTTGGTCGCACCAAACATAGCATTCAGTCGCACCAAATTATTTATCGATTACAGCCGAATTTCCTTGATTCGCATCTAAAGTCTCTATCTTCCTTAGGTCGTACTGAACCTAGATTTGTTCAAACCAACTATTGAGCCAAATTATCTTCAAAAATCACCAATTGTTGCTAGATAGTTCTATGCACATTCGATCAAACCAAAACAACCTTAGGTGGGACATAACAGTCTGTTTATTCTGTTATTTACATTGCATGATTCTTAGTCTTTTCTCCACTTTTTATACTTACTTTTTTGGATCTTTGGTATGTAAATTCTTCATTAATGGCTTTTAAATCTATAAGTCTTATATTGATTAATCTTCAGTGGCTTAATCTTTCTTCATGGGCATGATTTCATCTATGTTTCCTCAATTACTTTGCACGTATAAACTAGACATTAGGTAATCGATTAAACACTTTGAATGCATAAAAATAGTGCAATTAAGAGAATAAATACGTAATATTTAGATGTTATCAGTTGGACATTATTCTGACGAAAGCTGAAAGTGAGTAGCGTTGAGAGTAATAACCGGTTTTGCCTTGTTCATTTCAAATTGAGTAGGACCTTCTTAAGGTATCATGTCAGAGACGACCATAACACGCTCCTTGCCATGTTCTTATGTATATCAATGTCCAGAATCTTTTTTGCAATCACCAGATCTTTCATCTCAAATAACCTTAATAACTAAGCCTTCAATATGTTAATCTCATACATGTTATGGCTGGCAATAAGCATATCATCAAAATACAATACTATGGTAATGAATTTATCGTCACTCAGTGCTCTAAAGTAGACATGGTGATTAAATTCACTTCTAGTAAATTGCTGACTCAACATGAAAGAATCAAACCTCATGTATCACTACCTAGGCGACTGTTTTAATTTGTACAACAACCTCTTCAATGTACAAACTTTATTCTTTAACCCCTGTACCTCGAACCCTTTTGGTTACTTCATGCAGATCTGATTTTCTAATTCCCTATGTAGGAAAATAATCTTAACATCCAACTATTCCAGTTCAAAATTGTATTAGGCAATCAACACTAACACAAATATGATAAATATTTACTTACACTACGTGAAAAATGGAAAAAAATGACGGATTTAGAGACGGTTCTGGACCGTCTCTAAAATTGCTTGGTTTAAAGACGCTTTTGAGACGGTCGTAAACCGTCCCTAAACTTTTAGACGGCCCTTGACCGTCCTTAATATTGTCTTAAAAATTTCAACGTCCATAAATCATTTAAGACGGTCAAAAACCGTCGTTAACTGAGGATAAAAGACGGCCATTGACCGTCTGGAATAAGAGACGGTCTCTGACCGTCTTATATGCAGCCATTTGAGACGGTCAAAGACCGTCCGTATTAGAGACGGCCATTGGCCGTCTCTTACTGACAATTTGAGACTGTCAAGGACCGTCTCAATTAGAGACGGTCATTGGCCGTCTTTTCCTGTACTATGAGACTGTTTGAAATAGTCTATATTAGAGACGGTCCTCAGCTGTCTCCATTTGAGACTGTCAAAGACCGTCTTTATTAGAGACGGTCCTTAGCCGTCTTGTTGTGGTTATTTGAGACTGTCAAAGACCGTCTGCATTAGAGACGGTCCTAACCCGTCTCTAATGCTTAGGTGAAAAATTAAGAACAAAAAATTTTATGAATTTCGAAAAAAAAAAAAAAAAAAGTTTAAAAGCTTAGAAAAATAATTAACAACGTTTAAGAAAAAAAATTTAGATTTTGAAAAAAAAATGTAATTTTATAAAAGTTTAGATTTTGAAAAAAAAAATTAATAACTTTGAATAATGTTGATAATTTTAAAAAAAAAAAAAAAAGATTTCGATAAAAAATGATATTTTGAAAAAGAAAATTTATAAAATTAAATAAAATTGTGAAAAAATTGACAAATTGTAAAAAAATATATTTTTTTTAAAAAGAAAACTAGATTTTATATTTTGACAAGAAAAATTAAAAAGTTATATAACAAGATTTCGATAAAAAAAATGATATTTTGAAAAAGAAAATTTTAAAAATTAAACAAAATTGTGAAAAATTGATAAATTGTAAAAAAAATATATATATTTTTTTAAAAAGGAAAACTAGATTTTGTATTTTGACAAGAAAAATTGAAAAGTTATATAACAAAAGTGAGATTTTAAAAATGATATTTTGAAAAAGAAAATTTAAAAAATGAAACAAAATTATAAAAAAATTGACAAATTTTTCAAAAATATATATTTTTTAAAAGAAAGCTAGATTTTGTATTTTGACAAAAAAAATTGAAAAGTTAGATAACAAAAGTGAGATTTTGATGATGTGTTGTATATCCTTGCCGCCCCTATGTTTCTCCAACCCATTTTTGGGGCGGGTATAAAAAATTATGTAGATTTAAATCTTAAGTGGACCACACCACTGGAAAGAATGATAATATAGTACCTCACAATTAAAAATTATAAAGAGCCCATCGTAAGGTTTTAGTAATGTTTATTTGCAATCCAACCTGTTGATAATGTAAAGAAGATCTAGATGAATGTAAACTACAAAGATCAAATTGATCCAAAACTTTTGTGGCCTTTAAAAGGTTTTTAATAGTTATTCATCATTGTTTTGATTGGTATGGCCCTCCTGAGATTATTGAGTTCTTATGATTTGAAATCACATCCTAAAATATGATGGAAAAATATATGGACAAGGTTCGATATACATAAAAAATATATTAAGGTGAGCCCTACATGGTTAGAGTAACACCCATGAAGGAGTTACCTAAATAGTGAAATGGTACTATAAGGTCACCTCATGGGAACTTCACATAAGGTTAATTTGTGTGCACCCCACCATGATGCGTGTAGAACATCAACACCATGCATTTGATGTGTCCCCTTTAAGTCCAAAAATCGATCAGTATCTGAAACTTAGGTGGGCCATAGCATCTAAAACTATGTGAAGACATCCCTAAAACATATAAAAGCATTTGGTGGGGCCCACATGAGTTTTGGATGTGTATGAAACTTGGTCTAACTCCTCATCCAAGTGGGACACACATAATGAATAGGCTAGATCTATGAAGCACATCTAGGTGGGCCCAATAAATGATTATGAATGTTTTAATGGGAGGGTAACCCTCTCAACTATAGTATATGGTGTGGCCCACCCAGGTTATGGATCGACTTTATTTTTAAGCTCTAAAACGTATCTCCTCATAGAATCTTATTAGAGACTGACGATGTTTAAGGGGCTCCATGGGGCGCATTTCAATATATTTGTTTTGTCTAAGTCGTCCATAAATTTTAAAATATTATTTCAGTGCATGAGCTCAAAAAGTATAAAATATTAAAAGTCTAAGTGGACCACACCATAAGAAATAATGAAAAATAAATTTATAACATTAGTATGTGGTGTGGTCCACCTACAGCTTCAATTTGACTCATTTTTTGCATCAACCCTAAAAATGAGCCATTAAAATTAATGGACGGAGTGGATAATTAACATACACGATGGTGAGCCCCACAAGTCCTGAAATAATGAAAATTCGGGATCAATCCACTCTGTTCATCCATTTTTCGAGATCATTTTAGAGAACTATCTAAAAAATGATTCATATCTAAAGATTAATTAAATGAACCACACCACAAATAAAGGGAACAAATTGGCTACTCCCACGACACCGTCCAATGGCTTGTAGTTGGTGCTATATGGGCCCCACCATGATGTATGTGTTTAATCCATGTCGTCCATCTATTTTGATTAAAAAAATAATATAAAAAATTAAACAAAATTGTGAAAAAATTGACAAATTGTAAAAAAAATATATATTTTAAAAAAGAAAATTAGATTTTGTATTTTGACAAGAAAAATTAAAAAGTTATATTACAAGATTTCGATAAAAAAAAATGATATTTTGAAAAAGAAAATTTAAAAAATTAAACAAATTTGTGAAAATTTTGACAAATTGAAAAAAAAATATATTTTTTTGGAAAAGAAAACTAGATTTTGTATTTTGACAAGAAAATTTGAAAAGTTATAGATAACAAAAGTGAGATTTAAAAAATGATATTTAAAAAAAGAAATTTTAAGAAATTAAAAAAATTGTGAAAAAATTGACAAATAGTAAAAAAATATATTTTTTTAAAAAGAAAATTAGATTTTGTATTTTGACAAGAAAATTTGAAAAGTTATAGATAACAAAAGTGAGATTTAAAAAATGATATTTTAAAAAAGAAATTTTAAGAAATTAAAAAAATTGTGAAAAAATTGACAAATTGTAAAAAAATATATATTTTTTAAAAAAGAAAACTAGATTTTGTATTTTGACAAGAAAAATTAAAAAGTTAGATAACAAAAGTGAGATTTTAAAAAATGATATTTTGAAAAAGAAAATTTAAAATTTTTTTTAAAAATTGTGAAAAAATTGACAAATTGTAAAAAAATATATTTTTTAAAAAAGAAAACTAGATTTTCTATTTTGTTAAGAAAAATTGAAAAGTTAGATAATAAAAGTGAGATTTCAATTTTAAAAAATGATATTTTGAAAAATAAAATTTTAAAAATTAAACAAAATTGTGAAAAAGTTGTCAAACTGTAAAAAAAATATATTTTTTAAAAAAGAAAACTAGATTTTGTATTCTGACAAGAAAAATTGGAAAGTACTTGGATAACAAAAGTTAAATTTTGATGATGTATTGCATATCCTTGCCGCCCATACGTTTCTCCAACCCATTTTTGGGTCGAGTATAAAAAATTGTGTAAATTTAAATCTTAAGGGGATCACACCACTGAAAAGAATGATAGTATAGTACCTCGCCATTAAAAATTATAAAGAGCCCATCGTAAGGTTTTAGTAACGTTTATCTGCAATCCAACTTGTTGATAATGTAAAGAAGATCTAGATGAAGGTAAATTACAAAGATCAAATTGATCCAAAACTTTTGTGGCCTTCAAAAGGCTTTTAATAGTTATTCATCATATTGTTTTGATTAGTATGGCCCACCTAAGATTATTTAGTTCTTATGATTTGAAATCACATCCTAAAACATGATGAAAAAATATATGGACGATGTCGATATATATAAAATATATCAAGGTGGGCCCTACACAGTTAGAGTAAAACCCATGAAGGAGTTACCTAAAATAGTGAAATGGTACTATAAGGTCACCTCATGGGAACTTTCCATGAGGTTAATCTGTGTGCGCCCCACGTACCATGATGTGTGTACAACATCAACACCATGCATTTGATGTGTTCCCTTTAAGTCCAAAAATCAGTCATATACGAAACTCAGGTAGGCCATAGCATCTAAAACTATGTGTGGCCCACCCAAGTCATGGATTGACTTTATTTTTAAGCTCGTGGCCTACCATGGAATGGTGCATCTGGCTGACGGGGCAGATCCAAAGTTTAAGTGGACCCACACCATAGAAAAGAGTGGGATAGTGACACCCACTATTGAAACCTTCTTAAGGTCCGCCGCAATGTTTATTTGAGATCCAACCTGTTTATAAGTTAATACAGACATTGATGCGGTTGAAACTTGGTCTGACCCCTCATCCAAGTGGGACACACATAATGAGTGGGTTGGATATGTGAATCACATTTAGGCAGACCCAATATATGATTATGAATGTTTTAAGGAAACCCTTCTCTACTACATTTAGGTGAGTTACTCGTTATCCTTACTAGAGTAAACTCTGTGGGGTCCACTGTTATTTATTTATTTTATCCACTCCATTCATCCATGTTAACAGATAATTTGAGGTCTAAAGAATAAAAAGGAAGCATATCCAAAGCTCAAGTGGACCACACCACAGGAAATAGTGTAATTAAACCTCTGCCATTTAAAATTTCTCGGAGGCTATAGAAGTTTTGGATCAAGTTGATGTTTGTGTTTTCTATTCATTCATATATTTTTGATATTATGAATAACCTTTAAAGTGAATGGACCAGACATGTAAAATGGGTCAAATATTCTAGTCAGAATTGTGACCCAACTTATTGACACCCTGAAACTCTAAGAATTAATGTAAGTTTTGTAGGGCCCATCATGATGTTTGTCGAACATCAACACTGTGCATTTAATAGAAGTTTTGGATTAAGCTGATGTTTGTGTTTTCCCTTCATTCATATCCTTTTGATATTATGAACATGTTGGATGGCAAACATTACTGTGGGCCCACCATAATGTATGGCCCTACGACCATTTTTTTTAAAAAAAACTTTTGAACCAGTTGGATTTCAAATAAACATTACGATGGGCCTTAGGATAGTTTCAATGGTGAGAATCACTATCCTGTTGTTTTTTATGGTAGGGTCTACTACAGATTTTTATCTGTCTCATTCTTTGGCTCGTGACTTAAAATGATATCTCAAAATGAATGGACGGTGTGGATATAACAAATACATCATAAGTTTTTATATTTTTTAAATATTATGTATATGGAAAAGGTTTTATTCGTCGAGCTCATGGGAACTCCCCATGAGGTCGAGCTGTGTGGGCCCCATCATGACGTGTGTCGAAAATCAACACTGTGCATTTTGATGGGTCCTCTTTAAATTATGGGATATCCCAAAAATCAGCCGTATACAAAACTCCAGTGGGCCATACCATCTAAAATCATGTGAAGACATGCCTAAAACATATAAAAGCACTTGGTGGGGCCCCACCTGAAATTTGGATGCGTCTGAAACTTGGTATGACCCCTCATCCAAGTGGCACACACATAATGGATGGGCTAGATTTGTGAACCACATCTCTGTGGGCCCAAAAAATAATTATGAATGTTTTAATGGAGGGTAACCACTCTCAACTTTTGTGTTCGGTGGTTTGTAGGCCCCACCATGATGTATGTGTTTCATCCATGCCGTCCATCTATTTTTATAGATCATTTTATGATATTAAAAAAAAAAGAGAGTTATATCCCAATCTCAAGTGGACCACATTACAGGAAAAAGTGTTGAATGAATGTCGACCATTAAAAACTTTTTGGGAGCCATAAAAGTATTGGATCAAGCTGATCTTTGTTTTTTCCCTTCATCTGGGCCTTTATGACCTAATCAAAGATTGGATGTCAGATAAACAGTACAGTGGGCCTTAAGAGGATTTAAATGATGAATATCCAATCACTATTGTTTTCCTGTGGTGTGGTCCACCTAAGATTTATATCCCTCTCATTTTTATAAGTAAGCCTTAAAATTATATTAAAAAATGGATGAACGGATCAGATGAAACACATACATCATGGTGGGACCCACAGCCCACCGATCACCAACACGGTCGGTGTCGGAGTAGCCAACCCGTTCTACCCCAAAGCCACCACCCGCGCGCCCATCTCCCACAACACCAAAACCCACCCAAAAATTCGCTCTCGCGCGCCCGCCCGCCCCTCCCAAAACCCTCTCTCCCTCTCTGTCAACCTCACTCTCTGCCTCTCTGTTTCTCGTCGCGCACCCTCTCTCTCTCTCTCTCTCTCTCTCTCTCTCTCTCTCTCTCTCTCTCTCTCTCTCTCTCTCTCGGTCTCTCTCTCTCTCTCTCTCTCTCTCTCTCTCTCTCTCTCTCTCTCTCTCTCTCTCTCTCTCTCTCTCTCTCTCTCTCTCGGTCCCTCTCTCTCTGTCTCTGTCTCTCTCTGTCTCTCGGTGCTCTCTCTCTCGCGCGTCCTCTCTCTCTGGCTCTCGGTGCTCTCTCTCTCGCGCATCCTCTCTCTCTGTTTCTCTCGGTGGACCGTGATCGGTGGACCGTGATAGGGGCTCCAAATCAAACAGGTATATCTCTCTCTCTCTCTCTCTCAATCTCTGTCAATCTCAATACCGATTTGGGGATTTGGGGATTTAGGGATTTGGGGATTTGGGGATTTGTGGATTTAGGGATTTGGGGATTTAGGGATTTGGGGATTTGGGGATTTACAGATTTGGGGATTTGGGGATTTAGGTGGGCATTTCTATCTCCACTGTTTCATGCGGTCCACCTTGATGTATGTGTTGTATATCCATGCCATCTCTGTTTTGCCAGCCCATTTTACGTAATGGCCCTGAAAATGAAGCCCATTGCGCTACAGGAAACTGTGGAGATTGAATCCCCACCAATGAGAACTTCCTGCGGGCCACAGAGTTTTGTATGGGAGTTGGATTGTGTACTGAGTAATTTCTGTGGGGTCCACCTTGATTTATGTATTTTATCATCCCTGTCCATCCATTTTACAAGATAATTTTATGGCTTAAGCCCAAAAATGAAGCATATTCAAAGCTCAAGTGGACCACACCACGCAACAGCAGTGTGAAGTGATCCTCTGCCGTAGAAAAACTTCCTGTGGGCCCTAGATATTCACCAGCACTTTTTTTCTGTTGCCCCCTTTTCTGCTTTTGCTGCTCATACCTATATTTGCTGTAAAAATAGGAATCGAGTGTTTAGATACTTCACTTCTATCGACATAACCAAATGGGAATATCCTGCTTTATGGTTTGTGTAGATGTTCCCAATGGCAGTGACATGTGGCAATACATTTATTTTAAAGCCATCAGAGAAAGATCCAGGTGACTGGTTTCTCCCTGATACTGCATTTATGTCCGTCTTTGTCATTTAGACCTGTGACTCCATGAAGATTCTCTCAAGGAACAATTAATGGTTCATCGTCATCGTCTAACCCTCATCCCTACCAATTAGGATCAGCTACACAAATCCTGTTACATCATTCCACTCAAACAAGTGATGGTTTATTTATCTTTTATTAATGGAAGAATCATTGTAACATGGGCCTCTAAAACTTGGAAAAAAAAAAAACTATTGGCAACCCTAGGAAGCTGAGAATGACAAACAAATCAACAAAGGTATGGTCTTGGAAGTATATTCTAATATTAATTGGAATCCAATAAATATTGGAAATGTATGTCATATGAAAATTAGTTAGATATTTGGAAGTCAATTTTACTATGTAAAATTGTAAATCAATGTCTTAAAACCCAATCCAGAGGCAGAACTGTTTTAGTGGGTCATTCATCTTACCGCCCAACCGTTAACTCATGACATCATGTTGGTGTAAATTTCTACCTTGTATAAATGAAAAACTATGTTCTGCTGTCTATATAGCACTCAGTTTCCCATATATGACTTCAACGTCTGATTTAGAAGGATGGAGTCATTTACCTAGAACTTCTCTAGTAAAATTCTTATGCATGTAACTAACTGTAAGTCAGGTGACAAGTTGTAGCGATAAACCTCTACTTACAATCTAACTACAATACTTACAGAATCTTTTTATTTTCCTCCCAATTCATGAGGTGGCTAAAGTAAATTACCGAGTAAAAAGATGATGGCTAAAAATCTGTTATTTTGTTATTCTTTTAGGAGCTTCTATGATTCTTGCAGAGCTGGCAAACTAGGCTGAGAAAGAACTATATTAAACTTCTAAGACAACCAATCATAATTCATGAACAGTATTTGATAGTCCGGTAAAGTGTGACTGAAGATCTTCTCCTCACACATTGTTGATGCATGACTGATGACCTGCTTTACGTATTACCAAACAAGTATTTTGCAATATCAAGAAGACTTGTAGCAAAAAATAAAGAATTTGATTTTTTTCAAAACATGGAAAGACTAATCAGTCATACTTCTTGTAACTTCAGCCACTGCTTCAAATGGAGGGATTGCACAAAGATTTGGTTAGGGAGACTACTGATGGTGAACTAGCAGCTGCAACAAATATGAGAGCTACAAAGGTGAAAAGAAACATAAGGCGGTCGGTAAGATAAGATAGATTGACAAGATTTTGTTTCAATTCTCTTGGATGGATGATGAATGTATTTGGGAATGTAAATGAAAATAAAAAACTTATAATATATATATATATGTTATCAATGGAGGATACCTTGTTTAGGGGGACATGAAATTCTTGTAGCTTATGGTATGGTGCCCCAATATTGGTTGTACATTACTAGTATGTAGTAGATAATACTAGGTTCAATAGTAGATAATACTAGAGATCCCGAACCTAAACCTAAACCTAAACCTACACCTAATCCTAATCTCAACTCCCTAACCTAAACCTAAACCTAAACTTGAAAACCCAAACCTAAACGCGATCCTGAACCCGAACCCGATTTCTTAAACCTAAACTTGAAAACCCAAACCTAAACCCAATCCCGAACCCGAACCCGAATTCTTAAGCCTAAACCTTAACCTATTTTCAAATCCATAAACCTAGACCTACACCTATATCTAATCCTAATCTCAACTCCCTAACCTAAACTTAAACCTAAACTTGAAAACCCAAACCTAAACCCGATCCCGAACCCGAACCCGAACTCGATTTCCTAAACCTAAACCTTAACATATTCTCAATTCCCTAAACCTATACCTAAACCTTAACCTATACCTAAACCTAAACTTGAACCTATAACCTATAACCTAAATATATTCTCAAATCCCTAAACCTACACCTACACCTAATCCTAATCTCAACTCCCTAATCTAAACCTAAACCCGATTTCCTAAACCTAAACCTAAACCTTAACCTATTCTCAAATCTCTAAACTTAAACCTAATCCTAATCTAAACTCTCTAACCTAAACCTTAACTTGAAAACCCAAACCTAAACCCAATACCGAACCCAAACCTAAACCCGACTTCTTAAACCTAAACCTACACCTATTCTCAAATCCCTAAACCTACACCTACACCTCAAATCCCTAAACCTACACCTACACCTAATCCTAATCTCAACTCCCTAACCTAAACCTAAACTAGATCCCGAACTCAGAACCCAATTTCCTAAACCTAAACCTTAATGTATTCTCAATTCCCTAAACCTATAGCTTATAAGACCTAAAACCTTAACCTTAATGTAAACCTATAACCTTATAACCAAAACCTATGACCTAAAACCTTAACCTATAACCTATAACCTAACCTTAACCTAAACCTAAAACCTAAACCTTAACCAATAACCTACAACCTAAACCTAAACCTAAAACCTAAATGTATTCTCAAATCCCTAAACTTAAACCTACACCTAAGCCTAATCTCAACTCCCTAACCTAAACCTAAACCTAAACTTGAAAACACAAACCTAAACCTGATCCCAAACCCGAACCCAATTCCCTAAACCTAAACCTTAACCTATTCTCAATTCCCGAAACCTATAGCTTATAACCTAAACCTAAACCTAAACCTTAACCTAAACCTAAACCTAAACCTTAACCTAAACCAAAACCTATGACCTAAAACCTAAATGTATTCTCAAATCTCTAAACCTAAACCTACACCTACACCTAATCCTAGTCTCAACTCCCTAACTTAAACCTAAACCTAAACTTGAAAACCCAAACCTAAAACCCGATCCCGAACCCGAACCCGATTTCTTAAACCTAAACCTTAACCTATTCTCAAATCCCTAAACTTAAACCTACACCTAATCCTAATCTAAACTCCCTAACCTAAACCTAAACCTAAACTTGAAAACCCAAACCTAAAACCCGATCCCGAACCCTAACCCGATTTCCTAAACCTAAACCTTAACCTATTCTCAAATCCCTAAACTTAAACCTACACCTATTCCTAATCTCAACTCCCTAACCTAAACCTAAACCTAAACATGAAAACCCAAACCTAAACCCGATCCCGATCCCAAACCCGATTTCCTAAACCTAAACCTTAACCTATTCTCACTTCCCTAAACCTATAGCTTATAAGACCTAAAACCTTAACCTTAACCTAAACCTATAACCTTAAAACCAAAACCTATGACCTAAAACCTTAACCTATAACCTATAACATATAACCTAACCTTAACCTAAACCTAAAACCTAAACCTTAACGAATAACCTACAACCTAAACCTAAACCTAAAACCTAAATGTATTCTCAAATCTCTAAGCCTAAACCTACACCTAATCCTAATCTCAACTCCCTAACGTAAACCTAAACCTAAACTTAAAACCCAAACCTAAAACCGATCCCGAACCCGAACCCGATTTCTTAAACCTAAACCTTAACCTATTCTCAAATCCCTAAACTTAAACCTACACCTAATCCTAATCTAAACTCCCTAACCTAAACCTAAACCTAAACTTGAAAACCCAAACCTAAACCTAATCCCAACGCAAACCCAATTCCTAAACCTAAACCTAAACCTACACCTAATCCTAATCTCGACTCCCAACCTAAACCTAAACCTACACCTAATCCTAATCTCGACTCCTAACCTAAACCTAAACCTAAACTTGAAAACCCAAACCTAAACCCGATCCCGAACCCGAACCCGATTTCTTAAACCTAAACCTTAACATATTCTCAATTCCCTAAACCTATAGCTTATAAGTCCTAAAACCTTAACCTTAACCTAAACTTATAACCTTAAAACCAAAACCTATGACCAAAAACCTTAACCTATAACCTATAACCTAAACTTATAACCTATAACCTAACCTTAACCTAAACCTAAAACCTAAACCTTAACCTATAACCTAAAACCTAATCATAAACCTAAAACCTAAATGTATTCTCAAATCCCTAAACCTAAACCTACACCTAATCCTAATCTCAACTCCTAACCTAAACTTAAACCTAAACTTGAAAACCCAAACCTAAACCCGATCCCGAACTCAAACTCGAACCCGATTCCCTAAACGTAAACCTTAACCTATTCTCAATTCCCTAAACCTATAGCTTGTAACCTAAACCTAAACGTTAACCTCAACCTAAACCTAAATCTTAACCTAAACCTATAACCTTAACCTAAACCAAATCTTATGACCTAAAACCTAAATGTGTTCTCAAATCTCTAAACCTAAACCTACACCTAATCCTAATCTCAACTCCCTAACCTAAACCTAATCCTAAACTTGAAAACCCAAACCTAAAACCCGATCCCAAACCCGAACCCGATTTCCTAAACCTAAACCTTAACCTATTCTCAAATCCCTAAACTTAAACCTAATCCTAATCCTAATCTAAACTCCCTAACCTAAACCTAAACCTAAACTTGAAAACGCAAACCTAAACCCAATCCCGAACCCGAATTCCTAAACCTAAACCTTAACCTATTTTCAAATCCCTAAACCTAAACCTACACCTAATCCTAATCTCGACTCCCTAACCTAAACCCGAACCTAAACCTAAACTTGAAAACCCAAACCTAAACTCGATCCCGAACTCGATTTCCTGAACCTAAACCTTAACATATTCTCATTTCTCTAAACCTATAGCTTATAAGACCTTAAAACCTTAACCTCAACTTAAACCTATAACCTTAAAACCAAAACCTATGTCCTAAAACCTAAACTTATAACCTATCTAACCTTAACCTAAACTTAAAACCTAAACCTTAACCAATACCTAAAACCTAAAAATAAACCTAAAACCTAAATGTATTCTCAAATCCCTAAACCTAAACCTACACCTAATCCTAATCTCAACTCCCTAACCTAAACCTAAACCCGATCCCGAACCCGAACCCGATTTCCTAAACCTAAACCTTAACCTATTCTCAATTCCCTAAACCTATAGCTTATAACCTAAACCTAAACCTAAACCTAAACCTTAACCTAAACCTATAACCTTAACCTAAACCAAAACTTATGACCTAAAACCCAAATGTATTCTCAAATCTCTAAACCTAAACCTACACCTAATCCTAATCTCAATCGCCTAACCTAAATCTAAACCTAAACTTGAAAACCCAAACCTAAAACCCGATCCCGAACCCGAACCCGATTTCCTAAACCTAAACCTTAACCTATTCTCAAATCCCTAAACTTAAACCTACACCTAATCCTAATCTAAACTCCCTAACCTAAACCTAAACCTAAACTTGAAAACCTAAACCTAAACCCAATCCCGAACCCGAACCCGATTTCCTAAACCTAAACCTTAACCTATTTTCAAATCCCTAAACCTAAACCTACACCTAATCCTAATCTCGACTCCCTAACCTAAACTCGAACCTAAACTTGAAAACCCAAACCTAAACCCGATCCCGAATCCGAATCCGATTTCCTAAACCTAAACCTTTACATATTCTCAATTCCCTAAACCTTAAACCTATAACCTTAAAACTAAAACCTATGTCCTAAAACCTAAACTTATAACCTATAACCTAACCTTAACCTAAACCTAAAACCTAAACCTTAACCAATACCTAAAACCTAAAAATAAACCTAAAACCTTAATGTATTCTCAAATCCCTAAACTTAAACCTACACCTAATCCTAATCTCAACTCCTAATCTAAACCTAAACCTGATCCCGAAACCAAACCCGAACCCGATTTCCTAAACCTATACCGTAACCTATTCTCAATTCCCTAAACCTATTGCTTATAACCTAAACCTAAACCTAAACCTAAACCTATAACCTTAACCTAAACCAAAACTTATGACCTAAAACCTAAATGTATTCTCAAATCTCTAAACCTAAACCTACACCTAATCTTGCGTGGATGAATAATGTATTGTGGATAAGATTGTTTGTGTTTGGATGGATGTAGTTTATGTTTGGATGAATTTACGTAGTTTGGGTTTAGATGGATGTGAATGTGATGAAACAGGTGTATATCAGTCCTGTTTGGATGAAACCGGTGAATGTGAATGAAACAGGTGTGAATGAAACAGGTGTATATCAGTCCTATTTGGATGAAACAGGTGAATGTGAATGTGATGAAACAGTTTGGATTTACGTATGTGAATGAAATAGGTGTATATCAGTCCTGTTTGGATGAAATAGGTGAATGTGAATGAAACAAGTGTATATCAGTCCCGTTTGGATGAAACAGGTGTATATCAGGTGTATGTCAGTCTTGTTTGGATGAAACAGGTGTATATCAGTCCTGTTTGGATGAAACAGGTGAATGTGAATGAAACAGCTGTATATCATTCTTGTTTGGATGAAACAGGTGAATGTGAATGTGATGAAACAGTTTGGATTTACGTATGTGAATGAAATAGGTGTATATCATCTGTTTGGATGAAATAGGTGAATGTGAATGAAACAAGTGTATATCAGTCCCGTTTGGATGAAACAGGTGTATATCAGGTGTATGTCAGTCTTGTTTGGATGAAACAGGTGTGTATCAGTCCTGTTTGGATGAAACAGGTGTATGTGAATGAAACAGGTGTATATCAGTCCTGTTTGGATGAAACAGGTGAATGTGAATGTGATGAAACAGTTTGGATTTACGTGTGAATGAAACAGGTGTATATCAGTCCTGTTTGGATGAAACAGGTGAATGTGAATGAAATAGGTGTATATCAGTCATGTTTAGATGAAACAGGTGAATGTGAATGTGATGAAACAGTTTGAATTTACGTAGTTTGTATAACAGGTGTATATCAGGAAGAATACTGTAACAGGTCAAATTTGAAAATGTCCTTTAAGGGTCATAAGAGACGGTCCATGACCGTCCTTTGAAGGCTCATAAGAGACGGTCCACGACAGTCCTTTTTAAGGACGGTCTATGACCGTCCGTTTAAAGGACGGTCCATGGCCGTCTTTTGAAGGCTCATAAGAGACGGTCCATGACAGTCCTTTTTAAGGACGGTCCATAACAGTCCTTTTAAAGGACGGTCTATGGCAGTCCTTTTTAGGATCATACGAGACGGTCTATGACAGTCCATTTTAAGGACGGTCCATGACAGTCTTTTTTTCGTCAATAAGAATGATGGTTTTCAACCGTCCTTTAAAAAATAAGACACGTCAAAATTTGACGGCCTTTGTGACGGTCCATGACCGTCCTTTTTGGTCGTTTGAGACGGTTTTGGACCGTCCTTTTTTCGCTGTTTTGGCGTAGTGTTAACCATATGTGCAAAATTCTTTCTGAAGTTGACACCCTCCTTCTACACATAACCCTTCGCTACCAGTCTAGCCTTAGGTCTATCCATTTCTTCCAATTAACCCACTTGAATCCAATCATTTTCCACCTAGCGGGAAGCTCCACCAACTCACACGTCTTATTCTTGTATAAAAAATAAATCTCATCTTCCATCGTTGTCATTCACCTTTATGCTTTTACGTTATCAAGAGCCTCCTGAAAATTAAACTGGTCCCCTTCAGTCGTAATGACGTTTAAGTCATCCCTATATATCAACGGTAACTTGCGATCCCATAGTGAATTTCTCCTGAAAGGTGGTAGCTCTACCTGCTCCGATACCTTTTCATGTGACTAGTTTCTTTAAGGGACTCACCCTTGTCAATTTTAGCATCAATCACCGTTGATTTTTCTATTTCCTTGTGTTCATCCTACGAAACAAAGAACCATCATCAAACTTGATGTTCTAGCTCATTGTGATTTTTCATGTGGCCTGGTCACATAGCCTATATCCCTTCACACCATTATCATAGCCAACAAAGGTACACTTCTCCACCTTTTGGTCTAGCTTATCTTTCTCAACAGACTGTACATAAGAGTAAACATTACAACTAAATACACGCAACTGTAAGTAGTATACTCGATAACTATTCCATACTTCTTTAGGAATCCTTCAATCAATAGTCATAGATTGGGATCGATTCACCAAATAGTAACCCATAGGTGTTTGCCCAATGCAGCATTACTCAACATACTTTAGGCCTTTTCCAAAAAAGTCTGATTCATACATGATTATTCTGCTCTAGTGTGTGCCTGATTATGTTCTGCCTCACAATCCTTCCATCCTTTCGAAACTAATTAAATTCCTTTGAAGTAAATTCTTCACCATTATTCATCATAAGTACTTTCATCTATCGCCCTGACAGTTTT
The DNA here is from genome assembly GCA_030180095.1 of Magnolia changhungtana. Lineage (NCBI taxonomy): Eukaryota > Viridiplantae > Streptophyta > Magnoliopsida > Magnoliales > Magnoliaceae > Magnolia > Magnolia changhungtana. The sequence goes on along the minus strand of JASAUF010000667.1, from coordinate 18,206,726 downwards.
TCAACAATGACCTTCCAAGACTTGAAAGTGGCAAACATGTCAAATTTATTTTTCATGAAATAAACTCGTACATTTCTAAAGAAATCATGAATGAATGTTACGATGAATGATGATCCTCCTCTATAAACTCCAAGCAATAACTCCCACACGTCAAAGTGCACATAATCCAATAATCCTTTACTACTATGTTTTCATGTTTTAAGTGATAATTTTGACTGTTTACCATATATGCAATACCCACATACATTCAAATAAAAAAAATTAAAGTATGAATTAAACTATGATCTATGAGTATCTTCATATCGCACTTGTTCATGTGGCTTAGGCATGCATACCACATACGTGCTAATGTGGACTCCGCTATAAACATTGCAGCTCCACTCGATAAAGTATTCTCAATCAACTTTTAGATATTGTCATTCATTTGTGCTTTCATTACAGTGAGTGTCCCCTTTAAAACTCCTAGGACATCATCATGGCCATTGAACTTGCATCTTAATGCATCGAGAGCATTTAGATAAATCAGATTTTTCTTCAAATATGTAACGTGTCTCACATTGGTCATAGTACGCTCCACCCCATCAAGCATTTTGATGTGAACGGATCAATTCCAATCATTTTACAGGCATGATCATTGCCCGTAAGAACCAAGCCACCATCTTACTCATTGTACATAGTGAACCAACTCTGGTGAGGGGTCATGTAGTATAAAGCCCTCATATCCAAAATCCACTCCTGATAAAAGTGACCCATTTTAGACACCGATAATATATTACAACCGTCCGAACTTTCACGGGATTTTGCCGAATTGGCCTCCCTTGAGAAGTATATGAATTTTTATCCTTCTATGCTTTAGGATTCTGACAATTCTTGTTCATATGTCCATGTCTTCCACAATTCCAACACTCCAACTTCCCTTTACTCTTTGACTTGGACCTCAATCATGATTTCCTTTTTTTTTACTCAGACATTTTTTCCCTAACTACCAATGCTACAATATATGTACATTCCCTCCCATTGTCAAGGTCCAAAGTATCTCTATCATGGCATAGAGTGCCAAATTCTCGTAAGAATTTGGAAGAGATGTCAAAAGCATAAGGGCTTTATCTTCTTCATGGATCTTCATCTCTACATTTGTCAGTTTGTTAAAGGTGTTGAGGTGCTCATTGAGATCCAACCCCTCCATCATATTCAGATTATAGAGTTGCCTCTTCAGATATAAACGGTTTAAGAAAGATTTTGTCTTGTACAAACTCTTCAAGTTCGTTCATAGCCTTGCGGTGGTCGTCTGATTAAAGACATAATCCGTCAAACATAATTAGATCGAAGTAATCATCATCTAATGAAATTCTTCTCATTCCTCTTCATTCACAGATTCTAGATGCTTCGTTTTCTCACGGAGTGTGTGTTGTAGCTTTTGTTGAACTAGAAAGTCTCTCATCTTCACCTTTTATGGTTTAAAGTTATTTTTCCTAGTGAACTTCTTTGTCTCATACTTCACGCTTGATTTCTCCATTGTCATGTTTCATATTCTAACTAAATTCCCAACGTATATTCTGATACCACTTGTTGGGCGCGAAAATATATCACTCAGTCGTGACCTAAATATGAATCAAATAAGCATATAGATAGAAAATTCAAGCATGGATAGAGAATGTGTTGATTTAGGTAGAAAAACTCTTATGAGAAAAACCTACAACACAAAGCAACAAGCAATCAATTACGAAAACGAAATTACAATAGATGAGCAACTTACCATCAAAATCCTAGACTATAAATTCCTATATCCCATTTCATTTCTCCAATCTCTAACTTTCTTTAGAACAAGTTTCCAATACCCAAATTCCATGTTACATCGGTTTATATAATCCCAGATCCATAATTAGAAATAAAATTGTGTGCTTACGTAGAAATTGTGCACACCATTAATCTAACCATCGATCGATTGAGCATCCTTCAATCAATTGACGGTACAATGTACAATGTTCGATCAATCGAATATAATAAAAAAATGTCCAAAAAGGTAACAAGATATTTCAGATTTATCTTAAGCAATCGAGCTTTCATGTTTGATCAAACGAACATGTCTAAAGATGCAATTATTGAAATTCAAATTTTAATCTATTGATCGAAACTACAGTTGAGGGCACCAGTTTCAACAATCAATTTAAGTATTCATGCATTGGGTCCCACTTGGATGGGCAGGGCACAAAACTTAAGTGACCCGATTGAAGGGCTTTTAATTGATGGATAGGCAATGATTTTTCATTTTCCCTTCCATATTCCGTGTTGGGTTGTTCGTTTTTCAGCCACGTATTTGACGATTGGGACAGTCAATTAATTAAAGACTTTTCAACCCTAGACTAATTCGACGTCCTGGACTAATCTCTCCAGAAGTTGTGAGAATAAATGCTTGTACCATTTAGTGGTACAGGGCTTTTTGAGCCCCAAGATGAATTAATGGCTAACGGCTAAAAATGCGGTTGTGTCAACCATTTACCATTCATAGGCTCGGTCATGTGCACAAACGAACCGAAATCAACGGGCATGTGTACTGGATGGGACCCACATGGGGGCATGTCTAGATCATCTTCACCGTCCATCCTGTGGATAGAACGGTGGTAGGCGGTGCTCTTAAATTGGCTTAGGTGGTAATTATCACATGCATTCGGCCATGCCAATTGACATGCATTAGAGCTGCGTGGGGTCGTCCATGAATTTGAGTACCATCAAACCCATCCATTAGATGGGGTCCCTCATGTAAGTAATTGACTCAAGATCCATTCTGATAAATGATACCGGTGGGCCATTGAATAGGTGTGCCCCACCAGGATGAAGGAACACACCTAAAATCAAGACATTCCAAAACTTAGGTGGGCCACAAAAAGTTAATATTAAGGTTTCAGGCGTGATTGTACATCGTTTTGGATGGAGATGATTCTTGCGAAGTACAACGATGCGCACCAGATTCACGGTTTGGATTCCATGTAGAATTGACGGGTGCGCGCCAAACAGCTCAAAACACGTGGACTGATGTCAAACCGCATGATTTTGGGCCATTGCTCATTCACGATTATGCTTACCAGACGGGCGGTTCGAAACATCTGGACATGCAGCCACGTGGACCCCACCACATTTGAATGTGCTCCGGACGGGTTACGTCGCTTCTGCCTGGACGCGGATTTGAAGTTCCTATGCACACCCAAATCCATACCTCAATTGGTAGACTGAGTGAAAGATACGCTGAGGTCTTGGTATCCGAGGGGTGGCTAACACTGAAGTCGAACTGACGGTGGGTGTACTAACAAGTTAAAATAAAAATTAAAAAAATTCCTATGCAAGGATGCTGGGTGGGACTCACCGAGATATTTGTGTAAAATTTGAAGCTATATTTTTGATATTTTCACTTCATCCCATTCTGAATGGCATTATAAACGGTTTGGATAACATATAAACGTTTAAGATGGAGTCAAGGAAGGTTTCAACGGTGGGAATTTCTTTCCCTAATTTTTCGTCTGGTGTGACTCACTTGAGTTTTGTTTCCACCTAATTTTTAGTGCACGTCTTAAAATGAGCTCTCAAAACCAATGGACAGAATGAATTTCTACGGTACATTACAGTGGGCCCCACCCAGCATACTTGCGAAGGAACTTACTGCGAAAGGCTTTCGAAGGAAATCCGCGTCCTTCTGCGCCTCATGTCATGGAAGCGGATTGGCTGGTGTACGACCCATCAGCTATATAGATGCTCCGAGTTGCACGAACGGTTCAAAGGATATCAAAGTTACATGCCCCACAGTGATTTATTTATTATATCTACACCGTTGATCTATTTTTACATATCATTTTAGTGCATTATCTAAAAAATGAATTATATTCATCGATCATATGCACCACACCACAAATAGCAGGGGAGATAATGATTTTTACCATTAAACAATTCATAAGGCCCACCATAATGTTTATTTTCAAACCCATCTATTCATAAGGTCACAAAGACATGAATGAAGAGGAAAAATAAATTTCATATTGATCCAAAACTTCTGTGACCCCAAAAAAGATTTCAATGGTAGAAGTTCAATCCCCCACTGCTTTTTGCAGTGTGGTTCACTAGATAGTTATATCTGTCTCATTTTTCGTATCAAGCTTTAATATGAGTTTGAAAAATGGATGGACGGTTTGGATATAACACATACCTCATTCACAGAACTTGCTGACGTTAATACTGGTGATTAGATCCACGGAACTCGCTGACGTTAATACAGCAGTTATATAGCTAGTGTGAGGTACACCAGGTCACCAGCCAATCCGCTTCCATGTATGATGTATCATATACAGAAGCACGAGAAGAGATGCCTGCCGATAAATTCACGATAATTTAAAACCATGCTATCTCGTATTCTGTCCCCCTTCCCACTTCTCAAACCAGAAAAGAAACAGCTAAGATCACGAAAACGAAGAAACAACGATAACAATACAAAAACCCAACTAAAACCCAAATCCCTTCCCATCTCTCGTATAAATGGAAAGAAAACGAAAACTGTAGCGAATTTCTCCGCTGCTATTCGGATTCTTTCCTTCTTAAACGTGCCAAACCCATCCCTTCTTTTCTACCTCCACATGCAGCAGCCACAGATTCCTCTGGCTTCCTAACTCTTCTTCTCTTAATCTTCAGAATCTCTCCTTATCCATACCGTATCGGATCGGATCGTATCGTTTGGGGAGATGAAGAATGAGGAGCAGCAAGTTCGGTCTCTGTTCGGGATTTCTCTCTCGGACAGGCCCAAATGGCAGCAATTCCTCATCTGCTCTGCTGGATTCTTCTTCGGTTATCTTGTCAATGGCATTTGCGAGGTTTGGTTGCCTTTCTCTACCCTTTCTGAATAGCATGCAATGATTTTCTTTCTCTTTTCTGCGTTTTCTTGTCTTGCTCTTGGAGTATTTGCTTATTGATCGTTGTCGTTTTTTATTTCAGCAGTTTCCTTTATTCTTCTTTTTCTTATTCTTCTTCTTCTTCTTTTTTTTTTTTTTGAGCTTTTCTCATTGCATGCATTTGTTCCTGAATTCCTCCGGAAATTTATGTCAGCTTGCATGTTTTAGTTCTTTAATCTGTGTGAAATTTTAGTTTTCCCTGTTGTTTGTGTTTTTCTTTTATTTTTGAGATCAATAATTCTGCTTTTTTTCTAATAGAAATTTCAGAATATCTGCCGATAGTATTTTTGTGGAGATGATTTTTCAGCGCTTACATGGGAATTTCTTTGATGATTTTTTTTTTCTCTGTTCTTTAATTCATTTGCCTGGTTCCAGAGAAATTAGGGTTTTACAGATTTAAAAACCCTGCTGCGCTGCTTCTTCTTCTTCTTCTTCTTTTTTTCTTTTTTTTTAGAATTTCGACTTCTCTTGGGTTTAGGAATTGCATTTTTCAAACATTGCATGGTAGGCTTTCATTGAGCAATCCAAACACACACAGTAAAAAAGAAGAAGAAGAGGAAGAAGAAAAGAATAAGGAAACTTGAAATAAGCTTCTGTTTGTTGATTAAAAAAGATTCGATATACAAATGTGAGCTCTACAATTTTGGTTTTATTGCATTGATTATTTTTCAGGGCTTAAATGTGAAGAAATATGATTTTTTTTTTCTCAATTTTCTGTTTCTGTCGTTTAATTCATTTGCCTTCTTCTCGAGAAATTAGGGTTTTACAAATATTTAAAACCCTGCTGCCCTGCTTTCTTTTTATTTTTTTTAGAAATTCAATACCTCTTGTGTTTAGGAATTGCATTTCTGAAAAATTGTATGGTAGGCTTTCATTGAGAATTCTATCACACAATAGAAAAACCTTGAAATAATCTTCTGTGTTCTTTGATAAGAAATTCGATATACAAATGTAAGTTCTACAATTTTGGTTTTATTTCATTGCCCTGATTTTGATACTCACTTGTGTTATTGCAGGAATATGTATATAATCGTCTGCAATTCAGGTTCTTTACATGTTTCTAAACTGCCCAAATTGCTCCAATTTCTCTTATAGTCGATTATGTTTCTTTTTCCTTTTCATTTTAGATGGGACTTTTTTATGAATTTGGGTATTTGTATTTTTCCAGCTACGGTTGGTACTTCACATTTGTGCAGGGCTTTGTGTATTTGGTTCTCATATATTTCCAAGGCTTCACAACAAAGCAGATGGTGAATCCGTGGAAGACGTACGTGAAGCTCTCTGCCGTCCTCATGGGTTCTCATGGACTGACGAAAGGGTCTTTGGCTTTCCTTAACTACCCTGCACAGCTCATGTTTAAATCCACAAAGGTATGTGACATCCTCTACATTCAACTATTCAAAATTAGGTAATTTAGGCCTTTGTTCCTTGATTTTCATTGCTTAACTTATACTCTTGTTTTGGTGATCACTTGTTTCATATAATTACTTGATTAATTGTATTTTTTGTTTTCTTTGTTATATGGTCATGACTTGTTTGTTTCTTCTCTCACTACAATTAAACTGGTTATATCCAATATCGTTGAGCTTGACTTCTTTCAAGGAGTGTTAATTAAGACCCTGTTAAGCTTTAAAGCTTGCTGTTGTTGTGATGTTTTCCGGATGGTAAGTGGTGGGTTTTAATTGTATAAACAGGTGTAGTTCTGTTAAAGCATTCTTTTTCGGATGTCAGAACTTCAGGATTCTGATGGTAGTTGGTGTTAGATGACACAGGTGTTATCTGTGATTTTAGAATAGACTAATTGATTTGTTGTTGGAGTGATTTTGTCCATTGAATTTTTATTTACAAAGGCATTCCTAACTGCTTCTTGAGGATGTTGTTATTTGAGTTGGTGTTTGTTTGTACCAGTAGAATGGCACTGGCAGAACTCCATGGTTCTCTCTAACTTGGAGTTTTTGTTTTTCCCAACAATTCAGGTGCTGCCGGTTATGATAATGGGAGCCTTCATTCCCGGTCTCAGACGTAAATATCCGCTCCATGAATACATTTCCGCCATTCTTCTAGTGGTGGGTCTGATCCTTTTCACCTTAGCAGACGCCCATACATCTCCGAATTTCAGTCTTCTTGGAGTTGTGATGGTGTCGGGTGCTTTGGTCATGGATTCTTTTCTGGGTAATTTTCAGGAAGCCATATTTACAATGAATCCTGAAACCACACAGGTATTCTGCAATTCCTCCATTCATTTTCCCCTGTTTCAATGGTGCTTCTTGGCATGTGTCATGTATCTGTTACTTCTCTCTGAGGGTATTTATTAAATCTCTTGGGCTGTAGTGTGCTCCCCCCATGACAGAACTGTTATTTCTTTCCTAACAGATGGAGATGCTCTTTTGCTCGACTGTGGTTGGGCTTCCTTTCTTGATTCCACCCATGCTTTTAACGGGAGAGCTGTTCACGGCCTGGAATTCCTGCTCTCAGGTGAGATCCCCCTACCTATTATTTCATGAGTAAATACACGGTTTCCCACTTGAAGCATTGGATCAACCAATGAAGTAGACCTGTGGAGCTCCACAGGCCGGTGACCCAAGCAATGCCCCCATTGCATGAGCCTAACCAAGCCCATTAAACATGGACCCTCGGGTGTACATTTGTAATACCAATCTCATTAAATGGCTAGATTTGTTTAGTTGGGGAGATATTAGTCTGTGGAAGGCTAGACTACCTGGCCACAATCCATCTTGCATGCACACCAAACAAAACTGAAAATCATTGATCCACTGTAGATGGAGAATGTGGAAGGCTGGCCGTTTTCATTTCATGGCCACACATCAAGTTGATTTGCCAATCATGCTTCATGGGAAAAATGTGGCCAACTGATCAAATGGTCCAGATTGGTGTGAAAGTACACCCAGCATATAGTCGATGCATTGTTAGTCTGGTCTGTAGCTAGATCCCCAGGCAAAGGAAAGGAAATTCCAAATTGCACTGAGGACCTGAGGTGCATGATAGTAACAGGCTTCCTTGGCTAGAACTGTGGTTGTTGAGCAACCACGGCGATGAAGGAAACAATCTATGTATGCGCTGCTGGTAAAAGAAATAGTTTTTCAATTTCAGCGGCTCTCCGTTGGAATTAGGAGAGGGTTTTAGTCAGCGGTATTAGTGCCATTCCAAGTGGTGGTGGGACCCACCTGACAGACGTGCCTACAGGTAAACCGAGCACCACGTCAGATCCACTCCCTCTAGAAGATGCCTTGCCACATTTTTCACCACGGATCCTAAAGTCGTTCCAAGCGGTGGCCACACCACGGGGAACTGTGTAAAATCACGTGTAAGTTCACATTGGTGTGGCTCACTCAAGTCTTAGTTTGTCCTGACTTTTTAGAAAATCCATTCATCATGGTGTGGTGGGTCAGATAAGTGGATTGGATCGCAAATACACACCAGGGTGGGCCCAGACACAATGTAGACAATTCGAATGGTGGAATTTCCTATATCTCAACCGTCTCCCATGGTGTAGCCCACCTGAGTTTTAAATCCTCCTGATTTTTGGGCCCCAGTCCCAAGCACAGGGCGGTGCAGCTAATGGACGGGGTGGATCTCGTCTGCATGAAGTCCATCCACGACAGCTAATAGTCAACTACGCGTAGTCTCTCAAGCGTTTTCGGGGAAGCAGCTCATTTTGTATCCTGGGAAAATTCCCGTCCGTATTCCGTTACGAGACCGGATTTTATATAAATTTAAAAATTAAAATTTTAGCAAGACTTGTCTGTACTTCCATTTTTGTTCAGGACCATTGACAAAAAATGGAAGTGACTCCTGAACCCATCCAGACCATCCAAACCACTTAGCCAACTGTAGGCGGTTTAAATTTTAAAATATGCACTGAGAAATGATATTAACCATTTGTTTTACTATCGATCATCCACTTGATAGCCATTAATCGGACGGTTGCGGTTGCTTGATCATCTTCGATTTGGAAATAATTCTCCACCCCCGGTGGGACTCGCAATTAGGATGGTCTGTGGATAGCCATGTAGTAATAGTAACTACCATTTATGAGGATGAAATGTCTGGGAAGGACGTGCGGCGCCCATGGACCTCATTTACTATTCGGGGCAGCGTACCGTCACCGGCGCACGTTGAGCGAGGGAGACTCTCCTCCTCCCCCGAAAATTTAATCTTGATTTCTTTCTGATAATTAATAATTCAATGGTGACAGCATCTTTACGTTTACGGAGTCCTGGTTTTCGAAGCCATGGCCACCTTCGTAGGGCAGGTCTCGGTACTCTCCCTCATCGCGCTCTTTGGGGCGGCTACGACGGCCATGGTACTCTCTCTCTCTCTCTCTCTCTCTCTCTCTCTCTCTCTAAAGAAAGATTAAAAAAGAAAGTGAAGATCTCTCTCTCTCTCTCTCTCTCTCAAGAAAGATTAAAAAAGAAAGTGAAGATCTCTCTCTCTCTCTCTCTCTCTCTCTCTCTCCAAAGAAAGATTAAAAAAGAAAGTGAAGAGATCTATCTTAGGCAGGTTGCGTAATACACTCCCATTTATGAAAACAAAAAAAATGAAACAGGTGACAACAGCGAGAAAGGCGGTGACGCTGCTGCTATCGTACATGATATTCACGAAGCCACTGACGGAGCAGCATGGAACAGGTCTCATCCTCATAGCCATGGGCATTGTCTTGAAGCTCTTGCCTGATTATAAAACAGCAGCCCCCTCCAGGCTTCCTCACCCCACCCTTTCCAAGGACTCAAGCAAGTACCTTGCAGATAAGAATCCAAGAGATCATGGATTTGTTCTAGAAGAAGAAAAGAGGCCCTTGGTTTGATGTGATTCCCTCCTGCTCCTTTTTTCTGTTTAATAACAAAAAACTGCCTTTGGGTTCACCTTCTTGTCAGATAAATTAGAAGAGAATGAAAAAAAAAAAAAAGGGAAGAATTAGGTTTGATGCATGTTCCATTATTGTGTTCTTTCTCTGCCCCAACCCTTCACTGGAAATGATTCAATTCTCGCATTGGACACTTAAACAGTCCAAACGGATTTATCCAGGCCGTTCATTATGTCCAATACATTTAATTGCCTACATAGTAAAAATGGATGGTTAAGATAATTTATATGAGAATTTATGTTCAGACATTGATGGGTTATCGCTAAAGTATTTTAGTCATCTCAAGGCAATGTCTGATTTTCACATCAATGAGTAATCGAACTCAGGACCTCATGTTGAACCTCTTTTGAGTCTACCATGTCATAAGGACTCCGTACTGAAAGAATCCTGACCGTGCTCCAAAAAATCTCCTTTTTGTATTAATCAATATCCGATTGATTGGTCTAAAGCTTACGGACAAACAAGATTTGTTCAAGTCACTTGGTTTCTTTTTGTCCGAAAGTTATATTTTTCTCTGTGGCCATCGAAAACCTGAAGAGCCGCATACAGTTGAGCTGAGGTTTCATCATTGACTATAATTTTCTAACAATACAGGTAGAGTTGTTATAACTGAGTCACCGTCAAAATATGGATTTAGGTATGGAAACTGTGCAAAGCTTCTGCTAATGAGAGGTTTAGTTGTTCAACCGATTTTTTTATTTGGTATGATTTGGATTGAAACGGATTGGACCCATGTGCTTAGGAGGAAATAAGATAAAAGTTTGATACTCTGAAGAGTGTGATGGTTGATACACAGGCACTGAAAAATAATGACGTAGCATATTAGCAACGTAAATTAAATGTTTCAGATGGTGAACCCCCCTGCAGATTTTAATTAGTTAGTAGATTGGTAGACATTCATTGCACGATTGGGATTAAAAACAGCCAGCGCTGTGGTCTCATTAAAAAAGGAAACCGTGAATGACAAGTGATGGTTGTTCCCACCATCTTACTTTAGATTAACTTATGTGTGCCACGCGTTTAAGCCTGCGTATCAACCATCCTATTCTGCCAGAGTATCGAATGACGGAGATGGAATAATGCGCCATTTGGGTCTTGTGCCTAGAACGTCTGCCGTCGATCACTCAATCGTGTCACCACTAGTGTAGTTTGGATAGAATAGAGGGTTTTACGATGTCTAGAAAAGATGGATAGGGACCGATGTATCATATCCAATGCTTGAACTTTTCAGTTGGGATTGTACTGCCAATATGATTTTCACATCCATGGTGCTACATGCCTGTTGAATGGCCCCGATTTTACGCATGTTTCCTGTTCGCACGTGTGAGTTTGATTTAGCTTGCCTAGTTAGATGGGTCCTGTCATCATGTGGACAGTTGCAGAATTTGTGTAAACCATCGACTGTTTGCATATATGAGCAGCTCAGTTGGTGCAGGGCTTGGATTTCCCACACCGTGAGCAGAATCGGCACGTGTGTATTTTTTAAAAAACATTAAAGCGAACAAGGGCTTGGATGCGAATTTCTGTTGCGGAAAGCCCAGCAACAAAAAGCTCTATGGTGCATCGCATCCACTCCGTCCATCATTCGCGCCATACCGTGTTAGGGCGTGAGATCCTGGTGCGTCCTCATCCTAGATGGTGCAAACTGCAAACATTTATGTTGATCGGAACCGTCGATCGCATGGGGTACCATATAGATGGGCTATATGCTAGATATCGCAGTGATCGAACATGTCAAACCATCCAGGTAGGCTTACCCCAATCTGTGGCCCACGAAATGAACGGTCCTGGCCAGCATACACAAGTGCCACGTGTACGATACAGCTGTCTTGCGCGTATCTTTCCCGTCTTAAGGAAAAGAGCACGGAAAGAATGCGGTTGGGCATCGACCTTGTCATGCCCCAAACGCATGCTGGTTAGTTAAGGTGGGGCACGAGTCTCTCAATCTTGGTCTCCTTTTAGTAGAATTCTCGCTCAAGTATCATACATCCAAACAAACTCCTCTTTTCTTTTTCAGTTTCCTTAGTAAAAGTGAAAGTGGGAGTTACAACCAAACGCAAATTAAAGAACACATTCCCCCACAAAAGGAAATCCCCATTTTTGGGGAAAAACTTCTCTAATGATGGAACGAAACTAAGGATAGTCATTTGATACTCTGGAAAATGTGATGGTTGATACCCGGAACTATGAAATTGTACACTTGGCATTCATTAACTCAGAATCAAACTGATCTAATTTTAGATCAATCGGACTCACCGCGAAGATGCTAAATTCAGACCATCCATCTCAGCCACAGCACAAATGTCCCACCAGCTCATTAGTGAAGTAATCCAATTAGTGTAACTTCTAGGCTCCCAACTTGGACGGTTGTATTTGGGTTGCAAGTACAATTTCTCATTACCTATGTATCATTACACACTGTTAGGGCTAGCAATGGATGTACATTTACTCAATTATCTTATGTATTTAACCCAAGATTTTTATTCAATTCAAATTATTTTTACCCGGTTATTTGATTACTCGGCTTCTAAGCAAGTTGGATATAAATATATCATCATTATACATTATAGTGCGCCCTACTATAATGATATTCCCTTATTAACAACGATAGCCTTGTCTTTCCAAACATCAATATCTGTCTGCCCTCAAACTCCTATTAATAGGTCAGGAAAAAAAAAATAATAATAATCATTCGTTGTCGCAAAGAATAGGAAGATGGGAAGCGGATTGCGTACTGAGTAACTCAGTACCTTAAGCGTACTGAGTAAATTCTGTGGGGTCAACTGAGATTGATGTATTTTATCCACTCCATCCATCCCTTTTACTAGATAATTTTAGGGCTTGAGCATAAAAATGAAGTATATATAAGCCTCAAGTGGACCACGCTACAGGAAACAGTGTGAATTGAACATCTACCGTTGAAAATTTCTTGGGGGCCACAAAAGTGTTGGATCAAGCTTGTATTTATTTTTTTCCATGTCTGTGTGATCGTATGAACAGGTTTGATGAGAAATAAACATCACTGTGGCCCCTAAAAATGTTTCAACGGTGGAAATCATTATTCCAACTGTTTCCTATGGTATGGTTCACTTGATCTTTGGATATGATTAAATTTTGGACTCAACCGCTAAAATAAGATGAAAAAATGAATGGACGGCGTGGATAGACTACATACATTCACAGTGGGCCCGACAGAGTTCACTCAGTACGATAAGAGCGTTCGTACTGAGTGAACTCGGTACGCAATGCGATTTCAGGAAGATGGGGTTAGATGAAATGGGATTGCGTACTGAGTTACTCAGTACCAGCTTATCGTACTGAGTAAACTCTGTTGGGCCTACTGTGAATTCATGTGGTTTATCCACGCCGTCCATCCGTTTTTACAAACCATTTTAGTGGTTGAGTCCAAAATTGAATTATATCAAAATCTCAAGTAGACCAAACCAAAGGAAACAGTGGAAGTATTGATTTCCACCATTGAAACCTTTCTAAGGTCTGCAGTGATGTTTATTTGTCATCCAAACTGTTAATAAGATCACAAAGACGTGGATGAAGGGAAAACAAAAGTATCATCTTGATATAAAACTTCTATGGCCTCCAAGAACATTTTGAACGGTAGACTTCAATTCACGCTGTTTCAGTTATTGTGGTCCATTTGAACTTTGGATATGATTGATGTTTAGTTTTAAGCCCTAAAACTATATGAGAAAACAGATAGACGAAGTTGATACAATGCATGAATGACAGTGGGCCCCACAGAGTTTACTCAGTACGCTTAGCGTACTGAGTTACTCAGTAGGTAATCCGTTTCCGAGTTAGATGGAAGCGGATTGCCTACCGAGTAACTTAGTACGGTAAGCGTACTGAGTAAACTCTATGGGCCCAGTATCATTCATGCATTATATCCACTCCGTTCATCTCTTTTAACACATAATTTTAGAGTTTTATCCCAAAAATGGAGTATGTCCAAACCTCAAATGGACCACACCACCAGAAAGAGTGTGAATTGAACATCTGCCGTTGAAATATTCTTGGGGACAACAGAAGTTTTAGATCAAGCTGATATTTGTGTTTTCCCTTCATCCATGTCTTTCTGATATTATCAACAGGTTGGATGACAAATAAACATCACTGGGGGCCTTAGAAAGTTTTCAATGGTTGAAATCAATACTTTCATTTTTTCCAGTGGTATGGTCCACTTGTGGTTTGTATATGCATCAATTTTGAGTTGAACCCATAAAATGATCTAGAAAAACGAATGGACAGCGTGGATAAACCACACGCATTCGTGGTGGGCCCAACTGAGTTTACTCAGTACGATAAGAGCGTACTGAGTAACTCAGTATGCAATAAGCGAATTGTGTACTGAGTAACTCACTGGACCCCAGTGTCATTCATGCATTATATCCACTCCGTTCATCTCTTTTAACACATAATTTTAGAGTTTTATCTCAAAAATGGAGTATGTCCAAACCTCAAATGGACCACACCACCAGAAAGAGTGTGAATTGAACATCTGCCGTTGAAATATTCTTGAGGACAACAGAAGTTTTAGATATGGATATATATATCCGTATGGATATCCACCTATCCAATCACATGAGTCATTTTCATAATTTACTCAACCAATAGTGTTTTTTTAATACTAATACATTATAATTAAATTCAGTACGCAATCCGATTTCGAGTTAGATATAGATATATATCCGTATGGATATCCACTTATCCAATCACATGAGTCATTTTCATAATTTACTCAACCAATAGTATTTTTTTAATACTAATACATTATAATTAAATTCTCTAGTGTTCATTGACATTAACATGGATGATGAGGTTGATATGGTGACCATTGTAGTTCATTGACTTTATTTTTTACTAAGGTCAATAAGGTTTTGTTTAAATGTTTTAGGATTTTATTTTTTTTACTTGATAAAGCTAATTATGTTATAAAAATTATTTTTTCTATAATAAGATATTAATTTTATTAGACATTTAACTTGTTTTCTGAAGTTTTTAATTAAATACTTGTATATTTGAGTACCCAACCATCTAGACTTGTTATATATTACTTCTTTAGTTAGTTGGACAATATATGAATCTGTATTCATATCTAATGTCCAAAAGATTCATATATTGCAATATTTGATTGTATCTGACCTTTTTGCAGCCCTACACACTGTGCTGTCATAAAGAAAACAAATACAACGCCAACATCACATGTTTCATCCACAACATCATGCCCCACCATGATATCATCATCTTCATAAATAAACATGCGTCTAATGAGATTGAGATTATGACTTTTTTGGATTGAAAAGGTAAAGTAGGAAAATGCCTGGAAAGAAAAAAATGAGACATAAGTAGCAAGTAAGCTAACAAAAATGCTAGGAGGCATACCCTTTATACTTTCTTTGCATTTAAAATTGTTTGGATTTATAATTTCATAAAAGAAAACTATTATCTTTCTACAATTGTCATTTAAATCCCTCCATTCGAATAAAAACGAGGCTGATCTCAATGTCAAGTATACGACATTATATGTGACGCAGGGATGAACGTGATGAGGATAAATACTCTGAATCCACGGAGCTTCTCTGGACTCCTCACAGAGACTTCTCAAATCCACGAGAAAAGAACGCAGAAAATAGAAATAAATTCTAATAAATTCGAAATTGATTAATTGATCAATAAAAATAAGTTCACAACCCTTTAAATAGGGATACCAAGCAATAGGAAAGAAATCAGAATCAAACTACAACTAAAACTCCTAGAATATGCAACTTACTATAAATAGTAAACTTACTATTTATAGATGGTCGTGATGTCTACTAGTGCGCAGGGTTTTCGGCCAAAAATAGTAAATGCCCTATTAGGCTTCACCAAACCGTTCTCCTAATTATTCTAAGCTCTTTTCACATTGGGCGCAACTCCTAAAGCCCGACAGATGAAGAGTTATAATCAAACTAAAACTTACTATTTATAGTAAAAACAAAATTAAAGTAGAGAAACGACTATCGATCCAGGGGTTTTTCGCAATTCCGGGTGTCGCAACCCGGCATAGCTGGGTTGCTTGGCTAAAGTAGCTCGTTCTATCCCAAAATCATATATTTTACATCAGCTAACTCATTCCAGATTACGAGATATGCCCGATCTAAAGTCCAACGGTCCGGATCACTTCTGTCGTCGACCGGGCCTTTTCTGATCCATCTTAGCCATGAAACTGTCCGCGACCTCCTCTACATCAATATGAAAACAGTAGTGATTGAATGTCCACCATTAAAAACATCCTAGGTCCCACTGTAATATTTATTTGACATCCAACCCGTTGGTTATTTCATGCATACCGGATGAAGGAAAGAAAACAAATATCTGCTTGATCCAAAACTAAAGTTTTTAATGGTGGGTGTTCAATGAACATTGTTTCTTATGACGGGTCAACTTGAAATTTGGTTTTACTTCATTTTTGAGCTCACTCCATAAAATGATATGAAGAAATGGATGGACTGCGTGGATGAAACGCATTCATCATGGTGGACCAGTAGCCAGCCATCTTTCTTTTCATTTCACTGGTACTCTGGCGGAGCATGACTTCCATACACATGCACACGACAACCTAACCCACCAGAAGGATTGAACCCTGGACCACTCACACACACTATTGTCTCTACCGGGCCATCATATCAACGGTTTGGATCATGAAACCCACCTGCCCTACTTGTACAAAATGAAAACATAAACAGTAATTTACAACCTTACACGTCCTATGTACCACTTTATATTATTTATACTGTTTATTCCCAAAGTGCCTCCATCAGTTGCTAGGAAAGGAAAATTCGTCAGTCTGTTTAGACTGTAATTTTGAGTATTGACACAATGCTCTGCTCAAATGCTTCCGGAAGATGGGAGTCACTGTTTCTTCACATCGTTGCCTTACACACAGCACGCAACGATGAGATCAGAACCGCTCATTCAGTAGATCCAATAATAATGAATGGGCCATCGACAAAAGATTGCACTGTCTGGACAATCCAGATCCTCTAGTCGATGGGTGCAAATGGACACTGGAAGATTAGAATAAATGATATAACTCATCTTTGGTTTTCTGGTAAGGATAGTGCGATCAAGGCTATTTTTTGTCAGTGTCCAATCAATGGTGGTAGCTTTTAGATGCGTGACCAACATGCACATGCCATTAACACCCATGTGATAAATGATACAGAGGTATAAAAATCTCATGCATAGGAGGCATTGGACCCACATGAGTGACTGTTCCTTTCAGTACTTCCTGTTACCATCAGCCTTTTGAAACTCAAATGCTATTTGACAGGATTATGCATCCAAACAACGCCTGAATGGAGGAAGTGAATTATTCTCAAGCTTAACCTTCAAAGGCCCCTGATTTTCCAACTTCGTAAATTGGGGAATTTTAACCCTTTTTTTTTTTTTGCCAAGTTCATAATTAATGCCCCTCTTGCTAACTGGGCAATTAGTGTGTCCATCCATTATGGCTAACCCAAACACATTAATTATAAAATTCTTAAATTTGGCAATTAACAATTTACCAAATTCTTAAATTGCATCCAAACAGGCCCTTGCTAATTTGCAGCACTTTGCAAGTCTAACCATGATTATAATTATACCACCTGTTCCTTGCAACCTTCTCCACTCTATCCTTCCCATCAGAAATCAGAAGACAAACTTGTAACCCAGTTTATTACACTTACACAACATGCATTGCATGTCATGTACCTCCTAAGGTTTTATGTATCATCAGAAGCCGGTATCTATCGCTTCGCCCATGAAAGATAGGCTGTATCAGCCCAAAACAGCCCAGTACAGAAGGCGGTACAACCCCATGTTGGTGGTGACCAATATAGTACACAACGGATTTGCAAACCTCGGTACCTTCTACTAGTGGATGTTGGGACATAGAGACGGCAAATCAGTTCCTTCTTTGTCCGTTTTTTGCAGATGAACTTTAATGGTTAAAGGGAAAACGGTTCTCTTCCCACCACCTCCCTCCAAGTTTTGGGGTCCACTGCATTCATTGACATTTAATAAATGTTTACCAATCTTACAAACCCTTGATTCATGCACTTTTGTAAAGGATATAAACACTGTTGGATGAGCTGGAGCCGATTGGAAGTTCATAACAATCTGAGAAAATGTTGAGGGCACCACTCAAGATAGGACCGTGAATTGAATGGTTACAACCATAGTTTAAAATCTCAAAAACTCTCTACTCTAAAATCAGTTAGAGTGGAGTGGAGTAACTTGGAAGAGTTTCTTCAATAGTGTTTTAGCATTTAGCATATAAAAATATAGAAATATTATCAAGTCTTGGCGAGAGCAGTTTCACTGAGTATCTTCGAACTGAGTTGAGCTTTTTCCCAGCCTTGGGCGTGAGTAGAGGTCCTTTTTTTTTCCATTTCTTTTCTTGAGTCTTGAAGAAATCGAGATTTTCTTGAGTCATAATGAAATCTGTTTTGAGTCGAGTCCAGCATTTTCGGTTTTTTATACTAATGGTTACAATAGCCAAATGCTGCAATTTTTCACCACGGAGCCATCCACGAGGTGGCCTATCAGTTGCTCAGCTTGGATTGATGAACGCATTTAACAATAGTATCAATTTTAGCTTTGCAACATTTACCAAAAGTACACTGGAAACCTAGAAACCCATCTTTTCTTATGATATCCGATCATTCTCACTATAGGATTCATAATCCAACAAGCGGCCTTCCCATCAAGTGAACTTTCAAACCCTTAAAAGCATTTCAGAGATATGATTGTAAGATTAAGAAAAATAATATGGTTTGATTGACATAGGGATGGACGTGTTGGCTATAGGATGAACTCAACATGATACAATCAACTGTTTGCTAGTGCAATGTTGATGAAAGCCATTACTCAACCTTGTTGATGAGGTTCGAAGTCTGGAACTCTGCATCATCTTTGATGAAGCTCCACCACAGATAGGTGAGGGGAATGGTGGCAGCATGCCAGAGAGCATGGGCATCAACATATCCTTGGTAGGGAGGGAAGTCGTAGATCTCCAGAAGCATGGCAAGGCCACCTCCGAAGACAACTGCCCACAGCTTAAAGCGCGAAGGATGGCCGGTTAGAGCTGCCCAAAATGCCCACAAGAGAAGCTGTGCAAGGCCCATGATAACGCACACTTTCATGTTGAACCCTGCCAATTTCAGAAGCATCAGACCATGTAAATACAAACACAAATACAAATAATAATTTAAAAAAAAAAAAAACCAACATGTGCGAAGATAATTGAGCGTTTTCTTTTAAGCATATGTGCCAACATGCCACATGTGAGAGATCCAGCCCATCTATCAAATGGGCCCGACATGAACATCCCTTCCCTAAGTTAAGGGCCGTTCAGTAGTTGGGGGCCAAGTATATTTTGAACATGGGTCATTGATTATTTTTTCTGACCATCACTTTTTCATACACAAGTGGCCCACCTGATGAGTGGAGTGCCTTGATTTTTGTCTCAGCACATGTTCAAGGTGCACCACACTTGGTGAATATGGCCTGGATCTTGCGCAGCCATCTGTAAGCTTTCCTAACTTCACAGCATGCTGTTAGTCCTTAACGGTGACTACAAAATGGACAAATGTGCTCCACATTCAGTTTACACACCAAAACCACTGTGTATGGCTAATCCTGAAATGGCTAGTAGTATAAGACTGCTTCACAATATCAGAAGGAACAGTGATCTCTGGAGCTGAATTTCAGACTCCATATAAGATTACCAGTTAACCATTTGAGTTTTTGGATTAATCCATGAATTCTCTCATCCTTGGAGATGTTAATTCACCACATTCCACAAAAGGGGATTTCATGATCTCTCATGCATAGAGACGCTAATCCCACATACTCTTGGGAGAAAGGTGCTGCACCCTTTGATTGGTTCACGTAGGTAGTTGGCTGAGTTGAGATTTGGGTCCTTATTTGGATGTTTGTCAACTCCTATGTGTGTGAATCAAAGGGCATGCAGGCACATTTTCCACACGCATACATGTGTGACTAGCCAAACTCTCATGAGATTGCAGCACCAGTGAGCTTAAAACAGATTAGCTTAGCTTTATGAAACATAAGATAAATTGATTATAAATGAGAAAAACCAGCAAATGCTTAAGTAGAAAATCAAAATGAATACCTCACAAAAAAAAGAAACACAGTGGAAAAATGCACGAAAGAAACAATCAGAGTTTCCAGTTCAAGAGCAGCTGATCTGACATAAATGCATTTAGTGAAGCTCACAAACTTGAAGACAGCTAAAATCTTAGTTCATGAATCCAAGCTTGCATGCAGCATACGACAACTCAGCCTGCAATTTGAGCATCTTTAACAAATGGGAATTTTAACAAGACAGATGAAGGCTCACCATAGTCGAGTTTGTAGATGTTGAGATATAAGATGTGCGTCGTTACAAATGCTATCAGTGGGGCAGCAACTGTAACTCTTACAGCCTCATCCCTCACATTAAAGGTTCGTAGAACGGTAATAATAAGGGTGTAGCCGAGTAAAGCCACAGCTGATGAGTAATCTAACTTCTCTGTCAAATCGACATCTCTGTGAAATTTTTCAGTAAGATCATCGCCTTGAAAGAATTAAAGAAAAAGCAAAAGCAAAAGAAAAGACTGATTCCTCAGCCATGAGCAATCTTTGGACATATGATTCACTCAATCTTGGTGATACGACAAAAGTTTAATGCTCACATTAATCAATTAACTTACCGACTGTGGAAAACAGCACTCCAGAACCAGGAATTCATTGCTAAGAGCCCATAGATATGCCACAAACCAGTATATTCATAGTATGTCTTCCTATTCTGAGGTCTCAGAGGCAACTTATAATAAAGAAGGACAAAGAAGGACATCCACCCATGGAATTGCATCGCAAGGTTGAAAGCGGAGAGTGCCACAGAAACAGGCTCCTGCGTACATGAATAAACATCACTATAGTGTTACAACATAGTAATTGATTAGATTTAAAATAATTCAACCACAATATCTAGGTAATTAAAACCTGATTTCCAAAACTCAAATTCAACGTGATCAATTCCAAGTTATCCCTGCCATCTAAAGGTGCTAATTATATATATTAAAGAAAATAAGAAATAGCCAAAGCTTAATCATTGGCTCACCGATTTCTATAAAATTAGGCAATTGGAATTGGTACGCAAACCTTGACATAACAAGTTGATGTGGCAGAATTCAGAGTCAACTATCAAGTTTTTCAACATTAGTCAGAATCTCCCACAAGTTATAAATGACAAACCTGGATACCAAAGATGCGCTTGAAGGGCCATTTCCCATGATACTTCACAGGCTCAATGCCAAGTGTTTCTCTTTCTTTCTCTCTTTCCAGCATGCAATGATATCGGCAGTTGTTCCCACAGTCCCACTGTTTCCAGCGCAGGTAAAGGGGTTCTTGCATATACCATGGACCATCGACAGGAACACCATTGGATGGAGATTTGCAATGATGAAAACAACTATCACCAACACATCCAGTCCGTTCGCATTGTTGAACACAAGTCCTGGCATTCGCAAGAAATGTCATACCAGAAAACAGAAAATAAAAAATAGCATCTCCTGTGATCTAACACAAGTTTAGCTAGTATTTGTAGTTTGATTTTAAAAAATGATTTTAGGTTCACTCGGGTTATATAACAAACGTATGGATACAATCATGTTACCACATTTATCAACAAGAGAAGCATCACAGAATGCGAGAAACACAAAATATACACTTGAGACTATCTGAAAAGCTATGCAAAAGAAAGGAAAATTGGTTCTTTCAATTACACATAAATTGCCACAACAAACAATGGTACTTCTAACAACTTGTTAACTGAATGAAAGGGGGAAAAAATCATTTTCATTATATCAAGAAGCAACCCAAGAAGAATGACATCAAATAACACCAAAAAAAAAATGACATTCATTTACAGAATAATATCGAAAAGACAACTATCCCATGAAAATTACAATCATATTAGGAAGGTTCCAGTGATTACAAAGTTCCTTTTTCGATAACCATGGCACATGACTAAAACGATCTGCCTTTCCAATGTAAGCATGCATATGACAACTAAAACATCAGGCTTTGAGTTTGAACCCTATGAACCCCATCTTTTGAACCATTAGCAACACAAAGTTGAATATTTGAAAACTACTCTGACTTCCCATCACCGATGACCATGGAGGGGGAGATCCATGTTAGCATCATTCCTAATCCCTACCATCCTCCATTCCTGTATCTTCCTGAGCTCCAAGCTCATTGTCATGAATGTCTTCATCATCCGGTTAAGTAAGCGTATAATAACCAACAAGTGACTGGATCTAATCAATTTCAAGTCCTGTCTGTCTGGTTCAATCATTTCTTTATTTAAGGCACCATGTCATTCTGCACTACTAGCTCATTGTGACCAATTTCTTCATTGCCTAATGTCCATGAGATAACCGAGCTATGCTTGCAACTAGGCTAAGCTAGGCCAGGCCTAGCCCATGAACTAATGACTCAGGCGCAGTATCATACCTAATAGTGTTTAGAAAAGTCAGGCTAAACAGGGCAAACCTGTTGGACCCTTAGGCAGTACATGGACCTTGCCCTCGCGCAATCAATCATCTGGCCTGACAATTCAGGTCACAACTAGCCCATAATCATTAGACTTGCCTTTAATACAGCCAAAGCAGGGTGGCTGGGCCAGGTTGCAATCCTAACCATGACCAGAGGCTTAGTGAATGCATCCACTTTCACACCATGACTTATTGAGATTGGTTTGATCACTTCCCCAAAGTGACAATGATAATTCTATCTAGAGTTCGAGCCACTGTAGCAAATATTAAGGCATCCGATTGCTTAGGCTTGAGAGAATCTCACAATGCTTCAGCCTGCCTTTGGTTGTCACAATCCCATGGTTTGGTTCCAACAAAACTGTGGGTTTTTCTACGTAAATACATTGCTTTCCCCACAGGTACAAGCCTCAGCTTGAGCAAGGCAGCTGTATCGTCCTTCAATACTTCTATTCAGACAGATATTATCCCGCATAACCGTACTGCATAGAGGATAAGTAGACACCTTGGCTGAATCCTTTGTTGTATTCACCTTCATTTCCTTGCATGATTCATCTGTCCATTACATCATCGATTGCCATCTGTGTTCAAGCTCTTATGCTCATCCCTTTTGCCAAGACAAAAGTTCTTAATTGTTTCCTTTCAGTCGTTGATGGGTACTAATACTAAAAAGCAAAGGAATTGGAATTTGTGAGTTCCACAAAGACTATCCAAGACAATTTGGGTTTATCTGCAGGAAATTGTTCAATATAGAGTGGGAGACAGATGAGTCTTTCATTCCTACCAAGTTGACTAGGACTGCAAGTGAAGCCATAGGAATTCAACCCAGATTGGCATCAAGTCGAGCTGTTCCTTTTCCAGCCCTAGCCTATTCCTCTTAATCAAGGCACCAAACCCACAAGCCACTGCCCAGATTCCATCAGCCGCATGAGACTGTCTGGTGACGGTGATGGGGGTAGGTGAACCCAGTATTTATGGAGAAGCCCATGTGGCTTGTCCTCCTGCCCACTAGATCATCTTCTCCTCACCCCTTTTGAGTAGGCTGTCAACAGGTACTCAGACCTGCAGGTACCCTACAGTCCAACCCGATTTAGATGGTTTTGGGTCCTTTTCCTAGGACCCATTTAAAATTGGAGTTGGATTTTGGGCCACTGTGATGACCTGTTTAGGAATAGGTCTAATCAGGTCGAGTTCAGGCCCACTTTCGCAAACCCTATTGTAGTCTTACCTTGAAAAACCAATGTAAATCTTATCCATTAATGGCATGAATGGTATCCAATATTGATGATCTTGACTGTAGATCATGATAACCATGGGTCCTAGATGGATAGGTTGTTGTGCCATAGTTAATATGTGGGAGTTAATTAAACATATATGAAAATGGGCTAAAGAAGAGGGATTCCTCTTGTTGTCCTTGTGAACTTGAGATTGGACGCAACGGTCACTGACCAAGGGGGAGTTGTGGATTGTGGATCTCAGTACCCTACTGTTTCATGACCAGCTAGCAGGTTGGAGCATAGACATATGATCATGGTCTGCCGTAACAGCCATTATGTAACAGTAACGATGGCAACTGTTACATGTTATGGGGTGGTAACAGCTGTAACAGAAAATTGACCCATAATGGCCCATTATGGGGCCGATACATTTTTTTTATTTTTTTATGGGTGATAACCATATCATAATAGTAATAGTGGTGACCATTACGACCACCGTTACCATCACGGAATACCTTCCATTTGGTTATTGTTATTGTTATTATGTGTTCATCCTCTATGAGGGGATTGATGACAAGTCAAGATGGAAGATCTCCACCATCAAGTTCTATGACGAATGCCTTGCCTTACCCCACACAACAGTGTAAGTGTGTCGTGGGAATAAGCTCCTGGTATTGGACTTGTTGGACAATTTGCATTGATGGATTGGTTTAAGTCTGTAGACCAAGATGCCCATCATGCCCGGATTATGATTGACTAGTGGATGTACTAGATTTGGTTAATCCTTATACTTTAAGGCATGTGAGGAGTTCAAGGTCTTGATTACATGAGTTTTGACTCGCTAGTCATCTTATGGTTAACAAAAGTGGTTGTAATTGGACGCATTTATCATGGTCCGGTTGGGGCTCACATGCAAGTGTTCCATAAGGGTAACAGTGGCCGTAATTGCCACCACCGTTACCGTTATGATACGGGCCGTAATGGCCATTACAGCCCCCGTATTGGCCATTACAGCCCTTTTTTATTTTTTGAAAAAATTGTTATAAGGTCATTATGGACCATTACGACTTGTTTTTTTGTAACGACCGTTTCGACCCCGTAACGCGTAGTAGTTATGACCGTTACCGTTACGTAACAGCCGTTACATAACCGATTTTGAATACCTTGCTCACATGGTTCAACAAGAGATCCAATGGTTTCCTACGAACTATCTGACAGCTTAGATCTTCGGACCAAACATTCATCAAGTAGTTTTGTTATTGGGAACAACACTCAAAATTTTTTAGAAACTTTTTCGACTATTAAATTTTTGTTTTAATCATTAAAAAGGTTCTGATTGCTCTTGGTAATACTCAGATGGTCTAAAATATGAGTGTCCACTAGTTGATTTAAATGGGTATTAGATCAATGGTGGATGGCCATGGTAGTGGAGGAATTAGATCAAATATTGGGCATGATTAAGGCATGACCACGAAAAAGGAGAGTGAGATCGAGGGGGAGACCATCTCTCCCACCCTCCCTCCATCACATGTTCCACACATGTTGAGTCCACATTGGACAACTTTGTCTCCCTTGGCCCTGCTCCAAGGGCTGATTTGTTGGCTCTCAACTTCCCCTTCATCTGAAATAGATATGGAAGAGACCTTTAAGTTTGAAAGATTGACATTAGCAAATTTGTAGTTTATTTGCAGCATAAATTTGAGGTCATTTTAGTTTTTAAAATGCATTTTTCCTTTACTATAAACTTGAAAATATCTAAATAGGGATCCTTCGGGTTGTAAAATCTAAAATCTGGGTTTTTGAGAACTTTCATTCCACCATGTTTCGAAAATCCTAACAGGCCCATTTAGCAATTATGTCTAATTGGGTCAAGTCTAACTGTCTCGGGCACCTATCTGATACCTGTCTAGATTATATTGGGGTCAAACCAGGTCAAGTTGGCTAGGGTTTTTTGCCGGGTTAGTAGAATATTATCAATATATCTAGATTTATGCATCTGTTAATCTTATATTAATTAATAGAATCTTGACTCTTTAAAGGTTGGCTACAAATAGAAGGTTAAGTAGTTCAGTAATGAAAAAAAAAATGTATTTCCTGTCTTTCAATCTGGGAGATTTTCAGCATGTAGGCTGTCTATGGTATAGCTCATCAGATCAATCCTCTGCATCACCGAATATGGGATATTATTCATACTATTTCAGCAATCCCATGTGTGTATAGACTAGCAGCCACATGCCTCCGCATGTACCAGCAAGGCATGCCTGCACTTCAATCTTAAAGGAATGGAATAGGCGACTGAGGATGGAAAAGAGCCGGTTGTGTTTAGCCCTTTCTGGGTGAATCTTCCCACCTTTACCAATTGAGCAAGATTAAGACTGGAAGCTGATAGAGAATCTACTATCCCACATTTACCAATTGAGCAAGATTTTAAGACTGGAAGCTGATAGATAATCTACTAGACATAGATAGCCTAATAACTCAAAGGAGGAGAAACAATATACTCCAGGATGTTCCTTGAAATCTCATATCCAGATCATGTTTCGACATAAGTGCAATCAGATGGGAAAAAATTTACTCCAATCATCAACTCTTAGTAGATCCAGGCAGCTCAGCCAACCCACCGCAAGGTGCGCTATAACACAAGCAGAGTCAGTGCAGTTCCCAGAGAAAACCCATCAAGCAGGTGCAAGTTCACAGAGAAAGATGCATAAAATGGAGAAAACAGAAAAGCAGTCAGGTCCGCTCAGCTGGTAAGGATGCAGGAGCTCATCGAGAATGCAAAAGAGTTGATAAGCAAGATATTAGCATGCAGCACAAGTGTCTGATGTTTGTCCCCAAAGAAGCTGTCTGATGTTTGTCCCCAAAGAAGCTGAGTTGGGTGAAGAAGCTGGCTGAAGCAAAACCAGATTACTTGCATGTCATTGCTGCAATTTTTGTTTCAGCGGAGACCAATCTGACAACAGGAACGATAAATCATCATAAATTGAGCCTACCCATCCTGGGGAGAAAACAGTTGCATCTTGGACGCTCATCACAAAGAGGAACCCAAAGCGGGCCATGACTCTCTCAAACCCCAAACAAGAACATTCCAACTAGGACGCAACCACAGCTCAAAATCACATTCTATGAGATGAAGCTGATAAAACATGTGATGCTTTCGTTACAGCCATTTCACAAATTCTACCTATCGAACAGTGGAAGAATCTATAAAAGGTTTGGTGATTGAAATTTGCAGAAACTTCAAAAAAGATGCGAAGGAATGGAACCTACTTGTAATGAGGATTGGCGTCGCCGGCGCTGGCATGAAGAAATCCAAGCAGACAAGAAAATGCTAAGAAGAAAACAACCAAATTGGCCATTTTCTGATCTGAGATGAAGAAACAACGAAATCCCTTTTGGAGGGAAAGAAGAGAAATGGCTGAGATCTCTACGGATCAAGAAAGAATCTCCAAGGCCCCGTTTCCTGATTTTTTCCCATCACTTCTCTGAAAGAAAAACACTCTCCGCTGGAATCGGAGAGAGAGAGAGAGAGAGAGAGAGAGATTCCAGTTGTAAAAGCTGGACAAGGTGAGAAGGTATCCTCCCCGCAAGTGCTGGAAGCGAGTTCCGTTCTCCTCTGTCGCGACATAGATTCCAGCGTGTGTCGCTAACCACTGGAGCCCACAAGGTGAGATAGTCCGTTGATCTCGACTGTCCATGTTGTCTTTACTATAATAAATAAGTTATGATCGTAATCACGTTTCATTTATCATCCTAACCTTTTATATTTTATAGTTGAATGATGGCCATTGAAAGTTTGCTTTTCGTTGTTCTAAATCCATCTATAAATAATGATTTTCATAATCACCCGGTGGTCAGCGTAAGTTTTTGGGATTTTTTCGTATAGCCGCCTGTCTTTCAGCCATGTACCAGAAACCCATTTCTTTTATACTATTTCTTAAAACTCGCCTATCAATCTCACGCATGTCCTACAACCGCTGCACTGACTGGTACTACAACCTCGTGTTTGGGTGGTGGGATTAGAAGGGATTAGGTGGGATGAGATTCAAAAAACATAATTATCAGCCAGGATTGTCCCTGTTGCCATGGATAAGATTAATTTCATGCTTTGTTGGTAATATGGTGGTGCATTGAATGGATATACCCACCATTATTTGAAATTAATGAGAATAACACACGTGTTATATCTAAACTGTTCATTTGTTTTGTAAACTCATTTTATGGCATGGTCCTAAAAATGAGGTAGATCCACAACTTATGTGGCCCAAAGAAGTTTTCAACGGTAAGTATTCAATCCCTGTTGCTTTCTATGGTGGGGTCTACTTGAGCTTTAGATTTACTTGATTTTTTGGCCCATGCTCTAAAATAATCTCATGGGTGGACGGTGTGGATATAGCCCACACATCACGTGGGACCTACACAACTTGCTAAAATTGAGTGAAATTGACACGTACCCAATGCAATTCCATCTAATCTAATTCCAAGCTTTTCCATTCCTCCCAGACTTTGAGGGGAATGGGCACGAGACCAGACGAATCCCATCCCACCTAATCCCACTGCCCAAACACGCCCCGAGTGCGGAGGCGAATTGCATCCAATGTCTGAACGGGCCCACCGTGATGTAAGTTTTTTATCCACGTTGTCATCTCTTTTCTCGGATCATTTTAACATATAATCATAAAAATGAAGCAGGTCCACAACTTAAATAGACCACACCGAAGGAAGCTGTAGTGATAACGACACCTACCGTTGAAACCTTTCTAAGGGCCTGGTGAGTTTTTTTTACCATCCAGCCTATTCATAAGGTCATGTAGATGTGGATGAAGTGAAAAAACAAATATTATCTTGATCCAAAACTTCTCGTGTCATTGTGTGAGGGGTCAACAAAGATTGCATACTGATACTGCAAGTTTGAAGAGTGATATGTGATTTATGTATTTTATAGACGTTGTCCAGCTATTTTCCTGGTTGTGTGATCCCAAAATGAGGCAGGTCCAAATCTTGTGGACCACATCACATGCAATAGTGGTGATTGAAAGCCCATTTAAAAACTTCTTGAAACCACGAAAGTTTTGCATCAAGCTCATATTTGTTATTTCCTTCATCCAAGTCTGCTAACAAATAGGTTAGATGGCAAAGAAGCATTATAGTGAGCCTTATGAAGTTTTTAACGATGGGTTTAATCACCATTGTTTTCCTATGGTGTGGTCTACTTGAGATTTGGATATACTTCATTTTTTGGGCTCATGTCTTGAAGTAATGATCCAAAATGTTGGATGATGTGGCTAAGACATACATTTGGTATTTATGTCATGTATATCATTTCCTACTTATCAAAGGTCACAGCCTGCATCATGTAAACTCTCCTTGTCCTGCATCAGTTTTTCATATTTTAGAAGATGAGCTTGAAAAGGTTTGCAAATCACCACACCATTTTATGTGGGTGAGTATATCTGTTTATAATATTGTACAATTGTACAATCTGATTACA
The DNA here is from genome assembly GCA_030180095.1 of Magnolia changhungtana. Taxonomy (NCBI): domain Eukaryota; kingdom Viridiplantae; phylum Streptophyta; class Magnoliopsida; order Magnoliales; family Magnoliaceae; genus Magnolia; species Magnolia changhungtana. The sequence goes on along the minus strand of JASAUF010000667.1, from coordinate 18,177,600 downwards.
TAGCTATGGTATCTACAATAAAGGGAAATAATCAAAACAGACTTGTGTGACATCTCATATAATCAAAGAGGATCCCCTGAGTCAATGGAGGATCTATAGGGATTCTCAATACCTTTGCGAGCTGAGCATGGGATTACAGCCGACGCGAAGCTTGGATCGGAAAAAAGTAAATAGCAATTGTGAAACACTTTTGGTGAATATATCAGCGACCTGCAAATTTGACGAAACATATTGAGTGCAAAGGGTACCGGCAACAACAAGTTCTCATAAGAAATGGTAGTCAAGATCGATGTGTTTGGCATGCTTGTGCGAAATAGGATTCGAGCTTAAGAAAATCGCACTCTTGTTGTCCCAGAGTAACAAAGGCCGATGTGTGAGGGTGACCTTGAGATCACGTAAAAGATGACTAAGCCGTAGAACCTCAGCAACGGTAAAAGCGAGAGCACGGTACTCGGATTCACAACCGGAGCGAGAAAATAATTACACAGCTATGGTATCTACAATAAAGGGAAATAATCAAAATAGATTTGTGTGACATCTCATATAATCAAGGAGGATCCCCTGAGTCAATGGAGCATCCACAGGGATTCTCAATAGGGCCTATAAGAGTTTGATGAGAAATCTATCTATTTCTTAGAGCATGGCAAAAAAATGAAAACATTTCAATGCTTAAGTGGACAACAGGAGCAAGAAAGATTGATGAATGAATGCCATTCATTGAAATATTGGTGGGGCCACGGTTTGTTTGCGAGAAATCCACTCCATCCATCTATTTCTCTACCTCAATTTTGAGCAGATTTGAAGCTCAAGTGAGCCACACAACAGGAACCAATGGGAAAGTATGCACACCATTGAGATATTTTGGGCTATCATGTGTCAACTTTAAGCATGTGATATGCCTCATTTTTGGAGCAACGCTTTTAAATGAGCTGGCAAAACAGATGAACAGCGAGGATCTCTCATGAACATCAAGGTGAGTTGATATAAGCAGAGAATAGGGTTGAACGAAAATAATGTTCACAAGAGATGTTGGTCATTTAAGTTCAGGGGAGAGGGTTGCCTGATGGTAGGTGCAGCCCACCATATTGTCTGAGACAAATATACCCTGTCCATCTACTTTCAGCTCATTTTAGAATATGGCCCAAAAATGAAGCACATACAAATCTCAAGTGGGCCACATGACCATGAAAAGATTGAGGATTGAACGCCCATCAGTGAAAAATTGGTAGGGCCACTGATTATTGACGACGAATTCACTGGTCGATCTATTTTTCGAGCTCATTTTGGGGCATTGGGTAAAAAATGAGTGAATTCGAAGCTCAAATAAACCACATGACAGGAAATAGTGGAAAAAAACATCCACTATTAAAATATATTGGGCCCATTTTAAGCCTTGGATCTGCCTCATTTTTGGGGGCCATGCCCTTAAAAGAGCTAAAGAAAAATAGATGGACAGACTGTATTTCTCATAAACACCAAAGTGGGCCCAGCGTACCGTTAGAGTGAGGGTTGCATGGAAATCTGTTAGGATGTCTTGCACAAACCTTAGGATCTAGCCTACCGAAACAAATCAAAATTATGGATAATAAAGCAATGAAATAAATCAAAGCATCAATCACACACCACACAAGAGATTTTTACGTGGAAAACTCTCAAAGAGGTAAAAACCACGGGACCTCGTCCAGATCAACAATCCACTATGAAGTAGAACGTTATAATCTTCTTCATTCATGCAGGAGTGGATAAACAATAAGAGAAATAGAGAAAACGAAGAGATCTAACCGATTATGAGGACATAAAAGCGCTGAGATATAAATTGCAAAGTAGAAAACCTCCACGAGCAGAACCTTCATTCTATAAGCTTCCTCTCTCTCTTTCTCCCTCTCTCTCACCTTTGATAGCCCTAAACCCTTTAGCAAATCCCTTGTAAAGCTTTAGGAAACCCTCTTGTTGTACTGAAAAACTCTAGGCAACCCCTTTTATAGTTTAGGAAACTCCTTTCCGCATCCCTATTGCGAAAGGACTCAAATCCACAGTTTCGTGCAAAATCGCGGAACAAACTGCATAACCTTCAACTAGTTGAACCTAGTCTTCGACTAGTCGTAGGACCCCTTCGACTAGTCGAGACATCCCTTCGACCAGTCGTAGCTACAGTAAAAAACAGCAAAAATACTCGCTGGACTTTGAGTCGAAGTCCTCGACTCGAACCTTCGACTAGTCGACCACCAGCCTTCGACCGGTCGAGCAAGGCTCTCGACCAGTCAAAGATGGGTCAAAAAAACCCATCAAAATCAAGTCAAATAAAAGTTAACACTGGCAGATTGAGTGGAGATACCTCGTTTCAACACTTTAGGTCTTGGAATCGATCCCTGGCAGGGGTGGCTAACATGGAGTGTGTGTATTGACATGGGTTGTGAACTAACAAGCTAACCCAAAAAAAAAAAAAAAGTCAATCAAAAGTTATCAATGGGCTTATTGGACATTTAAGTCCAGGAATTGATTGCTGGACCGTAGGTGGAGCCCAGCATGATGTTTGTGATAAATCCATTTCGTCTGTTAGATTTTTCATCTTATTTTAACCCATGGGCACAAAAATGTGGCAGATGCGAAGTTTAAGTGGGCCACACGAACAAGAAAGACTGGAGATTGAAAACTGACCATTGAACCATTCCTGGTGCCACATATTGTTTGTAACAAATATACCCTGTCCATCTGTTAAACCAACTCATTTTAGAGCATGGACAATAAAGAGGCAGATTCGAAGCTCAAGTGAGCCACACGACAGGAAAAGTGAGAAAGATGCCTGCTGTTGAAATATCATGGAACTTCGTTGCGCCTAGTTTGAGGTTTAGATCTGCTTCCTTTTTGGGATCGTAACCTTCAATGAGCTGGAAAGACAGATGAATGGAGTGGATTTCACACGAGCATGAAGGTGCGCTCCATGCAGGGTCAGGGTGACGGTTGGCAACACAATGAATCCAACGCATTGGCAAGTATGGTAAATCAAGGGTAATTTTGTCAATAAAAAAATACAGAAACTGATCCGCGAATAACTAACAGCAAGCAGTTGGTGTATAACGTTGAAACTGTAGGCGGGTTTTGAAAAATACCTCAAAGCTAGAAGTTTTCGGGCCATAACTTAAAATCAAGCAGTCATATGGAAAAATCCCTACGGCCCTTGGGGTGTTGATTCAGAACACCCTGGATTTTAAACCCCTTGTATTCAAAATCCTGCCGTTGTGTTTGACCCCCTATACTGGGAATCAACTTTAATCGAAAGGTAGCTCCTGACGGTGCTCTGTGGGTATATTTATAGGGGTTGAAGGTAAAAACAAATATCATATTTATAAAAAGCTTATATGGCCCACAACAAGTATTTAATGATTAATCACCGCTGTTTTCTATGATATGCTCTACCTCATATTTGCTTCTGTTTTATATTGGGAATCATACATAAAATAATATGAAAAAATCCTAGTGGATAGAATGGATATAAAATAAATATATAAAGTTTTGCATCTGTTTTATATTAGGGATCATGCGGTAAAATAATATGAAAAAACGTATGGAAAAAATACATAAAGTTAAGCCCCATGGTAAGGGAATCGGATTGCGTACTGAGTTAGTCAGTACGCTAAGAGCGTACTGAGTAAACTCTGTTGGGCCCACTGTGAATTCACGTGGTTTATCCACGCCATCCATCCGTCTTTCCAGATCATTTCAAGGGTTGAACTCAAAATTGAAGTATAAGAAAAGCTCAAGTAGACCATACCACAAGAAACAGTGGAATTATTGATGTCCACCGTTGAAACCTTTCTAAGGTCCCAATGATGTTTATTTATCATCCAAACTTATCATAAGATCACACGGACATGGATGAAGGGAAATCACAAATATCAGCTTGATCTAAAACTTCTGTGGCCCCCAAGAACTTTTCAACAGTAGACTTCAATTCACACCATTTCGGGTGGTGTGGTCCACTTGATATTTGGATATGCTTAATCTTTGGATTAAAGCTATAAATTTATATTATAAAACAGATGAACGGAGTTGATACAATGCATGAATGACAGTGGACCTCACAGCGTTTACTCAGTACGCTTAGCGTACTGAGTTACTCAGTACGCAATCCCCTTCCCATGGTAAGGGCCGCACCGTCCAGGGTAAGACCGGGCTGCGCCTAATCCGCACCCACTAGCAGTGGCTCCCGGACGGTGCTCTGTAGGCTCAATATAATAAATGTGTTTTATCCACCCTGTTTACCTATTTGTTAAAATGACCTCAGGGTATGAACTCAAAAATTAGTTAGATCCAAATATCAAGTATACCCTACCACGAGAAAACAGTGTGATTCAACGGCCACCATTAAAAACTTTCTATTGCCCTGAGCCCGCTAATGTTAATTTTCTATCCAACCTATTGATTAGGTCATACAAATCTGGACGAAGGAAAAACATAGATACCAGCTTTAGCCTAAGGTCCTGTTTGGCTGGGCAGATTGGAAGGGATTGGATGGTATTAGAAGGGATTGAAAGTTAAATCTCAAGATTGGCCGGGCGTACCAAACAGACTGGGTGATCTGATCTCGGGATATAACAATCCCGTGATCTTAAGACAATCTACTAACAACACCATCATTACCTTTAAATCTCATCCAATCCACCCTAATCCGTTCAAATTTGCTTGGGACTAGTTTGGTTCGATGGATGAGAAGGTTTAATCCTAGCATTGGCCGGGCATACTAAACAGACTTGATATAGCAATCGCAGGCTATGGCAATCCCATGGATCTTAAGACAATCCACTGGCAACACCGTCATTATCTTGAAATCCATGCCATCCACCCTAATACCATTCAATCCCTTCCAATCCACCCGGCCAAATGGGCCCTAAGAAGTTTTTAATGGTGGGTGTTCAATTACCACTATTTTCTTACATGGTCCACATGAAATTTGGATCAGACTCATTTTTGGGTTAATGCTGAAAATGTTCATCCATCCCACCAAAGAAAGCAATAGGGATTGAATACTTACCATTGAAAACTTCTTTGGGGCCGCATAAGTTTTGGATTTACCTCATCTTTAAGCCCATGTCATAAAATGAGGTTACAAAACAAATGAACAGTTTAGATGTAACACATGTGTGTTATTCTCAATAATTTCAAATGATGGTGGGTATTCAATGTACCACAGTATTATCAGCAAAGCATGACATTAATCTTATCCCAGGGCAACCGGGACAATCCCTACCGTGGGTAATAATTATGTTTTTTAATCCCATCCCAATTAATCCCTTCTAATCCCACCGCCCAAACACGCCCTAAAAAAAGATAAACCGCATGGATTAAATGCATACATTATGATGGGTCTCACAGAGACAAGGTCAAGGCAATCCGGTCTATCACGTGCTCCCAGAAATCTCGCTGGCCGGGTGTTCGTGCTGGGGCACACGAGATTTTTTATGGAACCACCGTGGATGAGAAATGCTACGGTGCTCTTGAAGCATTGAAGTTATATTACTCCAAGTTACACTGGGACACACAGGCAATCAATCCGTTGATGTAGACTGTTCACTAGCTCCACCGTACATTTAGTGGGATACCATTCAAGTATCACCATCTGATCAATTTGATATAATATGGGTGGTCAAGATCATTAACACAAAGTAGGTCTAGTGAACAATTTGAAGGATCTTACTCTTACTCTGGTGGTAGACGCTCGGGAGTTTCAACACCTGGTCAAGGGTTTGAGTATCCATAGGCAGTCAAATCCCAGTATGATTCTAAATAATTACTATTTTTCAGGCAATCCTAACCATCTCATTTATGGCTTTCAAAAAAAAGGATGGGTACAGAAATTAAGGCCAAACCAAGGATGGATTGGATAGTGAAATCAGCGTCAGTTTTTCATGGTAGCCCATGAAACGTGTTCTTGACTTGATGGACGGCTCAGATTGATCATGTTCTTAACTTGATGGACGGTTCAGATTAATCAAATGAAATTTCTAAGTGACGGTGTATCATCCGTCGGAATCTGCGAGAGCATCAGAGTTATTCTCTAACAAATATCTGATAAAAATATCATCCACAAAAAAATATCTTTAAAAAACAAAAAATGATGCTTGCAGTGGTTGACGTTTAGCTAAGTAGAGACTCGTCGCGAGAGTAGGTATTCGAATCCCACCTCTCCACACGTACAAATTAGGTCGTGTATAATAGATCCTGATCGTTCACCGGGTAGTTGTACGATTTATATGCTGTGGTACATAAATGAGACTCAAACGGTGATCATCGTTGGAATGAACGGATGGAGAATATGGACGGTTGAAATGGTTGGCGAACTTTCCTTATTTTCATCGTGAACCTGTGCTCGTCACTAATGGCTTGATTTCGGGGCATGATATAACAATCAAGGCTACAACGATGAACACCGTTACACTAGTCTACAGTTCGTACGTGCCATATTGGGACATCCGGAGAGAATAAACATCCAAATGGCTACTCGAGCGAGTAGACACAAGCAAGTTAGTGGGGAGTGATTGGGCATCGGATCAAGTCGGATCCGCTTAGGCCAACTCGACTCGCCCCCCAATTTTGCATGGCCTGGCCCGGATTCGGTCCGATCCGATACCGGGTCTATCTGGCTCGATCCGATTCGTTCAATTGCTAACCTGACCTGAACCGAGTCCGACCAGTTAAAAAAAACGAATCGGACTGAGTTGGGTACTGCTCGGATCACAAAAGAGAAGTGGACGAGGAGAGTATAATATCAAAGGAGAAGGTCTCGTGAGTCATGTCCAACCAGTTGGACCATAAGTTACAGTCCACCTCGTAGATAACTTCAGCCTTATTAAGCGTACACTGCATCCAACCCGTCCAATAGGTTGTCCTGACAATGAAGATCACCTTATGAAAAAAAATCAGCCATATTCTCTCACATAGTAGATAAAATTTGTATTTACTATTATCAACGGTTAGATATTATCTTTTATGGTGTGGCCATCCTAATGTTTAGATAGGGCTGATTGTTTCACTAGGTGGGCCCTCAAGGTGATGCCAATCTATCAGAAGCATTAGATGTTATATCCACATAAAAAGTTGATAGTTCTTCACTTGGTGGACCATAACTTATGGTCTCAACCAATTGGACTGGAGATCTCATATCAAGATCCAAGGAGACTAGATTTTACATTTGATCCACCTGATATTTCAATTTTTTGGTAGTGCTCTTAAGAAAAGCAAATGCAACCATGAAAAGACCTTTCCTTTTCTTTCAAAAGATTTTTTTTATTTTTTTTATTTTCTAACATTAGCTATTGAAGAGGAAAAACCAACTTCATATTGATTCGATACTCAAGTGACCCCTTTAAAAGTTTCAATGGTATACAAAACCCATCACTGGTTTTTGTAGTGTGGTGATCTTTAGATCTGTCATATTTTTCGGCTCAAGCCTTGAGACGAGCCCGCCAAATGGATGTACGGTTTGGATATAACACATAGCTCATGGGACCCACGGAACTTGCTAACGTCAATGCACCAGCTGCTGCATGGACAGCAATAGCATGGTATTTATTTACAGCTGCCCATCCATCTTCTCAAGACTGGCACGAGTCAGACTCAGAAGTCTTGACTGCAGCGTACCGAGTAACTAGCACGAGTCAGACTCAGAAGTCTTGAGTGCAGCGTACCGAGTAACTAGTGCCAAAGGTGTGCATAAGTAAATTATGTGGGTCCTATCATGATGTATTCATTTTATCCACTCCTTCCACACATTTTATAATTTAATTTTATTTTATATACTAAAAATAAATTATATACAAAGCTCAAATGGGCCACACCACAGGAAACAAGGTGAATTGAACATCTACCATTGAAAATTTCTTTCGAGGGCGACAGAAGTTTTGGATCAAGTTGATATTTTTTATTTCTCTTCATCCATGTCCTTTTGATATTATGAACAGGTAGGATGACAAATAAACATCACTGTGGGCCTAAGAAGGTTTCAACGGTGGAAATCATTATTACTACTGTTTTGTGTGGCATGGCCCACTTGAGCTTTGGATATGTTTCAATTTTAGTCTCAACCGCTAAAATGAGATTAAAAAGTTGATGAACGGCATGGATAAACAAAAAGAATTCATAATAGGCCCAACATCATTTACCCAGTACGATAAAAGTGTACTGAGTAAGGCAATCCGATTTCTATTTAAGAAAACTCCTAGCGATGGTCGATGGCGGTTGAGATAACCGAGGAGGAGACGGATTGGCTACTCCCGCTACTATCAACCATGCATAGCAGTCAGTACTGTGTGGACCCCAGTAAGATATATTTATTTCATCCCTGCTGTCCATCTATTTTTATAGATAATTTTATTATATTTAAAAATTATATATACTTATTGTAAAAATATTTAAAAATAATGAATGCGGATCGAATCGGATCAGGTCGAGTCGGATCCATGCGAAACGGATTTCGGTTCGGATCGGTCAGGATTGACCACGATCCGATGACCGGTCGGATTTAACTGATCCTACTCTATCCGCACCGATCCAGGCCATTAGTTCGGTTCGGAACGGCCGGATCGGGTCAGATATGCCCAACTCCAGGAGTGACCTTGAAGGTGGCTCGGTTGCGTACGTACATGACCGGCGTCACACGGGTTTGGACTAATCAAATATCGCCGCATCGGGCAGGACCTGCTCCCGATGTGGAGAATGCGAAGGGGTGCGGTTTGGGTAGATGGGCCTGTTTGGCCAGCCGCATCAGGTGAGATTAGGGATTCGAATACCTTGTACTCATCGCCAGACTAGGTATTAGAATCCCATGATTTCTAATACTATGTTTGTAATGTATGCATTAGAAAATAAATCTCAAGATTTACTTTCAAATTGCAATTGAATTGAACAAAAATGCATCATCCATGGGATTAGTAATCTCATATCACACTTCTCAACACAAGGCTCATTTTTCAAAGCCTACAAAATTGATTTTAATCAGATTGATACTCCTTCCAAACATGTCATTCTCAATTTCAAAGTGGAATTAGTAAAACAATCCGATTTAATATAACTTAATACCACTATGGGGCCACTATGATTCATGAGACTTACATCCTACCGTACTTTTGACTGCTTATTTTAGGGCATGATCCCAAAAAATTAAGCATATCCAAATCTTAGGGGGAGCATACCGTGGGAAACAGTAGTGGTTGAATCCCTGCCATTAAAAACTTCATGGGGACCACCGTCCAACAAAGACCTGGACTAAGAGACCACACAAATTTCAGCTTGATCAAAAAATTGTGGCCTCTGATAAATTTTTAATTGTTGATTGCAATTGTTTCCTGCATTACGGTACACCTGAGATTTGAATCTGCTTCGTTTTTTGGATTATACCCTGAAATGAGTTTTCACAACAGATGGACGGCGTGGATATAAGGCACATATATCAAGGTGGGCCCACGGTCAGGGATCCCACCACCTCGGTCGATCCCCGGATCCACCGAAGCCGCGCCCGGACATGGATCATCGTTAGCATGCCCTGGAACAGGGACCAGGCAGCTCGTCGTACACATTTGCAAGGTTATAAAAATGAACGATTGGATGATCTGCATCTGGTTAAGCTGGAAGGAAGGAGAAGGCTCAATGGGACGCCGATGGGGTACTTTCCCGCCTGTCCCTGGCTAGTAACGTAGAGGGCCTCTGAGGGGCACCGTTACGTATAGGTCCATCCATCCATTTTACAATATCGGTACAGGCACAAAAATGGAAAGTAGATTGCGTCCCACCCTTGCCTGGATGAAAATCTATCCAGGTAGGCCTCCGTGGGGTCTACCGTGATGTACGGATTTTATCCATGCCATTCATCTGTTTTCCAGGTCATTTTAAGGTATGAAACCAAAAATTAGACAAATTCAAGGTTGAAGGGGATCACACGCTGGGGATTGTATGACCACCATTAAAAGCTTCTTGGCAGCTGCAAAAATTTTGGATCAAGCTGATATTTGTGTGTTTAGGTATTGTTTCCTGTTGTGTGGCTAAATTTGAGCTAACACCCTTAAAATGATTTGAAAAAAATAGATGGACAACATATATAAAGGCATGTATCCCCACGGATCCCCTGCCGGGATGGATTATTGTACATGCAGGCTTTCCAAAAAAAAATGAGGCACATGAAGCCTCAGGTGATCCAGGAACCACACTGCAAGAAGCGGTGATGATGATACCTATTATGGGGAAATCCGACTCGGACAAGTATAGGCGATTAGCGAGGGCTCGGAGCTCAGAAGAAAAACATCACTCTGGGTCTGAGTAGACCCTTAAGTTACAGACGTTTGGCTCAACCAAGCTCTCCCTTGATGAGTCTTGATTCTGAGTTGGAATCCTCATTCGAAGACCCCGTTTGTGAATCATCCGAGTAAAACTTATCTTCGACCCAGAGGTCGAGGACTAAGGCACGGGACGGTACATTCAACGGACTCCGATCCCAATACGTTGATGAGGACTACATCCGACCATGAGGACCATCCGACCATGAGCTTAGAGTACCGAGCTGGGAAATTAGCTCAAGTATGGTCGTGGGCCGAAGATCATGCCTAGTGATACGCTCCATTAAGACACGATGCGATACGCGATTCAAAGATTGTGGAGGATATCTCCACGATTGCAATATCCGCTTGATTGAGTAAATTATACCGAGATTGACGAACGCGATCCACCTGACCCACAGGTATAAATACTAAGGGACATCATTGCAGCAGGTACGCAAGATCTTGCACCCTCTCTCTACACCACGCAACTTATACCTAGATTTCTTAACCTGACTTAGGCATCAGAGGATCCCCTATTTAAGCCAGGGTCTCCTTTGCTCACCTTTCTATGCAGGACTAGGGTCTGTTTCGAGTTCACAGCATTGAGTGGAGGGTAGTCCAGATTTTGACCTCAACAATACCCACACTAAAACCCTCACAGGGCCACCATGATAGTTAATTGCCATCTAACCTCATATATGCTTTGAATGAAGGGAAAACACAAATATTAGCTTGATTCAAAACTTTTGTGACTCTTACAAAATTCTCAATAGTGGTGTTTAATACCCACCTTGTAGTCTATTAAGCCTTGGATTGGATTGTGTTTTTGGGCTGACGCAATTTCCGGTGATAGTTAGGGATGGCAGAGTAGAGAATGGATTGACACCAGCCTCGTAGCTAGTGGTCAGTGCTCCGTGAGCCCCACCATGATGTACGTGTTTCATCCATTCCGTTTATCCATTTTTAAAGATCATAGGGCTTGATCCCAAAAATGAAAAGAATATAAATCTCAGGTGAACCACACCACAGGAAATCAATACTAATTGGATATCCACCATTAAAATCATCTTGAGGCCCCACTGTACTATTTATTTGACATCCAATCTGTTGATCATGTCATCCGGACCCATATGAAGGGAAAAAAAAAAAAAAAAGATCAGCTTGATCCAAAACTTTTATGGCCCCCAAATTTTTTTTAGTGGTCGAATGTTGTTGAGGGTCAAATATTGCATATTAGACCCCGGTTATAACCTGAATTTACTAACATGACACGGTTTAACAGCTTATTTTAAGCATGTTTTTGTTGCAGAGTGTAATTAGGGACGTTAGCTGGAAAAAGAGTATTAAAAGCATGGATTTGACGCTCCGAATTCGCCAAGGCAAGGGATGGACCCTAGGGGACCAAGATCGATGGATTTACACGCCAGTAATCCGAGAAAATTAAGAAACTGAAGCTCAAGTGGCCTGAAAGTCAGCCAGAATACAAGATCACAGGATTTCCACCATCCGTTCAGGTTGAAACTTCATATATAGCCTGAAGACCATAAATGAACCGTACACGTCAAATTTCAGCTCTCGGATCCCTATAAAAGTGGCTAAACTGACAAATCAGCCTATAAAATCCAAATTCTAGGCCCACCTTATATCTGGATATGCTTTAATTTCTGTCTCAACGTGTTAAATGACCTGACAAAGCAGATGGACGGAGAAGATTTCTCACACGCATCACATTGGATCCCACATGTACATGTGGGAGTGCACAGGCGGTGCACTCCCGCGCCACACCAAACTTGTGAGATCGGTCAGCGTGCGCTGACCCGATCTGGTTTTCACGCAAACAGCGTCCGCAAGGTGCGGACGCTGATTCACCTTGTGGGCCCCACCCATCATGCGTTTTAAAGATTTAAACCATCCATTCATCCCGTGGGACGGCAACAACCCATGCCTAGGTGTCATAATTGCAAGAGGCAGAAGAGATCAGATATCAACCGATCAAACGCAGGACGAACGGTGAAATGAGAAATCCACTGGACCACACCAAATCTAATCCCAAAACCACCTTTCCTAAATGGTTTTTTTGAGCTAAATCTGGTGGACGGCATGGATTTCTCCAAACGTCATCTGAAGTGGGCCCCACCAAGAACCAGCGCAGGTCTTGTAACGACCCGTAAATTTTCGTACGTTGGCTCGAGTACTACCTCGACCAGAAATCAATTAGGATTAAATCCTTTAGAAATTTAACAAAGTTAACTAAGTACTAAACTCGATTAGCCATGAGATCCGTTGGGATCGCTTTAAATACGATCTGCAATACCCAAAACTTGCAAAACAAGTGACTCTAGGTTACCCTAAAGTTTAGAATCAAACTCATTTCTCGGCTGCTCTCGGGAATGAAACGAAACTTCGTATTAGGTTTAGATCGCACATCGGAAGTCCGATTAACACAAAGCTAAGGAACTAGGACCGCCTCACTGGGCTTGACGATCATCTCAAAAATCAAGTCCAGCCGATGTCCCACGGCCATTCGTTTGGATCCAGAGCGAGGGAGTGTGAAAAACACTATTCCCTTTGAAAAATAAATATCTGGAATAGTGATCTGCACCATTCGCTTCGCGCATCAAGATAAGCAACCAGACCGTCAGAATCGCACCAAATTACACCCTGGATTAAGAAAAATTTCAGAACATTTACATGAACTTGGAATTTCGGATCGTGGCCCACCGACCGTTGAACTCGAAAGTGGTCCGCCACGTGCGATCTAGAAATCTGATCGGGTCAAAACGTAATCCCACATAGATCCATGTGTGGTGAGCTTAAGTCCGACGTTTGCTCAAGGGGGTCACCAAACACTCATTTGAAATTTGGAAAAGTGACGAATTACCTATATAAGCAATAACCCTTGAACCCGAGCCTATTTTGGGAAGGGTTTTGGCTATAAAAGGAGCTTAGAAAGCCCCTCTCACAAACCATACGAATTTGGGATAAAACCCTAGAGAGAGAGAGAGAAAAGAGAGAGAAGAGCTTGGGATTTGTGGGAGATCTTCCTCCTCTCGCTTTCATTCATCACACGGCCTACACCGCTTCCTTCCGGCATTTTTCCGGTGGTATCCACTCCGTTTGAAGGTGAGAAACCCTAACCCTAGGTCCGATTTGAAGTAGGAAGGTTGTAGGTTGTGTAAAGACTAACCGATTCCGCTCTTTAGGCTAGAAAACTCCCGTATTATGGAAGCTCAACAACCCTTGCTGATTCGTTGTGATTCCAAGGGCAAAGGTAAGGACTTTAAGTGTATAAGTTACGGTTTTCAACGCTTTCAATGTCAGATAATGGTAGATTCATGATCTGCATGCGATTGCACATGTACAAAGTGCTTTCCGTTTCCTCGTTTCGATTAACGTTGTAGAATATGGAATTTCACATACTCTAGGTATACGTAGAAATACCGTATACGTATTTTTTGGAAAAATGTTTGACATGTTTATTTAATGTATGATTATATGATATATGGATAAAATACTAATTTGGCGAAAGGAATCGCATGTTGAAATACATGTTCACTTGTAAATGCTACGTATGTTGAAATTGTGTATTCTAAATACCATATACGTATTTTTTTTTCGGGAAAATGTTTGACATGTTTATTTAATGTATGATTATACAATATATGGATAAAATACTAGTTTGGCGAAAGGAATCGCCGTAATATATGTTCGCTTGTAAACACTATGTATGTTGAAATTGTGTATTCTAGAAATACCGCATATGTGTAAATTTTGGAAGTGTAATTGTCATGATTATTTGTTGTATGAATATGGTATACGCGATAAAATAACCGCTTGGCGAAAGAATAGCCCTAATACGCATTTGCTAACATACGTCATGTATGTTGAATAGCGACTCTAAGTGTTTGTGTAAATGTCTTGTGTGTGAAAAAGCTTGAGTGTTAGTGCTTAGATAGGCGTACCGATATGGAATTCCCGACTACCTTAGAGACATGTAGATCCCCTCCATGTGGTGGTTCGCTATAACCACTCACTTGTGATGTGTATGTAATTGTATCCCTACTTGTATAGTGCTTTATAACATGCTTTACAACATGCTTTACTTCATGCCCTATTTCATACTTTATAACATGCCTGCTAACATGCTTGTATTACTTCGCTTATCATGCTTTACTCCACATGCTATTGATGAGATCTGTTTGAGTTTGGGACTAAGTCTATAGTCCAAACATTCGGTACCGACTTGAGATTGTGGCCGAGACTCATGTCGCCACAAAGGATGTGTCCGTGAACCCAAGTCGTACTTCGCCACAGGCGATAGTGGTTGGCCACACGGAGTGCTTTTTTCAGCGCTCCATATCGCCCAACTTGTGGTACGCCGAGCTAGTCACTCGTCAAGTAAACCGATATGTGTATATGTGTTCACCATGTTTGGTCGCTACGCTTGAACCTAGGGTACCAAACTTACCAAGGCGATCCCGTTAACCATGGTACCTCGATCCGCTAAGACGCATGAGCCGGGCATGGTGGTATGGGACACCGTGGTCGAGCTGTCGGCCTACGCTGGGGCCATGTACCTCCCCGTAGTGACCATTGCGCAACTAAACTCGTGAGCCGAATACGGTGGTATGAGACACTGTATTCGAGCTGTCGATACTTACGGCGAGAGCCGAGTACGGTGAGACCTGTGCTCGTGCTGACGGGCGACGGGTCCTCCGTAGTATCTTCGAGTATACTCCAAGTGTCTGTGATTGGCGACGAGTCTTTTACAGCAACTAAAGAATGAGTTGAGCCGAGTACGGTGAGACCTGTACTCGAGCTGACTGCTAGTGATTGAGCCAAGTACGATGAGACCTGTACTTGAGCTGACGGCCAGCAATTGAGCCGCATACGGTGAGATCTGTATTCGCGCTGGCGGGTGACGAGCCCTTTGCGATGCCTTCACTACACTTCTCAAACCAAAATATCGTATGAGATTAGCTAGGATTGACGACCCTAGAATGGATCATGTTTGGGAATGATACAAGGGAGGTACCTTAGTTTCCTAATACTGCTGGTTGAAATGGACTAATAATAACTCGATAATCATGATCATCATCACACCGCATGTGCTTAGTAGATGTGGCGCACTGAGGGAGTTAAGCATTTGCGAACGTAAGATGATGTCGCTTGAGGGTGATTTGGCAAGGGCATACAGCATCATGTCATTTCATTTTCGCACTTAATAAGAGTAGTTAGAATTGTTTGATTTGTACTGCTTTATCATTACTGCTTGATTGAATTGATAACATGTTAACCTATGCTTTATTGTTCCACCGAGTTAGCTACTCACTCCCACGTTACTGGATGGTGTTTGCAACACCCACCGACTGTCACAGTATAGATGGTGCCTCGTTCAGAGCCGAGTCCGACTTCGAGGAGGATCAAGATGAGTTCTCCTTTATGCAAGACTCGACGGCTATGCTTAGGCCGACCGCATCGCGGGATACCGTGGCTTATCTACTTTAATTGTATTTTGAGTTTTGACTTAGAAACAATACATGTATATTGGTACTCGCTTAGTACTCATACTCTGGAGTTCACAAAATTTTGTTACTTTTTACATACTTTGAATATAAAATTTCGCCTTCCGCTTGCCTTTATACAATTGAACTGGAGTATGATTTACTGTTTTGGTATAATCTCATTCATGTTTATTGCTCTAACTC
This sequence comes from Magnolia changhungtana, assembly GCA_030180095.1. Lineage (NCBI taxonomy): Eukaryota > Viridiplantae > Streptophyta > Magnoliopsida > Magnoliales > Magnoliaceae > Magnolia > Magnolia changhungtana. The sequence goes on along the minus strand of JASAUF010000667.1, from coordinate 18,161,585 downwards.
AGACAACATTTAACCATCATTGTGTATGTTGCATAAGTGATGCGTTGGAACTCGGGAGTTGAGTTCATACTCGACCCCCGATTTTCAGGGCGTTATAGGTCTGTTTCGCAGCCCACGCATGCCGAGAAAACTGACCGCTGTGGGCCGTTAAGTGATCAAAGACAAGGTCAGATCGAAGATCCAGACCGTCCAAAAGGTGGAGAGGAGGGTTTTTACCCTTCCTATGGAGTCGGAATCCACAGAATGGATGACCATTCGTCTCGAATTCAGTCCAAACGCAATAAGTTTGTGTGTCTTTACTGCGTAAAACAGAGGGTGTGCAGTCCATCTTTTGGGCGAATTACAATGCGTAAAGAGGAGTGCGAAACTCATTCTCCAGGGCGTCCTGGCCTATAAGAAAGAGGAGAGAGAGAGAGAGAGAGAGGGATCAGACGGCTGAGAAGGGGACGACAGTGAGAGAGAGAGACAGGGAGAGCTTGGAACTTGGGCTGGTCGTGGAGCAGGAAGAAAGTAGAGGGAAGTTTTGATTTATTTTATTTTTGCTACCTTTTTCTGATGAATTTTAAGAGATTTATTCTACTCATGTCGGGCTAAACCTCTTAGCTAGGGCTAAGAGGTGAAGCTTGTAGCGTGATGGGGAGAATTCGTTGCTTGTGCCTTTTGTTTGAACTGAATTAATGTTGATTTCGATTTTAATTAAGGGAATGTTTTTAGTTTTTAATGGTCTTTTGTGACTGAAATTACAATGGATTTGCAATGACTTTGAGCATTTTCCTTTGCCTTTTTATGTTTATGACGTTAGGAAGCCCTGTTGTTCACCATCGTCTTCTGGGCATGGTCGGATGACAGTATCCCTTCCTAACCTTCATACATTGTGATTGGTTGGCAATTAGTTTAATTCTATTATTTGCTTTGTCTCTTGGGCATGGTTTGGTGATGGAGTCCATTCTAATTCATATACCTTTCATCTCTTGAAAACTATATCAATGGCAATTCAGTTAATTTCCCTGATTTTTAATCCAGGCATAAGATCTCTCTGATCTCTATAAGTGGATCCTCTGAATCCTTAGTGTTTCTCCTTTGAATTTCTCCTAAGTTTTAGATAATAATTTCACAATTATTCCATTGATTTAGAATTCATCTTAGTCTAGTTCTAATTCTACTTAATTTTAAAGTAATTACAAGTTTCAGTCCCTTGGGATTCGACCTCGGTCTTACCGAGTTTATTACTACATCACAACCCTGCACTTGGGGAGTGAACAAGTTTTTGGCCCCGTTGCCGGGGACTGACAGTTGCGTTTTTCTAAAATTGACTAGTTTTAGAATTAGGTTAAGATTAAGGTTTTCTAACTTTAGGTTCAGGTTTTTTTTTTTTTTAGGAACTAACCTAACTTTTCTGTTTTATAGGATTCTGAGATAAAAACTTCTAATTTGGTAATATCTTCCTAATTTCTTTACTTTTTCTTTTTTCAGAATTAGGGTTTTATTTTTAGAAATTTTCTAACCTTAGACTTACTATTCTTAGAAACTAACTTGTTTTGTTTTGTTTTGCAGGTTTTTAACATAGGAACTTCTAATCTGGTAACATCTTTCTAACTTCTCCTTTACTTTCTGTATTGCTGTAGGATTTTGCTTTCTTATAGGATTAGATTCAGAGTTAAGGTTTCACCATGTATATGAATGAGTGGGCACGTCAGTATGTTGAGATAGCTTATGGAAAACAGCCTATGCCTCAAAATTTTTCTGATAATATCTTCGAGAACCAATCGAAATTGATGCTCCACCGATTAAGAAGTCTTTCGGTGATTATATGCGGGAGAATAATTGCGTTCCACAAGTTAAGAAAACAGTACGTGATTATTGGAATGATGACAGGTATCAACTCCCGACCGATGACCCGTATGATTTTGATCAGTGGAAACAAAAATATTTCGAAGTCAAGTCAGTAAAACATCATGGTAATAACCCTCATGGATCAACCACGTTCGAATATCCACAAAAAACGATCCAAGAGAAGTTATCTTCGAGTTACATAGACTATGTTACTAACATGAGGAAATTAATAGAAGCACTTGAATCCCGCCTTGATAGGCTAATGGAGGCTAGTTCATCTCAGCCACAGCCCAATCCAGAAATACAATGCGAGGAAAGTAATCCTCACTCGCTTTTGACAAAATCTGGAATTTGGAATGAGGAGTTGGATTCCATTAATGAGCATACGGTTCAATTCCACGATGAGTCGATCTCAATGACTGTTCAAAGAATGGTAGAGATACATGGGTGTCTTTCAAATACAGTGATGATGACACACTTTCCTTACATGATACACAGGATCTCAATGATGAGGTAGAGGTTAGTTTATTCAAACCTCAACCAAATTTAGAATATGAGGAAAGCGATCCCATCCCAAGTGTGCACTGCACAGAATTAGACGATGATGCGTATTGGGATGATGATCATGAATGTTTAGCCCCAGTTTCCCTGTAATTAATCTCAAGTTTGGTCCAGGTCAATGATCAAGAAGTGCACGAAGTGAGCGGTCATAATGAGCTACTCCACTCACCTGACATATCTGATTTAAAAGTGGATGAGATCCTTAGAAAAAACTCTTCTATCTCTTGTGAGACATGTTTGGACCACTCTCCTGAATTGAATGATGATATGATTCGGAAGATGGACAAGTTACTCGATACAACTCTGGAATTTGAAACCACCCAGTTGAGGCCACCATCTGAACTGTTTAATTTTGACGAGTCTAGGCCTCTTTTGAGTAGTATCAATGAACAGAGTCCGCACATCAAGACTTCGTCTACTGACCCTCTATCTGTCTGTGCAAGGCTGAAGCAAGAGAGCGTACATATGGTTACTTTTAAAGACGATGGATTCCTTGGGCAGATCATCACACACTTCAATGTGGAAAATGAGTCACTCTCAGCTGAATGTCCCAACTTTTTGGATGATTGCTTGGCACACTTTGTAAATTCAAACGATCCCATGATAAGAGACATAGTGAATGCCTTGCAATACGACATTTCGGTAGACATCACTGATCGAGAGAACCCTTATTCTGAAGCCCCTTCTTCCCCTGATCCTAAACGTCTACCATTAAAGGAGGAGGAGCTGAAATTTGAACCGAAGTTTGATACTTCATAATGTGAATTGTATATACTCTGGATACCTCAAGCAATTCAATGGAAAATTTCTTATGAGGTACGTAAGTCTCTCTGGAAAGTCGTGCTCCAGGGCGCCCAAGCCTATTGCAAAAAGGGCTTTTGGATGATCTTATTAAGAAACTTACTGAGAAACTTATCAAGATACTGGCCAAAAGAGGAACCTTGCAGCATGATCGAGTAGCTTTTCCCTACTTTTATAGGACTAGAGTAGTTTGTTTTATGTTATTTTAGGATAGACATTAAACTTAGCGCTCCTGGGAGGCAACCCAGCTTTTCATTTTATTTCGTTTTCATCATTAGTTAGTTAATGTTTGTGGGTAACATTGCTGTAAACCCTCACGAGACTACAACTCGTCCACTAGGGGCAACGTAGGGGCTTAAAGGCTTGTTGTATACGCTAAATGCAATCGAGAGCACCTGCGAAAGTGGTATAGGTAGGATTTTATTTTTTTTACTTTTGTTTTGGTTTCTCTCTCATGCTGATCGGCTTCCATATTGCGATCTCTCGGAAAGTTTCTCTCGATTCATCATTCAGGTACTATCTTCCCATCACTTCACATTTACTTTCGTTGTCCCATGCGCATTGCATGCTCATATCCTTTACATTGAGGACAATGTAGATTTTAGGTTAGGGGTGGGAGATTAGGTGACCTAATCAGCATTTTCTGGGTCTTAAACAAAAATTGTGGAAATTTTTAAAAAATTTTCTGGGATTTCTGGTGAATTCGAAGTGATTTTGACAGATATCCTTGACTTAGACTTACAGGATACATGATGTTGGAAATTGATGACTCTTGGAATCGGTTATCTATTAAATTCCACAATTAAGTTCGAATTATTGATCCATGATTAGAAGTTTTAAACGTTAATCAAGTCATGATTTCACAGGACACATCTCGCTTACACATTAAGATTTCAGTTTCATATTGAAGGATTAACTTGGTAATCACTAAGCATGAAAGGAACCAACCTGAAATATTTTACTATCAGGGTATAAAGAAGAATTGAAAAGGTTGGGCAAATAATCTTCACCATAGGTTTGCTCCCTATAGGTGTAGATTTAATTCCCCATGGATGATATGCGAAAAGGGTTGGGTGTACGATCTTCACCATAGGTTTGCTCCCTATAGGTAAGGATTTGATTCCCCTCATTGACATTACTTTTAATGAAAAAAAAAATCAAAATCTGGAAAAGGATGATCTGTGAGACACCTTTTTGTTTAGGTTTTGGGTGTCCTAAATGCTTTTGTTGGTTACCAATGATATCATGAAATAACAGATTAAATCTTAATTATCAATAAGCCGAGATTACACTATACACCCATGGAACTCAATGTTTGGAATTTTTCTAATTGATGGATTAATACCTTGATCTTGATTATGAACTTTACTGTGCGCATGAGTCTAAGAGAAAGTAATGCCCACCATTCATGAATTTTAGAATTCTAGGATCTAGATTGTTTTTCAAAATTAAAAAATAAATAAAAATCACTTGAGTATAAAGAAATTGTCATGTAATTCTCAACTTATTTTTCGCATTTTTTGCTCGGGACTAGCAAAATGCTGGTTGGGGGTTGTGTTGAGGGTCAAATATTGCATATTAGACTCCGGTTATTACCTGGATTTACTAACATGACACGGTTTAACAGCTTATTTTAAGCATGTTTTTGTTGCAGAGTGTAATTAGGGGCGTTGACTGGAAAAAGAGTACAAAAGTATGGATTTGACGCTCCGAATTCGCCAAGGCAAGGGATGGACCCCAGGGGACCAAGATCAATGGATTTACACGCCAGTGATCCGAGAAAATCAAGAAACTGAAGCTCAAGTGGCCTGAAAGTCAGCCAGAATGTAAGATCGCAGGGTTTCCACCATCCGTTCAGGTTGAAACTTCATATATAGCCTGAAGAGCATAAATGAACCGTACACGTTAAATTTCAGCTCCCGGATCCCTATAAAAGTGGTTAAACTGACAAATCAGCCTATAAAATCCAAATTCTAGGCCCACCTTATATCTGGATATGCTTTAATTTTTGTCTCAACGTGTTAAATGAGCTGACAAAGCAGATGGACGGAGAAGATTTCTCACACGCATCACATTGGATCCCACATGTACATGTGGGAGTGCACAGGTGGTGCACTCCCGCGCCACACCAAACTTGTGAGATCCGTCAGCGTGCGCTGACCCGATCCGGTTTTCACGCAAACAGCGTCCGCAAGGTGCGGACGCTGATTCACCTTGTGGGCCCCACCCATCATTCGTTTTGAAGATCTAGACCATCCATTCATCCTGTGAGACGGCAACAACCCATGCCTAGGTGTCATAATTGCAAGAGGCAGCAGAGATCAGATATCAACCGATCAAACGCAGGACGAACAGTGAAATGAGAAATCCAGTGGACCGCACCAAATCTAATCCCCAAACCACCTTTCCTAAACGGTTTTTTGAGCTGAATCTGGTGGACAGCATGGATTTCTCCAAACGTCAGCTGAAGTGGGCCCCGCCAAGAACCAGTGCAGGTCTGTTTCGCAGCCCACGCACGCCGAGAAAACCAACCGTTGTGGGCCGTTATGTGATCAAAGACAAGGTCAGATCGAAGATCCAGACCGTCCAAAAGGTGGAGAGGAGGGTTTTTACCCTTCCTATGCAATCGGAATCCACGGAATGGATGACCATTCGTCTCGGATTCAGTCCAAACACAAGAAGTTTGTGTGTCTTTGCTGCGTAAAACAGAGGGTGTGCAGTCCGTCTTTTGGGCGAATTACAATGCGTAAAGAGGAGTGCGGAACTCATTCTCCAGGGCGTCCTGACCTATAAGAAAGAGGAGAGAGAGAGAGAGAGGGACCAGACGGCTGAGAAGGGGACGACAGTGAGAGAGAGAGAGACAGGGAGAGCTTGGAACTTGGGCTGGTCGTGGAGCAGGAAGAAAGTAGAGGGAAGTTTTGATTTATTTTATTTTTGCTACCTTTTTCTGATGAATTTTAAGAGATTTATTCCACTCATGTCGGGCTAAACCTCTTAGCTAGGGCTAAGAGGTGAAGCTTTTAGCATGATGGGGAGAATTCGTTGCTTGTGCCCTTTGTTTGGACTGAATTGATGTTGATTTTGGTTTTAATTAAGAGAATGTTTTTAGTTTTTAATGGTCTTTTGTGACTGAAATTACAATGGGTCTGCAATGGCTTTGAGCATGTTCTTTTGCCTTTTTATGTTTATGACGTCAGGAAGCCCTGTTGTTCACCATCGTCTCCTGGGCATGGTCGGATGATAGTACCCCTTCCTAACCTTCATACATTGTGATTGGTTGGCAATTAGTTTAATTCTATTGTTTGCTTGGTCTCCTGGGCATGGTTTGGTGATGGAGTCCATTCTAATTCATATACCTCTCATCTCTTGAAAACTATATCAACGGCAGTTCAGTTAATTTTCCTGATTTTTAATCCAGGCATAAGATCTCCCTGATCTCTATAAGTGGATCCTCTGAATCCCTAATGTCCCTCCTTTGAATTTCTCCTAAGTTTTAGATAATAATTTCACAATTATTCCACAATCTATTTGATTTAGAATTCATTTTAGTCTAGTTCTAATTCTACTTAATTTTAGAGTAAGTACAAGTTTAAGTCCCTTGGGATTCGACCTCGGTCTTATCGAGTTTATTACTACATCACAACCCTGCACTTGGGGAGTGAACAAATGTGGTCGACTTGAGATTGAGATATACCTTATTTTTGTTCTCATACCATGAAATGATCTAGAAAAATAGATGGGCAACATAGATGAAACATATACATCATTGTGGGGCCCACATAGCACCGACCACCAGCCATTGGCTGGTGGCCGGGGGAGTAGCCAATCCGTTTCCGGCCGAGTAGCACCCACTGGGACTCGTATTCGGCAGTGACCTCTCCAATTCCGAGCTCCGTGCTGGTTGGCATTGAAAAAGCTCAGTGGGGCCTACTATAAGGCATGTGTTTCAGTTACACTGACCATTCACATTGTCTTATTTTAGAGTATGAGCTCAGATTATAAAAAATCCAAAGCGCAAGTAGCCACACTAGAAGCATAGTGGGATTCAAAACCATTGTTAAAATCTTACTAAAGTCTTTTGTGATGTTTATTTGCTATCTATCTTATTTATAAGATTACACAAATTTAAATGAAGAGAAAGCTTAGAAATATGGATGAAGGAAAAACATAAGAATCAACTTGTTCCAAAACTTTTGTGGCCCACGGTAACTTTTGAATGATAGATATTTAATCTCCATTGTTTCTTGTAATGTGGTCCGCTTAATATTTGGATCTTACTCATTTTTATTAAGATACATTACAATGAGCTGAAAAAATGATTGTACACTAGAGGATAAAACAAACACATGAATAAGCAGAAATCCATTGAAAAAGGCGGCCTCACCAAATGGGCCATGAACTAATGAATTTACTGTATATCCACGCCGTAGTTCAGCTTTTCCAGCCTATTTCAATGAGATAAGCCTTAAAATGAAGCAAATCCAGACCTCGGTTGGGCCATATCACATGAAACAGTGGTCATTGATCATTAAAAACCCCTTGTGAGCTACAAAAGTTTTGGATCAAGCTGATGTTAGGTTTTCTCTTCATCTATGTTTGTATGATCTTATCAAAAGGTTGGATGGAAAGTAAGCATTACAGTGTGGTATTAATGGAAAGTAAGCATTGCAGTCTGGTATTAAATTGGGCCCTAGGAAGTTTTTAATGGTAGACGTTCAATCACCACTGTTTCCTATTTGGCATGGGACACATGAGATTGGGATCTGATTTATTTTAGCAGAGCCCTAAAATAAGCTGGAAGGAAGTATGGACGGCGTGGATACACAATATACGCATCAAGGTGGCCCCCAAGGTCGCAACTAATCCGCTCCCCTTGTCTGGGGTTCGTTCCCTGGTTCAACTAACGTCCAAAGGACGTCAGTATTGTTTTTTCTCACAGTTAATTAATAACGTCGTTAGGACAGAAATGAGAAATAAACTGAAAACCACCCTCCAAATGCGTCCTGGCTAGCGCACCGTCAACCCCACGAGTCGGCATCCGAGATCCAAGCCCCTCATCAGGTGGGCCCTTTCCAGCAGAATGAGACTCCACAAAGAAAAATAAAAAAAAAGGCTGGTCGGCCCATGTGGTGGGCCACACATTCCTACACAAAACATGTATACAGCTAAAAGGAACAACAAACGGACCACAATCAACATACCCGTTGCCCATCACATGAGCAGCCAGCCTAATCGAGTAACACTAAACTTCCTGGCCCACCAAAGAGCGGCTCGGATCTCACAGGTTACCACCGACAGGTGGGAGAGTACACTGGCATATGCATTCGCGGCTATACACTTCCCATTCCTTCTTCCAAGTCGAATGGAAGCGGATTGCGTGTACGCTTCCCACTCCTTCCTCCAAGTCGAATGGAAGGGGATTGCGTGTACGCTACAGCGTAACGATTTAACTCCGTGGGGCTCACCTTGGATGTATGTGTCTTATCCACGCCGTCCATCCGTTTTTACAGATAATTTTAGTGCACAATCTCAAATTTGAAGCATATCTAAAAACCTCAGATGGGCCACACTACAATAAACAATGGAGATAGTGATGTCCACCATTGAAGCCTTATTAGGGCCTACGGTGATATTTATTTATCATCCAACCTTTTCAAAAGGTCACACATGCATGGATAAAGGTAAAATACAAATATCAGCTCGATCTTAAAACTTCTATGCCCCAAAAGTTTTCAATGTAGGTATTCAATTCCTACCGTTTCTTGTGGTATGATATAGCTGGTTAATTCCCGGCTCATGCCCTCATTGAGCTGGTAAAATGGATGGACGCGTGGATAAGATAAATACATCACGGCCCTACAGAGTTTACTCATAAGGCAATCGACTTTTTACTCATAAGGCAATCGACTTTGCGACTCCGACCGCAGGTAGGTGGGGCCTATCAGGATGTTCGTGCGAAATCCACCCCGTCCATCCGTTTTTCCAGCTCATGTTAAGTTCTGAGCTAAAAAAACGAGGCAGATCCAAAAGTCAAGTGGACCGCACGACAAGGAAAAAGAGGTGAGGGAAATGCCTACCGTTGAAACCTTCCCGGGTCCACCGCAGCAGGGCGCGTTCGGGGGTCGCTGGCAATCCCCCAGCTTCATGTACGAAAAACGACTACACCCAACCGCCGCAGTAGCACACACCCATGGCGTCTGCAACTCTCCTTTCTCTCCCATCATCGCTCAATCTTCTCAAACCTTCGAAACCTCTTCTCTCTCGAAGAATCCCAAAGTCCAGATTCCCGCTCTCTTCCTCGACGCTTTCCCGCCAGAACTCGCCCCATTTCCCGCTATATTCACCCTCTTTCCCGCCACGCTCTTCCACAACCCGAACACCCCGCGGCATTCGGGCCGCTTACATCTCCGCTCCTGCTTCCGATCCGAATGTCGGCAGCGTCGAGAAAGACCCGAGCGCCGCGGAGTCAGATTCTGCGGCTGCTGTTGGATCTCCGACTCTGATAAGCTGGGGGGTTGTTTGGAGTCTCTTGGCTCAGCACAAGCTGAGGCTTGCAGTTGCGCTCGCATCTATGATCGGCTGCACCACTTGCACCCTCTCGATGCCGATCTTTACAGGTACTATTCTTTGAATTATGCTCTATTCCTTCTTAAAATTTTGAAATTGGGGTTTTTGCTGCTTGAGTTTTAAATTTAAGACTGGACGAGCAGACAATTTAAATTCTCAATCTACAGATATGGTCTGATTCTTACCATTTTTTAAACAAAATCATCAATTTACTGAAGCTCTGAAGACCTGCTGTTTCTTCACTATGCAGTTTCTAGTAAAAGGAAATCGAATTGTTAAATCATTTTTGGATACTGTGAAAGGTCGATCAAGTTCTAGTTTTCACTTGTTTCAATCACTATGGCACCAGAGCGTCAGTTCTTGAATTTGAATTCTGCTATCAATTTCTGGGTTTGAACGCGATATTATAAGGGTGCGTTTTGATGCTCCACCAAACTAAATTGCATTAATTCGAGTAAACAGAAATGCTGGAAGTTGAGGTTGTACCACTTTCGCTAAATAATGAATCAAAGATAACCAAACCACTTTCGCTAAATAATGAATCAATGATAACCAAACCAGTGATGAAGTTTGAAAATATTGACACTGAATTTTTTATTGCTGTCTTGGAAGAATATGTATTTTACAATTGCTTGAATGGAAATATATAGAATCTATTCTAGGAAGGAAAGCTAAAAATAAGCCTAACTGTTACAGAAAATTTCTAGCTGTTACACGCAGATGTGCAGCCTAATAATCAGGATAAGATTGATCTTGTGCATGATTTGAGGAGTCCTCCGTTATAACAGATGTTCAGCCTAATAATCAGGCTAAGATCGATCTTGTGCTTGATTTGAGGAGTTCTCCGTTATAACCAGTACTTGTGATTCCATGCGTTCCCAGTCGGATCTGAAACGGTGGTGATTCCTATATTGTCATTTCCACTCGGCAGATTTAATTATTACAATTTGATTCAGTTAAGTATCCAAACGCGACCTAAATATCTTTGATGACTTCTGTGACAGTTGTTTGATACAAGATTTTCGGTTGATGTTTGGCTAGGAGCAATGTGGATTAACTAATCAGTGTTTGATCTCTTATTCCTTATTGAGATACCCAAAATAATTCCAAAAATCAAGAGAATTGTAAAAACGGTGCCATGAACACTGTTCGCATCCTTTTAATTGTTTTTGTTAGCAACTAAAGTTATTTAAATAATTAATAAATCTAGAGAATCAGTTGTAATGAATCAAACATTTTTCATATCCATCAAGAAAGTTGGTTATGTCTTTTCTAGCTATCATCATTGTCTTCATAGCCTTGTCCGAGCTATTTGGGGCTGGCTTTACGAACCATGTCTTGCCAATTATTCCTAAGGTCCTGTACTTGTAAGTGCACAAGTCTTCACATCCTCCATCTACAACCTTGAGTCAAGTCTTTTTAGGTTGTTCTCTCATCCACCTTTCAAGACCTAAAACCCCAATCAAAGTTCCTCGCCTTAGGGGTGCCTTTTCCAGCTTCCATAGCACATGACCAAACCATCTCAATCGGCCCTCCATCATTTTATCTCTTATTAGGGCTACTCTTAGGTTCCTTCAAGTGTCCTCATTTTTATTGTATCCTTCCCAGATTCCTACACATTCACTCATCATTCCCACCTACCCAACACTACCCCATCTATCATAACCAATTGGACGGTTGTCTTATAAAAGTTCCACTAAGTTTATCGATCAAAAGAAAGAAAGAAAAGTTTTCCTTAAGTTTCGTTAGGATGAGATGACCCAACATCATCACCAAAAAGGCACAATCTCCACTCTATCCACCCATCTCTAACTCCACTGGAAACATCCTCATCGATCTCATCATCCTGTTGAACTATAGAGCTCAGTTAACAAACGTGTTGCTTTCAAGAACCTCCTGACCATCGATTAAAGCCTTGCCTCCGTAAGTATTCCTAGTAAAGTTGCATTCCACATATTGTGAATTGGTTGTGCTAATTTTTAAACCTTTAGATTATAGAATCTTCCTCCAAACCTCCCATTTAATATTCGTGTCCTCTTTACTTTTGTTGAGCATCACTGCATCATTTGCCAACGACATACAACAAGGGACCACAAGGAACTCATTAGTCTCATCACAAGCTGCTCTCACTCTTGTAACAACACTCTCATATGTGTTTCTAAAAATGAGTGTGTGTATCTTCATGTCATCCTTTTCTTCCTAGAAACCACCACATAACCTCCATATGATTTTTTTTATTTTTATTTTTTATTTTTTATTTTTTATTTTAAATTTTATAAAGATTAACAATAATTTATTAAAGAACACCAAAGGCAGAAAGAAAACAGACAAGGCTCGCAACAACCTAAAGAAAGAAAATAAAATACAGGTCATAGGCCGGTAGAGAACTTGAAAGGCCTGCTATAACCCACATAGAGGTAAAACACAAGGATCAGAGATCAAGACGACTACTCTGCAACCTCCATTTTGATGAAAGAGACAACCTGAGAGATAGAAGCTGAGGAGTTTTAGAAGCAGCGGTTGTCCCTTTATTCCCAGATGGCCAAGAGGGTAGCCATAATAACCAAATGCCATATAGCTTTGAGATCCTTCCCAACACTGACACTGTGGCAAGCAAAGACGAGATCCTCAACAGACTAAGGCATAACCCAAGAGGTGTGGAAGAGAGCAAAGATGCAGTACTACACTCCATGGGCAAAAGGGTAGTGGATGAATAGATGGTTTATTGATTCTGGGTTTTCCATGCAAAGTAGGCATACGTTGGGAAGAGACGTCCCCCTTCTCTGTAGGTTGTCAACGGCGAGAATTCTCTTCATAGCGAGAAGCCAAATGAAAGTAACGACTTTCGGAGGAGCTCCATAGGACCAAGTGAAGGAAGGAAAATAACGCCAGCTTCCTAAAGGAGAGCCACTAAGTAGTGAGAAGAGCGAGCTGATAAAAAATCTGCCCAAACTATTCAAGGACCACAATGGCAAGTCTTCAATGCTTGGGCAAGGGTGGACGCCTATCAAGAGCTCCAGAAGCTGAATTTTGGGCCAATTTGGGGGCACTCAGCTACTTGAGTGGTCCTCCAAATAGGTGACACTTTATTAAAATTTAGTTCTATTTTTTTTTTTAAATTTTTTTTTGAGGAAAATGATGTCAAATACTTAGAAATATGTATTAGTGGGATGAGTTTCATAGATTGCATGAATTTGAGGTCAATTTGGGAGCATTTTAGTGGTCCCTCGAATTGGTGACATTATTCATTTGAATTTAAATTTATTTATTTTTCTTAAAGTTACTTGCAGTGAATAATGTTAAATGCTTAGGGATGTGCATTAATCGGATGAGATAAGAGACACCATTATTAGGGCAAGCGATGACATAAGTGTCATAGCTTGCATGAATTTTGGGTCTCTTTAAGGGCATTGGACTAGTCCCCCAAATCGGCGACATTATTCATTTGAACTTTAATTTTAATTTTTTCTTGGAATGATCTTAAATGCGTAGGGATGTGCATTAGTGGGATGAGTGCCATATCTTACATGAATTCGGGTCAGTTTGGGGTTAGTTTAAACCTATCAGGTTCATAAATTCACCAGACAGCTCGTGACAACACTCACAAAAAAGTGGACGTTATGCTATCATAAACATGTTCAAAACGAAAAATGAATACATATGGAATATTTAGGATTTTTCTGGAATTTTTTGAAAAAAAATTATGATCAATACGGAGGCCATTACCCGTATTGGTAACAACCATGACTGATACGATCTCCGTTATCGATATAGCACACTTTGCAATAAGGGCACAATCAAGGATTTGTCGATTAACTATGAAAGCTAATTGGGATTCAGAGACAACACTTGAAAGAATAGCGCAAAGCCTAAAAGCGAGGACCTTGGCTAGAATTTTGTAGGGGCCCTGATGCGTGACACATAATTTAATGCTAGCATGCAACGTGGAGATTATGAAAGAGTTCATAAATGAATTCAATTAACAAAAGATGCTAACCCACCAAGTAATTAAGAATAAACAATAGGAAATAAAATCTGATTTAACCTAAATCACATGCTTGCATGCTAAGAAATTACATAAATCAATTAAAACTATGCCCGATGAAAGGATATAACTTCCAATTTAGCATAGGCACGTTCCACACTCAAGGGACATATTTGTAGGTTTTATGATTATGGTTAGGAAGGGGAAAATCTAAAATTTGAAAAATTAAGGTTCATGAGAATTGAGGATTTTTGAATTAAGGATTTTAGAAAATGGGGGAAAATAGGAAATTGGGGATCTAGGGTTTAAGATAGGGTTATCGATGGGGAATCAAAGGGTTTTAATGGGGGAAGCAAGGGAAAATCAAAGGATTGAGCAGTTGTCCATACGGTCAGCCTAGGGGCTTGCATGTATGGGTCGTTGGCTAGGGTTTTTGGGTCTTCAATGGTTGATCTCAGTTGGGGTTGAAGCTGAATGATGAAAAGTTGAAGAAAAAGATGATTTAGATGGTCTTGGATAATGGAAGAAGAGAGATGAAGTTTTTTTTTTTTTTTTTTTTTTTTTTTTTTTTTTTTTTTTTTTTAAAGGAAAATACCTCTTTTAGATACAAATGAAGAGAGAAGAAAGATGATAGATGGAAGCCTCACACCTTCGTTGAATGGGGAATAGAATCACACCAGACCCAGTTCTAAATCACATGGAGTATTCTTAAAATCACATGAAGAAAAGAAAATACAAAGGTTTTTTTATTTTTTTTCAAAATAATGGCATTAGGGCTTAACACACCCGTATTTTTCTTTTATAGTCTCAGAAAAGACCTTTTACATAAAGACGCTCTCAGATAAGATTCTCAATATAAATACGTTTAATAAATTAAAAGTTGTTCCTAACTCCCTAATCTCAACACAAATATAAGGCATACCAAAAATAACTAATCATGTAAACAATCTAAACAACTAAAGTATTTTGTGGCCCAGGGGGTCTACGATCAAGATGTCCGATAATGATGATCCAACGGTTCGATCATCGTGTCCATTCGATCCAACGGTTTGATGTGTCCATCAAGCTCCTATATGCAACCCACATGCATCTTCCCAGTATGGGGTCTTCAAAGATGCACGAACATGTATGTGGGGTCTTCAACATGGCTAGAAATGTGAATTGGTCCAAGTGGGCCGCATGTAATGTTCATCTAGCTATAAGGAGACTGGTTTAACCCTCCTCTGGTATGGCGCTCAGATGTTCTCATCAGGCCCCCCAAGAGGCTAATGAGCCGAAAATCCTCGAGGACTAAGAGCTTTGTCTCTGCCGAGGGAAAACATGACAACCTTGATTTCCTCCTCATAAAAGGGGGATTCAAGGGCCAAGGTTTCCTCAACAAAGATTTGAGGGAAGGCCAGGTTATCCAGCTTGGGACAAATCCAACATTTAAAGGATAAATAGTTGTTATAAAAGGAAACAATATAATCATTACCTTGTTATCCTCGATGGAAACACTAGTTATCCTATTGCATCGGGCCCTTGCACTTGCAATGTGGTGGAAGAAGTGGGGCGTTCTTGTCTCCCTCCTTGAGCCAAAGAGCATGTGAACACTGCCTTCATTTGATCTCTTCTTGCTTGACTTTGCTCGAGTAGTTAACATAGAGAAATAATCTTGAGACCTTCTCTTCTTAAGATAGAAGGTCACCTTCTTTCTTAGCATCTAGAGATTGGATAGGAGAAAGGATTTTGTTAACATCGATGTCATTACTCCAGAAGGTCACTTTTCTCTAGGATACCAATTTTTTTTTTCATTGACTTGAGCTTCTGGCTAGATTTGTATGAATTCTATCTTCTTCTTTCTCCATATCTATCAAAACCATGTATACATTCATACTTTTCTCCCATATTTTCCATCAATTGTCTAAGTAATCGTTCTAGAATGAAGTCAAAGTAATTATCTGATATCTTAGTTTCTTGTCTCATCTTTAACCCCACCCTCTACTAGAGCTTCGTATCAAGTTTGGTCCCCCTATAGTTGATAACACTTCATACATTTCCTTTGTTCTTAGGTATCATGTCGCTTCTCCTCTACTCATTTGACTCTTTTTTTTTGTGTGTGTGTGTGTGTGTGTGTGTGTGTGTGTGTGTGTGTGTGTGTGTGTGTGTGTGTACAAAGTTTTATTCGAAAGACTAGTTAATCGCGATCATATTGATTAGACTTCTTTCAATATCTTGTACACCTCAATTAATATATCATATAGTCTCCACAACCTTTCCTTTACACATCTTTGTTAGAGAAACCTTTTCTTTACCCAAAATTTATGCAAATAAACATTCTATCCCAACCCCCAAGGTTTGAAGCTCCTTATTTAACCCCGGTTCGAATTTTTGTTCAACAACCTCCGAAAGTAGCCGCTCCATCTCTCCCTAATCTCACTATCTTTCACCCAGATCCCTTAGCCTTCACTCATAATGATTTAACGAGGTTTATCGTTATGCTTTTCCATATTTGCTAGTTTGTGAACACCTTTTTCCGTCTCTCTAATTCCTAAATTATCTTTATCAAACGCCTTATGCTTGGCATTCTTGGCCCACATTAACCAAAAATGTAAACAACTACAATAATTGTTTTTGCCTTTCTTTAGAGATGAGAAGTAAACAAATAACTTAGCAAGTGGGATTTACTTTTTGCTTTTGTCATTTACATTCCAAGTATATTTTTCCGTTATCATCTTATCCTTGTCCCGGATATTTTTTCGCACAGATATTTTGCTTGGCTTCACTATTTGAATTCTTCCAGTTTTGTTCTTCCCAGGGTATGGAAGTTTGTATTAACCAATATATTCACTGTTGATTTTAAAATCTACAAAAATATGTCGACACTGTATCCAGGCAAGGGAATAAAAATCACCATTGGACGTATTCTTTCCGATACTAGATCACAAAATGATTTTGACTCGGTTATTATTTATTAGCAGTTTAGCACAGGTCCCGCCCAGGTAAAGATGACCTCACTAGGTCTTCAAAATTCTGTTTTAACTTGTTCATTTATTTTCTTTTGCTCAAGGACCTAATGCACCTTAACCATTTATCCCTAGATTAGTGGTTAAAAATGTCAACTCCTCTCTATTATCGGTCTATTACAGCTTGACATCTTCCTACCATAATACATTTTCTCTCATTACAAGCTACAAATTATTGTAGGGAAGTTTTTTGAAGTACTCATAGGGGCAAGACCAGAGCCTTTATGGAGACTACTTACACAGGTTGGAGTTCTATATGCTATGGAGCCAGTTTTCACTGTCATTTTTGTCATAAACATGAATTCTGTATGGGAGAAGGTGATGGCAACCTTGAGGGCTCAGGCTTTCAGAAGGATACTGATACAAAAGGTACAACAAAGGTTGCCTTTATTTATTTTTTAAAATTTTAAAATTTTATTATTTTTAAGCATTTCTATGTAATGTAGTCAAATGAATGGTGCTCAGTTTTCAAATGCTACAGTACTTTCTTCTGTTTATCGTTTGCCCTGATTTTGCTTCTTTGATAGAACTTATTTGGTTCTTATTTGGTTTGCTCCCTGAAATCTTAAACTTCTTTCCAATTCAAGATGGTCATAGTGGTGCATTTTGACAACAAATTAATGAAGTACACAAAATAAACAAGTGTATTGCAAATAGAGAACGATAAATGGTTAATATGGTACTTGCAGTTTTGTTGGTGCCTGATAAGGGTCATAGAAAAAGCTTGGTAAGAGACTTCTCAATGGCGAGCAATTTTAACAAAATCATAATTATAAAGTGATAAAGGATGTGCAGGTGCAACCATAGTAATCCACTTGTGGTGCAGCGATGATGTATAGAGTCATGACAAAGTGAGGCTTCTTGGGAAAACCCCATGGAGAGGATGAATTGTGTAATGCCTGAATCTCCATACCAGTTGAAGCTCTAAGCTGCATGATCAGATGAGGTCATATATCAAATGGTCTGAAAACAATTGCAGATTTTTTCTAGGAAGGATCTAGGATGCACCCAGAGGTTGCTTTTTTGAATTGAAGGCAAACATAGTAGAGAATCCTCTGGGATAGCATGACAGAATGGAAGCTTCAAAGTGTGCAAAAATGATTCTTTGAGAGAGGAAAGCCAACAAAATAACTGTATATAGAAAGGCCAAGAAAGCAGTAATTTAAGGCGTAACTTTGTGAAGTTGATTGTTGAATAGTCTTAAGCAACATTTTTTTTCTAAAAATAAATTTCTAGCTCTTTTTTCTGCTTGAAGAGTTATTAGAATGTTGTTCTTTGAGTTGTTTCCTGAATCTACTCTTGATATACTTTAATTTCTGATTGACTACTAATCTCATGAAATTCTATTTCAATGCTTTATGAACATATCCTTTTGGTTACTCTGAAATCTGAAAGTGTTATTTCCTTTTGGCCGGTGGAGTTTTTTTACCGATACAAGGTATGGCTGTAATATCTCTGTTTTCTCTCCTTTCTTCTTCAGGTTTTATTTGTAGTGTCGAACTGTAATTCTGGGTGAAATAGTTATGTGCAGGAGTTCCCGTTGCATGATCTTCTTGAGTAGCATTGTGTACTTAGTCCCATTTATCAGATAGTACTTAGTCCCATTTATCAAATTTGTTGTCACATTCCTCGTGTTGTTGTGTTGATTGGCAATTCTCTACTCGCAAGTCTGAGGCTGAAATTGTGCCACATATTTCTGATTGTGTAAAACTGCCTTCTTTTCATTGTGTACTTCATATACTCTTGTTAAGGTCATCTATTGACTAAGTCATGTTTCATCTCTGCTTATGAAATTGTCAAGTTATTGTAGCAAAGCAAGATAACATGATGAAGTTATCATGTCACAAATGTCTTCCTTAGCAGCATAACCAAAAATTACTTTCTGCACAATCACAGGCATGCAATCCATCCTAGTTTTGTCGTATACTTGTATATAATTAATCTATTTTGAATTGGTGCTCATTCTAGTCATCAGTTGTTTCTTTTTTATGTCAAGCTCCAAGTTCTAAGTAACTTGTTTGTCTTATTTGCAATCTCAATATTTTGAACATGGATACTGATTCATGGATTTCCTTTTTCCTTTCTTCTTCTTTAGCAATCAATGCAACTTTATTTCTGTGGTAATATATCACCCTCATTGGTGTTTTTTTTTTTTTTTTTTTTTCTGGGTAAAATACTTAGTTTTATTTATTTATTTTTATTTTTTATTTGTTCTTCTTCAGGTTGGTGAACTGACTGGCTTGTTGACATCTGATTTGGGTTCTCTTAAAGATATCGTGAGTGAAAACATTTCAAGGGACCGCGGACTTAGAGCAACCTCTGAGGCAAGCTACTATACACTATCCAAAAGTGACCTTAGTGTTGCCTACAGTTTAGCAAGTGCAATATATAATTTACAAT
Source organism: Magnolia changhungtana (assembly GCA_030180095.1). Lineage (NCBI taxonomy): Eukaryota > Viridiplantae > Streptophyta > Magnoliopsida > Magnoliales > Magnoliaceae > Magnolia > Magnolia changhungtana. The sequence goes on along the minus strand of JASAUF010000667.1, from coordinate 18,142,433 downwards.
TTTTGCGGGACTGACATATCTTCCACTTCAAAGTAGACAAATTTTGTTAATTTTTTCATTGACTGGTGTAATCACTGTAATGTGATTATGTTGGTCCTTATGTACTTGCTTTTATGTAATTTATAAGAGGTTCTGAGACTCATCTTGTGCTTTTTGCCTCTTTGAAATATTGGCCCATGGTTATTTCATCTTATTGCCTTTGGGTTTTTGTTGTTCATTTGACTGTTTCTTTGGTTGTGCAGGTTGTAGGAACAATATGCATACTGTTTGTACTATCATCTCAGCTTGCTCCAGTTCTGGCGCTGTTGATGCTTTCTGTGTCCCTTTTAGTTGGTAAGTAGATGTCTCTTTAAAATTTTGGTCTAAAGTGTGTTATTGTGAATGCTAGCTTCTTTTATACATATAATTCTTGAGAATTATCTATTTTTATTTCTTTGAGAAAAATTATTGTGATCCAAACAAAGTCTTAAGGATTACTTGCAATATTTACTTCACATTAGTTTGTCATAAAAAAAATCTAATGGTAGATGTGTATCTTTGAAATAAAGGTAGCATCATTACTGTTTCCATAGCATGCCTCTTTTCTTAACTACTGGGAATGTCATTCCTTGGTGTTGAGTTCCCGAGTTCCTGCTCGTTATTGGTATTTTATGCATGTCTGGGATACCTGATCACTTATGAGCATTTGGAGACATGTCCACTAAAGACTTAAAAATGGCTGACATGCCCATATCCAATGTTTTAAGTATCGACGACATTGGCCAATATATCCCACAATATATCTTGTATCCTACGTATGTGATACGAAATGCACAAGTAGTGGGATATATCCCACATGTTCGATCCGGTGATTTTTTTTTTGATCATTTTTTTCCCTCTTATAAATCATGTTAAATCAGTGTTAAATTGTTACAAATCCATGATTTTTCATGTTTTGCATGAAAAATTATAGATTTGGGAGCTTCAATTTCGAGATTTGGAGGAGATGGGCCAAGTTGCAGAAACATATATATATATATATATATATATATATATATATATATATATATATATTCAATTTCTTGCAAATCGGTTGCAATCTTTGTGTCCAAACATAAAATCAAACATGTATGTAACCTGATCTAATGATTCTTATTTTTCTTTTGAATGTATTGCTCGTGTTTCCACACATCTTACATTTATAAATTATACGAATAGACTTTGAATATACTTGCATCAATTCAGTTAGACAACGCATAGATTAGGACCCCATACAAAGAAAACCTATTATGTGCACTTGTTTTCGTAATGTTTTGATTTATAAGTGTGGATTGTCTTTTTTAACAATCACTGAAGTTTCATTGAAAAATTTGACTAATTTCCCAATGTTTCCCCATGTTTCCAACAACAATGATACATTATGCAATACAACCAATATATCCCATGTGATAACCGATACGTATCCGTATTCCAAGGGTGCGAGACATAACACGATACAAATATTTCGAGCACTGCCCATACCGGTCAGTTCCTCAAAGTCGAGGAACGTATCAAGCTGTCATGTCAACATTTTTACAGGGAGAACCTCTGTGTCTATCTCATTTGTAGAGGTTGTGGGTGATAAAGATGCCACCAACATGTCTGAAGTATCTTGATGCTTATCCTCCGGTAATGTGGAAATCCTTGGGGCCTTTTTCATCACAAGAAGTTGATGTCAGATGACTGATGAAGACGTAGATATCTTTAACGCTTATCAATTTATCTAGCAAACTTCATTATATAGCCATTATATTCTTCAATGTGATCTATATCCTAATGGGTTCATTCAGTGATTTATATGGATATTTTGATATTCAGATCTTTCTGGCTTTAGCCTGTCTTTCTCATTTCTAACATTGTTGCTATAATTCTCAAAGTTGTGTTTACAGTGTTCATTAGATGAGCTCGCAGAGAGTGTAGTGTGTGCGAATGATCCAGGGTTCAATCCTGGGTAGTGTTACCTTTCAAAAAAGAAGAAGAAGAGAAGCTCATTGCATAGTTCTAAAACTTTGTGACTTGACTCAAGAGCATGGCCTAGTCAACTTGACTTGACAAGATTTGTAGCCAAGTCATCATGAAACTTGGTTGTCAGCACGACTTGGCCTTGACTCAATTTGACTTGCTGAGAGAACTTGACTCGGTTGACTCGACTTGAGTCAACATGATTCGAAGCGAGTCACTCACTTGGGCAGCTTTTTAATAAAAAGTAAAAAGTGGGTTTCAAACCCCAGACCTCTGGCAGGGAGATCAACATCTGTAACCAACAAGCCAAGCATTCTGTGTTTGCATCTTTTTTCAATATTTTTATAATTATCTATATATGACTGTTTAAAATATGTATAAATAATATTAATTAATATATTAAATATTGAATCGAGTCAAGTAAAGACTTGTCCATGTCTTTGAGTCAAACAGACCCGGCTAGACATTGAGTCGAGTTGAGTTCTCGAGTTTTTAAATTATGGCTCAGTGTTTCTGGATGTTTCTGTTCATATCTTCCTGCTGTCTATGGAATTAACTACATATTTTGCTCACCAGCTTTATACAAGCGGTCAACTGTACCCATCTTCAAATCTCATGGGATTTCCCAGGCACGCCTATCTGATTGTGTAAATGAAACACTTTCAGCTATTCGTACTGTAAGTTTTCAAAATGCTTTACTTGAGTGCTTTCCTTTTCTTTTTTGGATTTTGAGACATCTCCTGCAATACTTAAAATTTATTGAAATGCACAATTCATCAAGATCCAAATTTTCAAACAGGGAGTAACAGACATGGCATGCTTACTCTCTGATGATTGATACTTTTTCTTACCTTGTGCATACAGGTGAGATCCTTTGGTGGTGAAAAGCGTCAGATGTCAATGTTTGGTAGGCTGGTAAATTTTTGGGTCCTCAGAAATTTGTTTGTTTAGCTTCTAAAATCCTTGGGAGCTGCTCCATATGTACTTCTGTGAAGTTTGGCAGGTTCTTGCTTATCAAACCAGTGGAACAAAGCTTGGAACTTTAAAGTCTGCAAATGAAACGCTGACTAGAGCTATGGTCTATGTTTGTTTGTTGGCTCTTTATTGTCTCGGTGGAAGCAAAGTGAAGGCGGTAAGCACCTGTATATCATGACCTTCTATGACAGTAAATGCTGCTGTAAACTTTTGGCCAAGACGGTCCCATTCATTTGCCATTTTGAGTTATGTATGACATGTAGTCATGTGCTGCAATTGCTGGAAAGCTAACAATAATTTGAATATTATCATTAGCTTCTTTAAGTATGTTTTCATGATCATCAATATTGAACCACCTTGTCTCTTCATTTATGTTTCATTATTAAATTGAATACAAGGCGTCTATCAATCAAAGTTTCACTATTGTGGTTCACATTGCAAATTGAAGGTCTACTTGTTTGTAGAATCAGAGAGCGTGAATTGGCATCTCTTTTCCATAGTGAATTTATATTGTTAGAGTCCGTGTCTGTGGTAGTTATATCAACATGAACTACTTATGTTAGGATTTTCGTGTCATAATTCTAAAGGTTTAAGGTATATTGGTCGCAGGGTGAACTGCCAGTTGGGATCATGGCTTCTTTTATTGGATATACCTTCACATTGACATTTGCTGTGAGTTATATCTTGTGTGTTTTCGTTGTGTTTATTTTTTTATTCATCCAATTCAATCTGCATTTCAAATGGATCTTTCCATTCTTAGGATATCATACTTTGAGCAATTTCAGGTTCAAGGGGTTGTTAACACACTCGGCGATCTTCGTGGGACCCTTGCTGCTGTTGAACGGATTAATCATGTTTTATCTGGGGCAGAAATTGACGAGTCACTTGCTTATGGTTTAGAAAGAGAACTCCATAAAAAAGAAATGGATGATGACAGTCTCAGATTATTCTACAACAATGTGTCTGCTGAGATGAATCAAGTACTAAATGTGCATTCTGTGTCAGGGTTGAAATCAGCTATCAATGGTTGTAATGTAGCTTGGTCTGGCGACATTTGTCTTGAAGGTATTTTTGACATGGTTTCATATATTTTCGAGCATACAGCTTTACTTCTTCCTTTACATTCTTACTTTAAGATTAACTCCTTATCTCATTACTTTCTGATACAAGCTAATCAATTTGCATCATAAAATGAGGAATTTTCTCTTGAAAGTCACTCTACAGACTATTGAAGATCAATATCTAGTGAAGAATTTCAGTGTCTTTCTATATCTCACTGCAGATAAATCTGTTTGAAGATTTATCTGCTACTTGGTTTGTTGGTATCTTTGATCCAAGGTATTTCGTAACGGCAACAGTGGAAATAACGGCCACCACCATTACCTTCACGATACAGGCCGTAATGAGCATTACAGCCCTAGTAACCAAGGTGTTCCATAATGGTAATGGTGGCCATAATGGCCACTGCTGTTACCGTTATGATACGGGCTGTAACGGTCGTTATGGCCCCTGTAATGGCTGCTGCGATTTATTTATTTATTATTATTATTTTAAATTTTATTTTAAAAACCTATTTCGGGACCGTTACGTGCATTTTTTCTTGTAACGGCCGTTACGTAACCTTTTTTGCATACCTTGCTAGAGACGGCTACGGTCTTTTTTTTTTTTAAATTTTAATTTTAATTTTTTTTTAAAAAAACCCCGAAAAACCTCAACTGCTCCATAACAGCCTTTACGAGGGGTGTAACGGGTCGTTACGAGGGCCGTAACGGCAGTTACAGTCATTTTTTCCACAACGGCCATTATGGCCATGATGACCCTGTAACGTGTAATGGTTGCCACCGTTACCTTTACGTAATAGCCTTTACGGTCCCATAATGGCCGTTATGGCACACTATGCCCTGAGCTGCACCTCAGCACACACGCAACTCTGACATTATTTTCTTGGCTTGGTTGGACCATTTGGATGGAGATGCAAGCTAGTTGTTTTTATTGTAAGGTGAATTTGTGTAAATTTTCTTCAGACTTGCCAACTTACATGCTGATTCGCACAAATTCGATTGGCAGATGTGCACTTCTCTTATCCTTTGAGGCCTGATGTAGAAGTCTTAAGTGGTATGAACTTAACACTAAAATGCGGAACGGTAACAGCAGTTGTAGGACCTAGTGGTGCTGGGAAAAGCACAATTGTACAGCTCTTAGCACGCTTCTATGAGGTTTTGATTCACTTCCATAACAAATACTTTGCCCATCTTGATAGTCGGTAAAGGAATGAGTTGTAGTGGTGTCTCTATTTTGCAGCCAACTAGAGGTCATATATCAGTTGCAGGAGAAGATATTCGTACATTTGATAAGAGTGAATGGGCTCAGGTTGTCTCCATAGTAAATCAGGTAGCTCCTTGGGTCAGCAGAGTGCATGCTGTAGTATAGAATACAATTAACCTATGATGTGACATAGAATGATTTTCCTTTTTCCTCTTCATATATATGATTTGAGAAATGCAATGGCTAATCGTGAGAGTGGGTTAGTAGGATCTTCCTACTTTTCCACACATGCCAATGTGGCATGTGTGAAAGATCCAGGCTGTTCATCAGGGGCCCAAAAAGAGTCTGGTCCGATCATCAGGTAGGATACAGTGTAGGACAAGAAATGGATGGTAGGTGGTTCAAATCAACAAAACATGGATTGGCCTGATTTTCATGCCACATCACATTGATGGTGGGGCTTAACTGATGTTTGGCTGTATTTCCCACATTGGTGCATGTTGAGAAAATGGGGTTTGAGATCTAACTCTCATGAGTAGCCTTGACAATGTTCGTATTTTTCTGTTATTTTGTTTCTGTGATGTTTCTGTCAAATTGGTGGTGCAAAAGGTTCTCTTAGTGAACTTACAATATTTTTGTCGGGTTGCCTTTCTCCAATACACTGATGCAGGAACCTGTCCTTTTCTCCATGTCTGTTGGAGAAAATATAGCATATGGCTTACCGGATGAGAACGTCTCTAAAGATGATGTAATAAAGGCAGCCAAAGCTGCAAATGCTCATGAATTCATAATTTCCCTTCCACAGGTGCATCTTCCTGCTTAAATATGAGCATATCGGATTATTTGACCCCTTGCATTCAGTTTTTGTTCTACATGCTGAGATGCTTTCTTCATTTAGGGTTATGACACTCTAGTTGGTGAGCGGGGAAGCCTGCTGAGTGGAGGACAGAGGCAGGTAAGAAAATAACGTTACAGGAAAGAAAAAAAATAAAATTCAAAGGATGTGGAATTCTGGAGTCACCATTTCTTCCAATTTGCAGAGAATTGCGATTGCCAGAGCTCTTCTTAAGAATGCTCCGCTTCTGATCCTTGATGAGGTATGCTTGTGTTTTGATTTCTCATTTGATGTTAATGGGTTTTAATATCCATTAACATCCAATGAAAAAAGAAAAAAAAGATAAGAGCGCAATGGCAGAATTGGATTGTGTAGCCAACCTCACTTAGTTGGTAGCAGGTTTACATGATGATGATGAGATGTTAATGGGTTTTACTTGTGAAGATTTTATGATCCTCGTGAGATTTTCTTATGAAGGATTTTTCACTTGCCGAAGATAGGGCCCTAGGAATTTTTGGTGAAACATGTATAATATTATCACATCCCAGTTTTATATGTTGGGCCCTTTTTCATTGATCTACGCTGTTGATTTGATCCACAGTGGATGGAATGTGCCACAAAAAATTGTACCCAATGGGGACAGTCTTAACTCTTTGATTGGTGTCCTCCAAATCAACAGTTAAGAAAATAAACTCTGCAAAGCTTCACATTCAGTGTAAAAATGCTATAGATTGGATGATTATGATTGTCCAATCTGGGAGATTTTTGAGGCATGTTCCATCCATGATGGGGATAACAAGATCAGCGTCTGGATCACTGATCCAATGGGCTCCACACGTACGAACTCAAGGCCTGGGGACACACTATAAATCTTCTCACATTGAGGATCATAATTTCTCTTTACCGCATGTCTTCTTCATATCTCCTCAATGTTCTTCCCTTGCTCTGGCTCACTTCAGGTTCTCTTCATGCTTTCTGATTCAGGCTACGAGTGCTTTAGACACAGTCAGTGAGCAGCTGGTTCAAGATGCTCTCAACCACCTAATGAAGGGGAGGACGACATTGGTGATTGCTCATAGATTAAGCACTGTGCAGAATGCGCATCAAATCGCAGTTTGTTCAGATGGGAGGGTCATGGAGCTAGGCACCCACTTTGAGTTGTTGGCTAGGAAGGGTCAATATGCTTCATTGGTCAGCACTCAAAGGCTTGCATTTGAATGATTCTGAATGGTGGTTTTATCGGAAAGTGGCCAGAAGAACTGCCAACTCAACACTTGAGGTTTTGAGTATTAAATAACCTCCAGCAAGGTCAGGGCTCTCAGGAACTCACTTAAGTGGTTACAAAATTTTAGCATGAATGTTTCTTAGATATAAAGAGAAAAACTTTGATACTCTAGAAGAGTGATTGATGATACTCAGGCACTTAGAAAATACTTTGAAATTGCAGTTGTGGCATACAACTGGTACCCAGTGTAGATTTACCATGAACCAAAAAGTAAGCTTATTTGATTATTTGACTATCAGACTGGTGGACATTTATTGAATGGTTAGAAATAAAACATATTCAACAGTCCTATTTCCACAAATAGTTGTCCATGAATCAGAGGGTAGGATTGTTCAGCCTGTCTGATATTGGAATTTTGATTTGGCTACTGTGGGCTGCTCAATCTAGTTGGTGTTATTTGAGTTAATATATGCCATGTGTACAATGTCTTAGGGCGTGTTTGGCCGGGCGCTGGATATGGGATTAAGATGTTTTACGAGGGTTATATTGTTTACATCCCATCCCCTTTTCTGTTTGGGACGGCGGGATAAAAACCATTCCACCGCACCCTCGTAAACAGCACCTGGATTCCGCCAATCCCGAGATATAGGTTTTCACCGCTGTGTAGGGCCCACCAAGATATCGATGACATATCTACTCCCTCTATCATTTTCACCTGCCTACATTTAGCCATGAAGTTGTTTTGAGGCAGCTATAAAGCAGTGAGTGGGGCACACCATGAGAAGCAGTGGAGATGCAAACCCATCCATTTGTGATTGTCCAAACACCCTGCTGGATATCCCATGGGCTATCCCAAACCCATGGGATCAACAGACAAACACTGACACCACCATCATTACCTTAAAAACCATTCCATCCCACCTAATCCCATGGGATCGGTCCGGCCAAATATGCCCTTAGTGCCTATGTATCAAGCATCATGCGCAGCCCGAGTACCATGTTACTCAAATTTAAATCATTCTTGCTTCTAAGAGGTATTATATGATCCCATATCAAAACAAGAACCAAAGTGTTTTTCTTTTCCATCCAACCTAGCAATGGTCAAGGTAGGGCCCACCTTTCAGTAACCAAAGGCATTGATCTGGTAGGTCCCGTCATGGGATCCCCCATGCCCCTAATATCACCCCCATCAGATGATCTTAGCCATGCAATGATAATGGACAATTAAAACCAAGAGAATGTATTTAGCGCCATTTGTATGGTTAAGATGATCTGATGGTGGAGATTTTTTTGGGCATCTCTTATCCACAATGGGGCCACCATATGAACATTTTGGATCATTCAAACGAGCCTCATGTTCAGTTCATTGGGCAGCACAAATGTTCCATTGAACACTGTACATTTCCTCCACTTCTAACATTGTTCGTCTCTTTAGAAACTGTCCTTGTTCTAATTTTTCTCTTGTATGAAAATTCAGCTTTGACAATCTGAAAGCAGAAGACTCTGATTGAACATCGGAAAGGATATTATATCAGCAGGCATATAGAATTCAAGCTGCATATTTTCTTCATATACTTCTTGAAATGGTGGAATACTCCGTTGCAATTCATAATCACAGTTGTGCCGTGAGAACCAGTGTCTGGATTGCATTGAAGGATGAGCAGCGGAATCTTTCAGGCCAGCATATACCAAGAAAATAAAAAGGTTTATTTCAATGTATTTTATTTATTAACTGAAATCAATTTTTATATTTGTGTACCATGCCATACTTAGTCTTTGTAATCATCCCAATTGGGATGTATACATCCATTATCTACAAGAAATCGCTGGGTTGATGGTTCAAAGAAGCAAGCCTGATCTAAGTTGGTTTTGCAAGTTTGAGGTTAGCTAGTCCCACATACTCTGTACTTGATGTGTGATATATGAGCTGTGCTGATATGACCTCTGTGTAGATCATCTGGTAAAAAAAAAAAAACCGTATTCAACCATCACTTTGGCCACATGAATGAAAGCCTTGGGAGGTCTGAAAAACTGACTAGTTCTTCTATTATACCGTCCATCCACTGTTTTCATCTTTACGTGGCCTGATTGTTGAGGCATCTGATCTTTCTGGTTAAGTGACGGTGTTTCCCACCTGTTACACAGTTGGGATGTCATGCATGCCAGGTTGGCACATTTTGCCACATAAAGGTAGCAAACCTTTTGAAATTTGAGCTCAACTAATCTAATGTTCTTCTCTCACCAGACATGGTTTGGTATTGCAACTGTGTTTCTTCTGAACTCTGTGACTAGGCGACATTCAATTTCCCAGTGGATGGAAGAACAGTTAGATCCCTTGATTTGATGATTGTGGGTTCCAACCTCATGAACTGGTCACTACTTGATTAGGACCTTTGTGATTTTCCACTCTAACCTGAAATGCAGGGGTCTACTCAAGCTCAGGATTTTAAGACTTGGTGACTTGACTAACTGGTTCAGTCTGGAGTCGAGTTACGATTCAGATAAGTTGGGGGTGACTTGGGAGCCGGGTACAGCGAGTTACCCCCTATTTTTAGTTCTGACTTGCAGTCATGTGGTGTGGGTGGGTGTGTGTAAAAAAAAAAAGGATTGGGGTTGATCGAGTCTGATGTAGCTCAGACGAGTCACACAGGACTTGTCCCAGTCTTAAAACCTTGATCCATTGGGAATCATTCCTCAGAATATGCTGCTGTGTCTTGTGTTGCTTCTGATGAGCAGTCTACTGAGTTCATTAGGCCGAGTCAGGTCACCAATACGTGTCTCTCGCGGTCCACTGAGTTCATTTGACTGAGTCAGGTCACCAACATGTGTCTCTCCATGGAACTTACGTGCTGAGGTGGTCCGATGATCTAGACCATCCATCATCTGGCCGCTAGGTACAGTGCTTACACAAGATGATCCTGACCCAATTGAGTTTTATGGAGTCGAATGTAAGCCATTGAGGTTCTTTTCATATGGTCCGTATTCAGCTTTACATGATCAATGGTTAAAATCACCGGTTCAACAGAAGTTTTGTATTGTGGGCAGAGGGTAGCTCCAGAACATGCTTGGTTCCCTATATTTTATCATCTCGGCGTGTGGGGCCCGGTGGTATGCAGCTCATGCGGGGGACCCTGAGTCAAACTTTCAACAGCAAAAATGCAAATTGCACTTGCACCAATTTGTCAGATCCAAGTCGCTCATAGGGTGGACCACACTATTTAAATTCCCTGGGACAAAATCAACGCTGGTTTGTTTGTCTAGTAAGCCGCACAACCAAGTTGAATGTACATGGTCGATATTTAACCGTCCACCTTTTTAGGTGTGTGGCTCATCGGACGTGCAGACCAGCCTCATTTTAGACCCATTTCATCTTTACGGCAAGGCCCACCATCTGGTTTAGTTGGATCTTGCATGTTGGCAGGTATCACATGGCTACTGGGGACTGCAGGATATCAGAAAATGCTGCATGCAAGATCTTGGCCGTTAATCATACATGCCCCATGGGGCGTGCCCACATGCTAAGAGGAACCGCATGATGCAAAGCCACCCCTGCCGGAATAACGGTCCGCGGTGACGCGTGTGGGAATAATGGCTCGTGCGGGGAGAGCAGGATTCAGGGAATCGGTAATCCGGATCCCTACTCTCACGAGCATCCATAGCAGGATAGAAACAAACCACGAGGCTTGTATCAACACATGAAGAACATATATAATAACTAACCCTAGTATTTGAACTCTCAAACCCATTCCAGACTCCAAAATCATGAAGAAGGGGGCGAAACGCTTCGCACCCTCAGACTCCATTCCCGACTCCACCGATTCTGATGTATGTTTTCAAACCCTAGCATTTTCCCCCTCTTCTCTTCCCATTTTATAGGACTTTTCCCATTTGGAAAGGCGTTTTCCTACTTTTTCCCCCTTTTTTCTTTTGCATGCATTGCAAACTCATCGCTGTCCGCGTCTGATGGATTTTCTTTTTTGAAATGTTCTGGATGATTTGATAAAAGGTCAGAGATAGAGCTTTTTTTTTTTTTTTTTCTTTTCTTTTTTTAAATCTTTCTCTTGGGACGGTAAAAAACTCGATTGATTAAGATAACGAATGTTCTTTTATGCTCTCAAGCTGAAGCTTTATTGAGACGGATAATGCCGTAGCTGAACATTCTTAATCCGATCCATTGATTTCCGCAGCATTCGCCAAGATGAATCTTTTAGCGTTCTTGCTTTCAGTTACAGCGGTATTGTTTGTGTTCGGATGAACGGGCGGACTGAGTTACGAAAGTTTGGGTCGGTCAAGACTCAAGAGGAAATGGGCAAAAATCAATGATGTTTGCTGGTATTTGTAATGAAGCAGTAGCTACTGCCCTCAAATTGCGTTTTTGTTCCCTTTTAAGTTCCGTTCAAAGCAACATAATTTGAAGTTGGAGCTTAGACCGTTAACAGGAATGCTCAGGGAGGAAATTGCACATTGGTTATTTCCACTCCATTAGGCGAGTTATTTCAATTCAATCAAAAGTGGTACCAAACAGTTACCTGCTGCTTTTATTGTTGAGTGTGGGAAGTTGGGATTTATAATTGAACTTGCCAGAATGTGTTTAGACATGCCATATGAGTGTTCTATCTTTCCATAAAACATTTGCAAAATGCATGTGGGTCAGATTCCTAAACAACTCAAGGAGTGGAAATTGATTATCTGAGAGTTCATGCCCTACCTACACCTCTTTGATGGTCTGCTCATGGCTTGCTGACTTGCAGTCCATCTCCTTGTTTGGTGTCATATAAGCATCAGATCCTTGATACTGTCGAGAAGAGCTTGCCTACTGGATCGACCTTTCAAATGGTTGGCCAAACTCTCTTGAAATTCTGCAGATCTGTAAGCAAGATATTGGGTTTCAACTCATTGTTCTGTCAACTGTCTGCATTACAACCAGTGTGGAAAGTTAATGCCTATTCTGTTAACCTCGCATTGCCTTATGACAATTAAACTATTTCGGTCCAGATGCACTATTTGGATATCATATACGAGCTTTTGCATTTTTTACTATATCACCCAAGTACCTATACCAGTATCAATTAAGACAAGGATGGGATATGTGGAATCCTCTGAGGTCCAAATTCATAAGAAATGGGTACTGTAAGGATTGTTAGAGCTCATAAGTGTAATTGTGTGACAATACTAGTTATAAATACCTAGAAGCTATGAACTGTAGATTTCTAAACAGAGGGTCGATCTAGATTTTGAGTGTGGAGGAAAGGGGAGTTGCTTATGCGGGTATCCAAATATTCTAGTCCTTTTTTGTGTGCGTGTCGATCCGAGCAGCTTTTGGACCATATCTTAAGCCTGGCCTTACTCAAATGTAAATTGAGGTCATACTTTTTGTTTATGCTTTTTTTTTTTTCCTTCTCTCTCTGGAGTGTATATGGGATTGGGCTATGTGCTACACAATTCTATGATTTTGCTGTTTGCATGTTATTGTCTACCACTAGAACCTTTTTAGTAATTTGATTGACGAATATCCGTTGTACCTAATGATTATCAGAAGTGTCCATTACCCAAAGGGACTGTTGGTCATGATTGTGGACACTTTCCTTTTCTCTTCTCTAATTCTAATAGGATGTTAGAACCCACGTGAAACCTTCTTGTTATTATGATGCAGTTCCGGAGTAAAAGAGTAATGGCAGCACCCCCTTTTGATGTTCACAGGGCAGAATCATCTCGTCAGCATCAGATGGCAGCACCCATATTAGATGTTCAGCGGGCAGAGTCATCTCGTCAGCATGTGAGAGCTCTCAATGCCCAATTCGCAAGGTTGTACCTTTGCTATTACCATGACATATGTTTCCAAGGTTATAGCTTTGTGACATGCATGTTTTTTTATTGCTGCGTGCTAAAAAATATTAGTAACAATGCTTGCTTCTTCTTCTTCTTCTTTTTTTTTTTTTTTTTTTTTTTTTTTTTTTTTTTTTTGTTTTCCTTTCTGTATTATTTTTGTCTGCTCTTATACATTCCATAAGGTCATCTTTTAATTTCACTTATGTATGTTTTTAATGTCAATTTTCCCTTGGCATGTGTTGTCGCATCTTTTTTCTTGACCAGGGTATTTTATCTCTTCTATGGCCAATATTATTTGTACAGGTTCAGTACACTGTACACACTGCAACATCTGTTGCATGGTACAGATGCTAGTTATATATTTATCCACAAGTCTCTTATTATAGCTAAATTACATACAGGGTTAGAGAGCAACCGCTTAGCATGGGAGACACTGATGCCCATTCAATTACATCTGTTTTTGCCCTGCTGAACACCTCCGTAATATCCTTGACAAGTTGTTGAAACACCTATTGTTCCTCTCCTTTCATATCTCCAAGAGACTAGCAAGCAAAACCATCCTCCAAATTCTCCTTCCATTCTTGCCTCTTCCGCTCACTCACCATGTCTGAAGTAATTCCCCTTTTGACTTCAACATCACCCAATTCACCCCGAACAATGACAAGAACTTACCCAAACCCCCTTTCCAAACATGCAGTGTACGAAGAGGTGGTTCGCTGACTTGTTACTCTTCCAGCATAGTGGGCAAACACTAATGACGGCCATGCCCCTCTTTTAGAGGTTGTCGATAATAAGAATCTTGTTCCAACCCGCTGGCCAAGCAAAAGTTGCTATCTTGAGGGGTTCTCCATAGGACCAAATGAGAGCCATGTGTGTACTACCCCCACTTGACAGGGAGACACTTAGCTTCCTATAGAAGGACCTAATCAATTTCTAAATGAGTTTGAGAAATTGGACCTAGACCCGTTAAAATTGGTTCAAATTACTCAGGTACCCATTGCCAGCCCTAGTAAAGGTGAGCATGTTTAGATGGATGTCTCAGAAATAGGAAGGATATAATTGAGAATGAAGTAATCAAAAGGAGCCTAGAAGTTGTCCCAGTAAGAGATAACATGACATGAAGCAGAATGAGATGGTTTAGTCATGCGTAGGGCAAACTGGAGACGACTCCTGTAAGTCGGGAACATTGATTGGGGTTGAAATGCTTGAAAAGAGGATCAAAGGAAGACCTGGAAGAATGTGGATTGAAGTCGTGATAAGGAACATAAATGCTTGTTCACTTGTCAACGATAGGGCCTTAGATAACAACAAATGGCAATGAGGAATCATAATTGGGACAAGGCTGTGATGATGACGATGACGATGAAACCCAAGATGCATTATTTTTACTAGAACTGGACTTTTATTCATGAAAACAATTTCAATAATCTTACGTATTTATCTCTGGCTCATATGGATATTTCTCTACAGAAGCTACTCGTTTGTTTGGTTTAATATCTTTACAAACTTGTGTTTGTGATCATTGATTTTTTTATTTTTTTCCCCTGACACCACTTTGTTCCTCTGTGCTTTGGTGACTGAAAACCTTCTTCTATACAAAAAAACATTTCTATCTTACAAAATATGCTCCTTTGGTGTTTGTATTTTTTAATTTTATTTTTAACATTGTTGAATCAACTTCCTTTTCTTTACATTCTAAATTTTCATAAGCATTTCTGCATTGGTTAAGATCTCTATTTTTCAAAAAAAAAAAAGGTTATGTTCTCAGTGGATTCATCAAATCCATATAATCCATAGCAAAACCTCCTTTTGTGACTATGTAATTGCCACAATAACTGCCCTATCTTTCCAATAGTAATGGCTTGTGTTTGATTCATGTGTGCAGTTGGGTGCAATCGCAGTTGCAGAATCACCCAGATGAGCTTTGGCAAGACGGTGTCCAAGACTATTTAACCCATGCATCACACATTATGGTAGTCTCTCAATCATTTCCTACTAAGAATTTGGAAATGCCATGCACAGTTTGTTGCTTCCGAGTTAAATGCTGTCTGTAAACTGGCTTGAGTTAAATGCTTAGACTGTTTGAAGCATGCACTGTGCTTATTTTGAGTCGATTTCCGAGTGGTGATGAAAAAAACTCAGTGACTTCTCATTTTATGGTATCCGAAAAATTAGTATGCCTCTTTGTTGTAGAGGTCGCAGTTGCTCTAGGTTCTCAGTGTGCTCATCACTTAGAGCTTAGGGTTGTCAATGGGTCGGATTCAGGTTGGGCTGGCGTACCCATACCTGGACCCACCTAAAGTAGTTAGTTTAGGTCTGGGTGTAACACTCTAGGACCAAGCTGGAATCTGATTTGGTTCGGTACCCATCGTGTCATGGAAGAGGCTACCGTGCTGATCCGACAAGTATGGGAGGGTGGACCCATTCTCTACCTGTACCATGACTTTCTTCTAAAAGTGAGAAAATAAGAAGGGAAACACATCATCCTGTGTGTATGCGATGGATGAGTGGATGGATGGATGTCTTGAAGAAAAGTCTTTAGTATTCTGCAAGTGTCATGGTAGATATAAAAATTGCACGGTGGCTTAAAGATAAGCTTAATTAAACCGTTCAATTCGTTGGTCCCATTTTAGATGGCTTGTAAACCAATATTTGTACTGATTTGATTTTCTTACTCATCGACTAGTGTGCATTTGATGGACGGTAGATATGAAAAACACTCAATGGATCCAATTCGACAAACAAATGCCCCATTAATCACAGGCTAGGATGGCCAACTCTATCTTTTAGATGGTCACTTATATACTATTGCTGCCACAATTTAGATGACATAAGTTGACTTAATATGTGCCACGTATTTCGTCTTGGACTGCCTATGTATTAACCATCACACTGCCACAGTATCAAATAATACTCGACAAACAAAGATGACGAGGCTATACTTATTACCTTTGGCATGGGAGTTTGTCATATTACCAGTGAGCTCATTTTGTTGCCTATACTTTGACTCATGATTCACAGCATGTGTTGCCCCTATGGGGCACACACTTTGAGATGGTGAGATGATTGGCTGGCCATGTCCTGGATGCCACACTATACAACCCACTATAAGAAACTTCTGCTGAATGGTTGATTCTGGTCATCAATATTTATAGATGGATGTGGAATGTTTAAAAAAAAAACGATGGCTTACATCAACTCCAAATCAAAGTTTAGTATCATCAATAAATCGTGACCAACTGGAGCATTACTCATTTGTTGTACCGGGAAGAAAATGGCTGGTAGCAATGGTCAAATCATCTCTGCATATTGATTCCATGGGGTGATAAATGCTGGCAATCCTGGGTAGCCACACATGCGGAACTCGTTATTAACCAAATTTCTCTCTCCTTTCATGCTCTCCTATAAGTTGCGTTCTGTCCAAAGGTCGGAATGGGGATGTTGGCATAGGAGCTACACTGTGGACTAAAGCTGTTGGATCTGGGATCGCGTTCTGTCATCCAATCCATTGATAGGGCAAGCTACATAGCTGACAATGGCTTATTTGAAAAATCTTCAAGATGGAAAGATCATAAACTTTCAAGTTTCAAGCAATGACTCATGAAATAATCTTTAAGTAGAATCCTCATATTGGAAGGAAAAAGTTTTAAACAATCAAATGGTTGAAATATTCATATATGAGAGATGTTTTTGGCCAATCCCCTATCGGCAGTGAGTGACATCATATAAATGGTTTGGGTGGTCATCAAAAAATGAGCATAGATCATTCTACAATTAACAATCTCGCTCTCCTAGTTTCTTAGTAGCCTGTGTAGCCCCCTCGGCGGCGCAGTCTTACCTTTCTTGTATCCTCTTTCCTTATTAATATATTTTGTGACTTTTCAAAAAAATAAAAAATACATAAAAAATGAGCACAGATCCAATGGATATGATATGGGCATATCCTATGACAATAGCTCATGAGTCATGACGTATTGTGTTAAACCTCAGAAATGCAAAGCAATGAAAAAGCTAGAGGTTTTGTCCTTGAGGATTGCTAGAATACATTACAGTGTACTGTTATAGACTTAAATGATATGATGGGACTGTAGCTGTGTGTATAGGGTCATGTTTGGTGATCAAATCCGTTGATATGATCAGATAACCATCTTATGTTGGCTATCATGAAAAGATGGCCAGATGGAGTAGAGGAGAAGATACAAGGATGTAGCACAGTGTGGCAGATGGAGTAAAGATAAAAGGACACAACTGCATATGAAGAAAACTGTGCAACAGTCTTCATGTTGCGGCATTACCACATTGAATGCAAATCAATGTGCAACATTGGAACAATTTTGATATGAAGTATTTGTATTTGGATAAAGTTCAAAGAAAACCATTCATACAATGAATTTCTCAAAAAGTAAAAAAACCATTCATAAAATGACCACTGCAGTAGCTTATACAAAAAATTTGTGACATGCCTGAATATTTTTGGTAGTTGAGTTCCTAAAATGTGGCACCAATTCTGTTGCTTGTGATAATTTTGTTTATGATGATGATGATGATGACCCAGGCTATGATGGTGGTGGGTGATGGTATGGTATTTTCATGTAGTTGTTGATCTTTTATTCATTTACTCTTAACGTGTTAGGAAAAATTCAGTGATGTAGTGGAATGGCTAAAAGCTAATGCAGCAAAAGCAGACGGTGGATCTAATGTGGCACCCAGCGATGAGAAAATTTTGGTGGCTGGAGCACAGAGTAATGAGATGAAGTTGCAAGTTAATGATAAAAGCATGTTTCCTCACAAGTTTCCAACACTGAGCTTTGCAAATTCATGGAGCTCTGGCGTACTGTCTAGCAGTCAACAATCAATCTTACCTGGTAGGTGTCACTCTATTAACTTGGTCATAGGCACCTGTTTAGCAATCAACACGTATGAGTGTTGTGTATCTTTGTAACAACTTGAAGCTATCCAATTCGCTGACATGTTAATACAGGCATTTTGAAATATAAAAAGTTTAACCATAAAAGAAAAAAAACAAAGAAACATTTAGGAAATGTAGAGCTGCATTCAATACTACAGGCATATTTACTCATATCTGTCAACACAGTTAAAAACCTAAAATGCCCTTTCCTTGCGTGGACGACATTGGACATTCATTTTGTCGATCAACTAACTCATGCTAATTTCCCCTTCAGGAAGTCAAAGTTCAACTTTCACAAAGCAAGAACCTACAGACGATCCAGATGGTGGTAAGGAATACTATTCTCCTTCCTTTTTCTTTCACCGTGAAGTCCTTGAGATCCATTAAGCTTGACACTGAACCACTATTTTTCAAGAAAATCTTATTGCAGTGAATTCAGTTTGCTCTTGGGATTCTAGACCTGCTTCTTGCTTTTATTATATTCAGAAACCATCAAAACTAACAATTAATTTATTTGCATATGTTGATCATATGCATTCGGCTGAAGTTGATCTATAGTGGAAGCAAAATTGGGGTGGGCTTGTACAATATGCACATGCACACAATTCACATATATTACTAGAATTGTTAGTAGGTTCTAAGGAAAGTTTCTACATTTAAAACTGCGGACTACTTTATTCATTTTGACTAGTTTATTGGCATGCGTCTCCTTTTATTTTTTTTCTCAAGTTCATGACCATAGGATTATATGAAGAAATATCTTCAAGCTAACTGGTTTGATGAATACATCTGAAATTGCTTGTAATGTCTGGCCAGCAATTTTGTCCATTGAATTTTTTTATATGGATGTTTAGAAACTGAATTGGAGCAGCCGAGCAGCCCTTCCTTGAAGAAGAGTGAAGAGCAGGGTATCCTTGTAGTGCATGAAGTCAAATGCAAGGTTTATGTAAAGGTACAAGCTTGTTAAAGATTATCAAATTATATTTCAAAGTTCTGTACCAATAGCCCAATTGTTTTGCAAGGACTCTTAACGCATACTATTGTACATTGTTCAACGTATCCCCGATATTATCCATCTCTCTAGCTCGGTGACACCGATAACACAGGCAGCGATACCGATAACACCGGCAGTATCAGTAATTCCAGGCATCGGCAATGTATTGCTAAGCATTGCCAATGTGTCAATATTGCCAATTTATTGTTAATATTTTTTATTGTGTAAATTCTAGGTGTCGCTTGTATTGCTAATGTATCGATATCGCCAATATTTTCAACTACATAAATTCTAGGTGTAGCTTGTATCGCCAGTGTATCGGCGATATTTTGATATTGCCAATGTATTGATATTGCCAAAAACTTGTTTTTTAAAAACAATTTCCATTTCAAAATTTTTTATGGGTGCATGGTTGTCTGCAGCGTTCAATTTTTCGACAATAATATTGATAATATCGTGATATTATCGTTATCACAACATGGGCAATATTGAACCACAAACTTTTGTTTTGTTTCCAGTTGTCGACGATTTTTCGACGAAATATCATATGTTGCCGATATTGGCAAATATCGATTCATGTTTGGATGGATAGATGGGATGGTTGGACTGATTTTTAAGACAACACGTGCTTTTAGGTCCCCATTAAATAGAGACTTATTATGCATGCATTTTTTTTTTTGGAATTTTTTGATTCCTAAATATGAAAATATATGTATTTTAGCATCTCCTGAAGTTTCATTGAAAAATTCCACCGTTTTCTTCTTGTTTTTCCAATGTTTTCCTGCATTTTCGGTTATCGATGATATTATCAGCGATATCGATGTTGTTTTCGTATCCCCGACCAACGAAACTTGTAGCGATATCGATACTTCAAACACTGTCACTGTATAATGTAATTTTGTAGCCTTTGCTTTTGATTTTGGTTGTTATGTTCCACTGAAAGGGTTCATATTTTTTAGGGTCAAAGCTGGGAAAAGATGGCATAACAATTGATAAGAGAAGTATGCTCAAGAAAGCATTGGTCCACTATGTTGGATATATTGTTTTGATTAGTTTTAAACTTTTTATAAATTGGAAACTTCACTCGAGGTGTACACCAGATTCCTCATCTCCTCGTTCCATGTGACTTCCTGTCAATAATTGCATAATAGATCAACTTTGTGTCATGATGACACAATGTAGCCCTAGCCCGATTTGAATGGTATTATTAGATGTTGCCTTCATTTGTTTCCTTCGAACCTTTTTATTTTTTCCTTTTCTTTTCTTGCTGTTTTCTATAATGTTTTAAATATCGACGATATCGGCTAATATATCCCATGATATATCTTGTATCCTAACTTTTATAAATTGGATACAAAATGTACAAGATTCCTCATCTCCTCGTTCCATGTGACTTCCTGTCAATAATTGCATAATAGATCATATCCCACATGTTTGATCCAAGAGCATTTTCAATTTTTTCAATTTTTGATCCTTTTTTTTTTTGTTGAAATTATGTTAAATCAGTGTCAAAATGATTACAAATCCATTGGGTCTTTATGTTTTGTATGAAAAATCATGGAGTTGGAGCTTTGATTTCGATATCCATTGGTTCATGTTCTCCATGTCTTTTTTGAAAATTTGCTTCAACCAACTGTCAATTGAAACTAATTTTGAAGTATTTATGAGTGTTTGATGAAATGATCATCACATACACTCTAATTTTGAAATTTGAGTGTAGGTGGTCGTATTTGACGAAAATTTGAAATTTCTCCAATTTTCTCCCAAATCGCTTGGAATGTTGCACTCCAAACATGAAATCAAGCATGTATGAGGGCTGATCTACTGATTTGTTAAGTCCTTGTCAATTTTCGAAAAATAAAAATCATTTTTTAAAATTTAAAATTAATAAAATATTTTTTGAAATTCCCCTTCAGCCAGTTGTCAATTGAGACTAATTTTGAAGTATTTAGGAGTGTTTGATGAAATGATCATCACATACACTCTAAATGTTATACATTCAATTTGAATATAGTTGCATTAGTTCAGTTAGAGATTACATAGCTGATGTAGGACAATTAACCACTTGCTCTAAAAGCTTAAATTGATAGAGCATGGCGAATTAATCCCTTTATCTCATAGCCTAGGCCCCACATCCCATGGGTTGGGACCTCGGCCGAACCCCCCTCGTGAGCCCCACTTCACATGGGGTCTGCTTCACACGAGCCACCCGCCTCACATGGGTGGGGCCTGCCTCACACAAGTCACTCGCCTCAGTCGGGCTACCCACCTCGAGTGTGCCCCTGCATCCCACGGGCCACCCCACTCAAGCCCAGTGTGAAAATGCCTCTGCATTAATCACCCTCGGTGAGGAGTGGATTTTATTTTATTTTTGTATGAATATATTAAAATATTTTATTAAAATAAAAAACGAGACCAAATTATTTGTAGAATATACACTAGAGGAGCACGATTTATGTAGGAATTGATCACTAAGTTAATTAAGGATGACATTTAGGGCTTGTTTGGATTTAAGCAAAGATCGGAATTGATAACTTGTCCATGGTTTATCTGGCCCATTTATGTACATGAACCCAGAAAAATAGGAACCATATGTCCCCTATATATGATCGTTAGCAAGGATAGCTTGTCTTTGCCAAAAAAAAAGGTGGAATAACTTGTCCCCAATTTTGTGGACACGAGGAATATGTTTCGTGCACATGCTTTAAATGTGCCAAATTTTCCATGTGCGGCAATCCAAGTTCAACCACTCCACTTGTGCACATGTGCCATCATCAATCTTTAAGCACCAAACGTGTTGCACCTATGTCTTATTGCGCACATGCACTGTAAATGCTATGTATGCCACCATCAATGTCTCAATGTGCACATGCACGGTAAATGCTACATATACCACCATCAATGTCTCAATGTGCACTTGTTGTAAATGCTACATATGCCACCATATTAAGCTCCCCACATGTGCCACAATCAGTGTTCGTAGTATCGGTATCATTACGTGTATCGCATGTAGGAGATACAGAAACATGTATCGGCATGGCTAATACCTGGAAATGTATTGCTGACTGAGGAAATCACGAGGAAATAGTGGAATTTATCAATGAAACTTTAGGAGATCTAAAATACACATTTGCATATTTAGGAATCAAATAATTGCAAAAAAGACGCATACATAGTAAGATTCTCTGTAATGTGGGTCTAAAAGCATGTAATGCAGACTCAAGGAGATATTAGAGAAACAAGGGAAAATGGTGGGATTTTTTAATGACATTTCAAGAGATGCTAAAATACATATATTTGCATATTTAAGAATCAAATAATAGTGAAAAAGACACATTTGCATATTTAGAATCAAATAATTAGTTTCCCTTTAATGGGGCCTAAAAACATGTATCATTGACTCAAGGAAATGTTGGGGAAACATAGGGAAAATGGTTGTACTGTCCATGCTTGCACATACATACACATGAACAGCATACATACATCCATGATCCATCCATTCATCCATTCATTCACACATTCATATTCGCACATAGAACCATGCACCCATAAAAAAAATTGAAATGGAAATTTTTTAATAAACAGATTTTTGGCTATAGATTGGCGATATTATCAAAATATCACCCGATATGTTGGTGATACAAGCGACCCCTGGAATTTACACAGTTGAAAATATTGGTGACATCGATAGATTGGCAATACAAGCAACACCCGGAGTTTACACAATCGAAAATATTGGCGATACTTGGCAATATATGGCCAATATCTGGAATTTCTAATACTATCACGATGTTATCGGTAGCACCGACCTGAGATATGGATAATCTCGGGAATACTCTAAACAATGGCCACAGTGCATCCTTACTCCCTATTCCAGGGTGTTTGATAAAAAAGAAAAAAAAAATTATAGGTAGTTTTTGGATTATGTATCCTTTGCATAGGTTCAAAAACATACCAAATAGACATATTAGTATTAAATGACATAAAGGAGTGCGACACTTAATTTGAGATTTCAGGGTAACAAAGCGTCTCTTCCATCGCAGAAGTTTTTGGATTCATTCAATAATGCCTATTGGTGTTGTTTCTAATACACGATTGTTGTTAACTAAAATGAGATTAACTCATTTTTAGGCATCTCCCAAAGATGACCTTAGCATCAAATAACATGAGGAGTGCAGCACTCAATTGAGATTTCAGTGTAACCTAGCCTCCCTTCATCACAGTTTTTTTTTTTCTCTAGGATTTGTTCAACAAATGCCTATTGACATTGTTGTTCGTAGTCGGACGTTTTTACGCTTGGTGTTGATGGTTAATTAATCAGTGTTTTAGGATCATTCTAATGTTTGCTTTATCAGTTCACATTTTTTAAGTGCATTTTTCATGAATCAGGGTTCTGTTGATATGCTTTTCTAACCCAGTGTGTTACAGTCATAAGCAGATAAATCTATTTTATTTATTTATTTATTGGCATTTTTATTTTTATACATCCAGCCAGACAATCCTGCAGACAAGGGTTGGAAAGATATGGGTATGGGTCAGCTCTCCATTAAATGTGTAGAAGGTGCTAGCAAAGCTACCAAAGAATCCAAACCAACCATCATCATTCGGAATGATGTATGTTTGCTTTCTTAAATTGTTTCTGTTGTAAATGGTTGTCAACTTGAAATACATATTTTATTATCCTGCTTCAAATGTTCTATTATCCATTGCTGTGTTTCTGCTTACCTGAATTTTGTACCCTGCTTATATCCTGCTTTCTTACACTGAAGTTTAAATTACTTATAACAAGCCCAGCTTACAATCCCAAAACACCACCTCGTATGAATCTATTTTATTGAAGAAATTCCTAATGGTATGCCCTTTCTGTCTCAACCAAAGATTCACCAACAGAGACAAATGCCAAAGGGATTTTCCCCTCCCACCCTTTGGAGCTCCTGGCCAAGTTTGGAAAAGATTTTTAATTCTCCCTGGCATCGCTCAATCCATGCCAAATAATTTAAGTAGTGAGACCATGGTGATATTTCTTTTCATGTTATCTAGAAATAGTTATATGCGGAATTCACCATTTCCTAATGTTTGGAATGAATGTTAGTCTAATTATACAAACTTCAGTTAGATGATTATAGTAGTCTAATTTTACAAAATAAAGTCAGATGCTTATATTAATCTAATTATACAAACTTCAGTCAGATGATTATATTAATCTAATTGTACATGCATGTGCCCTTGTATGTACAATTGTTTCACTAGCCTGCTTTGGGTTTCTATGGACCATGTTTTATTACCCTTTGGATACAACAGATGTCTATAAATCTTTGCAATTTTTTTTTTTTTTTTTCTGTTCTGTGTTTTAGACGCATGTGCCTGTGTATGCACATTGGTGCACTAGCCTGCTGTCAGTTTCTACAAAGTGTTTTTCATTCTTTGTATGTATTGCAGTTTTCAGCTTTATCTTTAATTTCTGTTTTAAATTTTGATGTTTTACTTGACTGCAGGTTGGGAAAGTGTTGCTCAATGCTTTGTTATATTCAGGCATCAAAATGAATATACAAAAGAACACTATCACTACAATATTCCATACTTTGGTAATCAATCATTAAAGCTCAACCCTCACAATTCTGTTTTCTTTTTTATTTATCTTTTTGGTTGACAAATCCATTTTGGTGTTATACAAATACCAATTAACAACATTTATTTACCAAAATTGCCTTCTGAATCTTGACACCTTTTCTGTTAAAGTATATTATGAAAAATTGGTAACTTGAAGGATTATAGCATGTATATTTGAATGTGAGAAAACAGCGAATACTTGTCACTCCTTTGCTAACTTGGCTCGCTTTTTGTACACGCGAAGAACCTGGTAAGAGATTGAAACTGATCATTCAATGATGGCCACATCCCAAAATTCTCTATTTGGACAGTCCTAACCATTGAATTGGAGGATTCTTTTCAGGTTTACAAAAAAGGATGATCATAAGAACATCATTTGGCTTGCACATAGCCATGTCTTCCTTCTCCAAAAGTCATCCAACAGAATGGTTATGATTTCCCCATGTGTGATTTTTATGGTATTGGCCACTCAAGGTAGACCCTACCTATTACTTCATTCAGGTTAGGTACATGTTTGCCACACTTTGAAAATCCAGTCGCTTAAGGGCTTGTTTGTTTTGCCAAATACTCCCATTATATAAAGAAAATGTGTTATTTTATGATTTCACCACTGCCAAACCAAACGTGGGAATCATCGGCAAGGCGTTTCGTATCCGCTACGATACACCCGTAAAGGCCGATACATATAAGTAATGGCCATGACCGTTACGCGATACGGGGGTGAAATGGGGCGGTTGGTTTTTTTTTTTTTTTTTTTTGGACCGTATCGGCCGTTACGGGGCAAAACGGTCGTTACCCCCATAACGGTCGAAAAATGACAACTTTTTTTTCCTTTTATTTAATTCCATTTTTCTCCTCTCTCTCTCTCTCTCTCTCTCTCAAACTTTTCTCATTCCAAAAACTATCTTAGGTCATTTTACAACAAATTTCGACCACTTTTACTATAGTATTTAATATTAAAATCATAGATTGAAGTGATTGGAGCGAATAGAAGCTCAGAGGGCCATCTTTTTAAAAAATTGAAAATTAGTGTTTATGCTTTTTTTTTTTTTTCTAATTTATAGTTCTAATGCTTGGTTGTGATGTGTAAACATTAGAGACATAATCATATTCACAAATCCACTAGACGGCCTAATACAATACTCTCTCTAAAGAGTGGACTGTTACACTAACATAAACATGTTCAAAACAAAAAATGAATATATATTTGGTATATTTACATTATTCTATATTTTCTAAATATTTGTTCAGAATTTTTCGGGCAAAAGAAAATTTTCAACCGTTATGGGGTTCGTAACGTACGTTATACTCCCGTATTGGCCATTATGGCCAATACCCATATTGGTAATGGTGGCAAGGTGTTCTGTAACGGTAACAGAGGCCGTAACGGCCACCACCGTTACCTTTACGATACGGGGCATAATGGATGTTACGGTCTCTCTTATTTATTTATTGAAAAACCTCCCGAAAAACTTGTATCTGCCCCGTAATGTTGATTAAAAAGTATGAAAAACTTGTATCTGTCCCACAATAGACCATTACGGGGCTATTATGGCCTTTATAGGGGACGTAATGTGCTGTTAATAGCAATTACGGGTCATTTTTTCCATAACAGCTGTTACGGCCATTACGACCCCGTAACGTGTAACGGTTGCCACTGTTACCTTTACGTAACAGCTTTTACGGCACAACACTGAATGGTGGTGACTGTTACGGTTACCGATATAAAATACTTTGATCATCGGTTAAATGTGTAATTAGGAGATAGGTAAATGAATTTGTAATCATTACACTTTTATGGCATTACTATGAAAATCTCGAATCCGAATAGCGACATTAGTGTATTTTGGTGATGATTTGACATCAATGAAAAAATGCCATCATTACAATTTTACCGTGGATAAGCCAAACAGAATTTTGTAGTCAAATGCAGATGTTGTCAGAAGACAGGTAAAGTAATTTGTAATCGTTGCACATTTCTTTTACATTACCTTTGTAAATGGTGAAACAAACGGGTCCGAAGTGTAAACAGTGACAAAAACTACTCTTGCCTTGTTCAATTTTGTGTATTAATATTATACTAGATGCCATTATCCACCTTTCAAAACACACACACACAGAGATGCTGTCATGCTATGATTATTAATTTTATTATAGGGTGGTGTCTCAGTGGCTGTTTGTACTGACTGCTATAGGCCGGTGGAAACGAAGCTGGCAAAGATGCTACTGCTGTTGCTCGTACATATTTATTAAGGACGAAAACAGAGGAGGAGATGAATAAGCTGGCGGTGGCTATCAAAGAATATGCTCCAGCTGCTTGAAAACCTCATGCAGCGGCATCATCTTTCACATGCTATTCTTTTGAGTTATGAGAATTAAATGCTGTAGCGATAATGAATGCTTTAGGTTTTTAGAGCAATGCCTAGAAACAAACTAGTTGGCAGCATTTTCTCCATATATACCGGAGGGGATGCTCTGGGCTCCCTCCAGAAGCAGCAGCACTGCTTGCTGGCAATGCTTGTAATATGAATCGAGAGTAATGGAAATTTTCACTCCTTTTTATGAAAATTTGCACTTGTATTGGAAATTGTGTTAAATGTTTTGAAAAGTGTAATTCTAGGGATTGGGACCTCCAAGGAGGTGCTGAATTGGTTGATTGGGGTTTTCAGCTGTAGTGTTGGGTCATTTGCCTACCACTTCCCCGTTGCATTGGTAAACCACCCAAGCATCTTGGGACAGGGTTATCGAAGGAGTGGAAGTGAAATGGATACTTGTCTTTGGGTGGAAGGCTAACTTTGATTAAAGCAGCTCTCTCAAATATGCCGATTTATTTTGTCCCTGTTCAAATGTCTGAAGGCGATGATAATGCAGCTAGATAAGATGAGGCCTTACTTATGCCAAGGGTTGTTAGAGGTTCATCAATTCCATTTGCTGAAGTGAGATGAAGTGTGTTGTCCAATGGGAAGGGGGTGCGGGGAATAAGAGATTAGAGGAATTCAATTGTGCCCTATTAGGGAAGTGGCTTTGGAAATCGGGTTAGAGGAAGATTGCCTTTGGAGAAGGGTAATTGCCTCTAAATATTGGTCCAGGGGAGGGGATGATGGATGAAGGGATCTTTTTACAGAGCTTCTCCTTTGTGGAAGGCAATAGAAGGGGTGGGGGAGGGATTTAAGAAGGGGGTGAGCTTGGCAGTAGGCAATGGGGAAAGGGTGCTCTTTTGGGAATATGTTTGGCTAGGTGATAGGTCCCTCAGATCCAAGTTCCCTAGGTTGGTAAGCATTGCCTCCGACACAAATTCTTGTGTGGTGAAGATGAGTTGGAGGAATTTAAAAGGGCTTTCGTGAAGCTTAATAGTGTTTGCCTTTCTCTATGGGTGGAAGACTTTTGTGTGGAGTCTAGAGGAGTAGGGCAAATTTTTTGTCTGTTGTTTCTTTAGATTTCTAGCTTCTAAGATTGAGGCATTGGGGCCCCAAGGCTGTCGGCTTTTGTTTGGAATTACAGCGCTCCTCAGGTAGTGCCTTTTGCATGGTTGGTGTGTAGGAATCAGGTGCTCACTATTGACAAGCCTTAGAAGAGGGCGATGTGCATTCCCAACATGTGCTCTCTCTGCCCTGGTAACACGGAAATGGAAAACCACTTGTTTATTCATTGCCTGCTTGCCCAGTTCATTTGGGAGTACTTTGGTGTGTTCAACACGCCTTGGGTAATGCTGGGTAGCATTGAAGTTCTCTTTCTAGCTTGGCATGGTGGTGGGTCCAGAAAAGAAGAAGAGAATCTATGGAGGTTCTCCTTTAATCATTTTGTGGTCAATTTAGGGTGAAAGAAATAATCGGTGCATTGTTTTCCTTATAATCAAGGACTGTCTCATGTAAAAGAATGAGTTTTTAATATGAATATCCCTCCAGAGTGTTTCTTTTAGTTGTATCAGGGTTCCTGTTGTTGCTTTGGTACTTTTTTTAAAAAACGAATTTGTGATCTTTTAGAAAAAGAAAATAAAAAAACTTGTACTTGTTGTTCCAATGATTATCAACAAAGTCTGCATTTGGCCATGTACCAATATTTGGACCCGCTGGCATTTATTTTCTGCAAGTTTCCCTTTTGAAGATGGATTCTACCCATCTACAACCTTTAACAAAAGCTAAATATGTACCGCTGCTGAGTATGCAAATTATAGTGTTGGAAGATCCTTCTCTTTACCGCATGTGTTGCTTTAATCACTAACAAGTAGAGCACGGATCTGGACCATTCATCTGGCAGGCCCCCCCATCATGGCTCCAAACATCCCAGCTTCGATGATCCGAATTGTTTGATTGGACAACTTTTTAAGTACTGAAAATGGATGTGTTAAAAGAACTAATCCACCCTCCACATTCATCAGATGATTACAATATGTTCGATGACTCTGATTTTTGGGAAATAGCCTATCCATACCAGGGTCCACTGCATGAAAGATGATCGATCCAGATCTTGCATGGTGGTTTGCAGTCAGTGGCACCATTTCTAATTTGTGAAGTTGCATGGAATATCTAGCTAGTAAAAGCATCAAGTTGACTGAAGCACCATCCTCTCCAAAGAGTGAGACTGCAGCTGAAATGTCCAAAAATGCTCGTACAGCAGAAAATGACATTGTTACAAGGTTTTTAGGGAGATGCTATTTTATTGATAGATCACACCCCTTGTGCATTTGATAATATAATAACAGTACAACATTGTAATATGGTATTGATGAAAGCGGGAAAAAAGGGTGTAGGTTTCAGTCTCTTGGTAATTTTCTGGCCATGATAATGATTCGTGGGT
Source organism: Magnolia changhungtana (assembly GCA_030180095.1). Lineage (NCBI taxonomy): Eukaryota > Viridiplantae > Streptophyta > Magnoliopsida > Magnoliales > Magnoliaceae > Magnolia > Magnolia changhungtana. The sequence continues at coordinate 18,113,014 of JASAUF010000667.1, read as the reverse complement.
GCTTCTCTGCACTTTTAATAGAGGAAAAAGGAAAAAAGTTTATAAAATCTCATACGGGGCTTGCATGAGAAATATAATGGCTATGGGAGTTTCATCTGTTCCAAGAAAGGTAAAGGCATTGCCTTTCTCTTTACATTGGTAGAGATAGGATGTGAGAGAGCTCAGGTAGAGGTAGAGATGGAGATGATTGCATTCAAGTCAGCGAGGCATTCTGTTGGCAATCCAAGGAATGAATCCATGAGAAGATCGCTGATGGGATCGACAGTCGCCACTCCAACCAACCTGCACTTCCCTTCTCCATCCAATCTCTTGCCTCTCCCTCCTTTTATCTTTCCCCTCGATTCCTCTGACGTTAACACCGTCGAAACAAGCAATGGTGGAGCTCTGTAGATACTCCCCACAGAGAACAGGAACTTGGCTCTGAATTCCAAATCAACCTGCATGAAAATGCATACATACCCAGATGAACATTCAAGTAAGAAGAAAATTCTAGTCATCTTTCATGGAAAATGCCAAGGCTTTCTAAGGCTCAGAGTGTCACGACCCTAAATCTAGTATTGGTAATCCATGATTACTATACACTAAATTTTGGTTGACAACCTCCATAGAACTCCGATTTTTGGGACTTCCAACTATCACATACTAAGTCCCATAAGTGGGGATCTACAAGGAGAATTTTTGAAAGTAAATACAACAAACACGTATTATTTCTCAAAATTTCATCATATTCAACATATGTTACTATGTTATGTTATTATGTATAATTGAGCACATCAAGGCAAAGCCAAAACATAAATCATATCATATTTACTATATCTGATGTACATATTCAGGGTATTACAAAAAAAATATATATATATATATATATATATATATATATATTGATATGTACAAAACAAAAAGGACAACTGGAGTCTATAGCCTCTACTCCTACAGCTCCCTACTCTCATCTGTAAAACAGTTGAAAGGAAAGCTTGAGCTACTAAGCTCAGTGAGTGCGTGTGTGCAATGAAAATGCATGTTTCATGTCATGTTCATATAATACACATGCCTACTAGACCGATAACAATAAAATAAAGATATAATGCATTATGCCACTTTTTATATTCCAAATCATTTTTATATACAGAGGTGAGACTTCTACCCACTTGTAACATACATACTCTTTCAACGTTTCCATAACTTTCCACATTTCTCAATTGGATCACCAAGGTCTGAAACAGAGGTGAGACTTGCATATGATTGCTACTCACTCGTATAGACTTTTTTCACTATGGTCAACTATAGAGGTGGGACTACATAGTTCACGGGCCGAACTAGTCTAACCCACTTGTGTTAAATCTCACTATCCGCCTAACAGCAAGAAGTCATAAGTCACCTGACAAAACGATAGCGGACAATTTACGAGCTCGTCACACACAACCTATCTTTTCTTGCCCATAAGCAGGTCATGTCAAACCTCTCAACCAATCAACACGCGTCGGTGGGAGTCGCTGCCTACTTTGGTATTTTGGCATTCCAGCGCTTTATTCTTCCACCCTGTGTAGGCATTGGTTACTCCTAATAGTACCAATCGAGGTTTAGGGACTTTCATCCACGGATCCTCTAATCATGTCCTATTGAATTACACATTTTTGGTGTGGTGTCCAACTCAAGTCATAACAAAATATGTTTCATCGCATTTACAATCACTGTATGCATGAGTCCACACACAATTACAATATAGCATGTTTTTCAAGATAAGCATATGATGACCTTCCTCATGTGGTCTCCTCATAAATTTTAAGTTTCTCATAAGGGTCTCATGTAATGCATCCTGTTTATAGATGGTTCACATACTAATCATAGACACATCGTCTGTCACAACACAACCCATTATGATCACCATACCATGATATGAATCATTCACTCTCAATCATACAATGATACAACAACTATGAACCATGCATATGATATGCACATGACTTAGCCAATCTAAATCTAATCCGGGATTCATTCCGCGATAAGACTTCATGCCAGAAGCATGTTTTTTCTCAAGAATTAACTACATAAAAAAGATAAAGGATAATTCTTTTAAACGTTTTATCAGACAAGTAGCGGGCGGACTTTGTAAGGGACCGAGAGAAACCGATGAAAATACGTATGAATTTAAACAAAACTAAATCATCTCTATCATCTAATCTTCCATTAATAACCTAACCAACTAACTCAGAAAATTCTGCAATAACCTAACCAATTTAAATTAGAAAAACTAGTCTTCTATAGGACTTTGAAGGAAAATCTAGCAATAAGTTAATCAACTACATCAGAAAATCTAATCTTTTATAGGGCTTTCAAGAAAAATCCAGCAACAACCTAACCCTAAATAAAAAAATCTAGTCTTTTATAGGGCTTTCAAGGAAAATCTCAACGCATATATATGCGTGCTCCTAATCTATGCACTCACTTGTAACTATCAGAGGATTGGCTCTCAACCTCGGCTTCTATTTCCTTTTTTTTTTCTTCTTCCTCTCAACTTCACACTCAATAAGAAAGAGAGTGCTGGAAATGAGATGTTGAAAGAGAGTTTTTATGTTTATGGACTTGAAACTGGTTTTAAAATTAGTTTTTGTCTAAAAAGAAGGTTTGAGAAGTGTTTTGTGATGTTTTTAAGAAGTGTAAGCTTATGGTAACAATATAACAATGTTATTTAAGTAATTTAAACTAACATATTCCAAGGATTTTAAAAACATCGAGGTCATTTGAGTTATTTTATCAAAATATACATGTGCATATCTATTCATAACTTACAATCCGGGTGTCCTATTGACATGACGTTTTCGCTAGTAATTTCATAACTCAACTACGGTCACAACAGTTAGGCTCTCTGACCTAACGGATTTTGAAAATTCGATGATGAGGCTCCGTTAGATAAAATAAAGACATAATTGTCATTTCTCAGATTATTTAATTTTAAGTCCGTATCTTAAAATTCGGACATCGGGCTTGCGGCTTGATAACAGAATAACATTATGATCAAGTCAAAATATTCTCGGGGCCAATGGACCTATAACCAACTGCTATCCAGTGGACGAACTAGATTTCGAGGCCTCGGGTCTTACACATAGTCATGCGTGATAGTCCAAAAATCAGGACTGTTTGATCGTAAGGTCAGCCATGGTTGGTCCAAATTCAACGTACATTTTTGGTCCAGAGTTCATTCATAGTTATAGCCCAACTAATGAACACTGGATCTTGAATGAATGCCACATCCTCACGTATGCAATATGATATGGATATGATACTGTATAAATCTACCTGTCCAGTTTCTTCATCGATGGTCCCCTGAAAGAGCTCTGGAAGGATGTCAATCTTTAGAAAAGGCGGCAATGGCAATCCCAAGAACCTTGTCGTTGAAGCCGTCAATGGTGGAATATAGAGAGTCTGCGCATCGAAAGAGATGGAGATTTTGTCGGATACAATAGCAGTGTTCTTCGTCCCCGCTGCTGTTCCTGTTCCACCTTCGGCGTTATAATCAAAGTCAGGATATCTGGAGATGCCAAGCTTACAGGACCTTAGAGTTTGGAACTTCACATTGTAAAGGACAGTTTTCAGCTGTTGGTTTTGAGTGGTTGCAGTAGTGGAGGGTCGTTGTGGGATTGGGCCTTTGTTGGAAGATGATGAATAAGTTATGGAATGTGGTTTGGGCCTTTTGGGTTGGACTGGAATAGAAGAGGGGATGGTTGTCGGTGTTCTTGTGGAGAGTTTGAAGAGGATTGGAGAATTAGAGGTGTTTATCTTACTCCCCATTTGAGAGGTAAGAGTGCACCTACGTGGGAGGGGATGAGCTTGGGTTTGGAACGTTTTCGTTTTGAAGGAAGAGAGAATTATAGGATCCACGGCCCGAGGCTTTGCAGTATACATGGATATTCAGTTCTGGCAACTGGGGTTCATGGGTCGTTGATCTGTACCAGTGATCTTTTGTCTCCCACCGTAGATGGGTGATGCTTGAAAAGTCCCCTCAATAGACCGATCGTCAACTTTAGATTTGTGGCCCACAAGTAGATGGTCAAGAACACGGTCCACACTCAACTGAAAAGGGTCCCAAGACTAGTGAATGTCTTCCAGTGAGGGAGATTTTTTTTTTTTTCTGGTAATGGTCCCTCCATGGTGGGGTCTACAGATCAGTGGTCTAGATTACCTACAATGGGCCCCAGTTATCAGGATGGAAAACCCATGTGTATTATGCAAACCTTCAGCAGAGTATTGTGATGGGATTATTCTTTCTTTCTTTCTTCCTCTTCTTCTCCCGTTTTTTTATTTTTTATTTTTTCTTAGGGGGGTGTTTATTGTGAGGTTGGGAAGGTTTTTGACGTCTTTATTACCTTATCTTGGCTTCCTTTTCCCTGGGCAAAATGACGAATATACCCTCTCTAATTAAATGAGTTCTTTTAATATAATTCAAATGTGACATTATAATCTCAAGAGGTCTGACCATGGCCCACTGGCAGAAATGATGGCATTAGTCATTTTCAATTTGTGGACCAACATGATGCAGGGTTTGATCCTGGGTCCCACCAGTTTTGCAAAACCTGGTAGTGCCCGTGGAGCCCAGTAATAAGAAGTTCAGTTGTTCCGTGGATTAGCCATGATCAAATTGGTGAGCTCACGGTTGCAACGAAGAAGAACAGTCCGTTGAGCGACTGGCTCCGTCCTTGAAGGACATCTTTTCCAAGACCAACCTGTAGGCCTTGTTAAATTCTTTCTTCTTTTTTTCTTTTTCTGTTGTCAAATTAGGGCGTGTTTGAATTTTCAAACGTAAATACATGGGAAATGGCTAATAATGATTTCCCTGGGTAATTCCAGCAGCAGTACCAACGCTTGATTTGACGATGGCTTCTTTTAGCACAAAAACCGATGATGCTATGAAATATATGTGGGCCCATGGTGATATATGTGGCTTATCCACACCGTCCATCTATTATCCCAACTGAAATTAGGGCATCATCCAAAAAGACGAGGAAGATCCAAAGCTCAAGTGGGCCACACGACAGGATTTAAGAAATCAAATACCTACCTTTAAAAAATTTTTGGGGCCACTGTTTCCTTTGGTGTCGGTCACTTGAGTGTTGGATCGGCCTCATTTTTTGGCTCATGCCTCAAAATGTTATGCTAGAATGGATGGACGGCACAGATACATCATATATATCACAATGGGGCCCACAAATTTAAACCAGACCATTTAGACCGGTTTTCCAAGCGGAAATACGTACGAATTTTCAAACAGATGCAAGTGTAATCATTACTTATTTGCAGTGTATTTACCTTGTATCTGGAAAATCAAACATGCCCTTAGTTGGAAAGAAAAAGGCTCCCATTTTTCTTAATTTGCTTGTCTTGATCTTTTTCCATTTCTATTTCTAATATATATATATTTTTTCTAGATTTCAGAATAGAAATGCACCTTCTGCTGCTTGCAAAACATATAATACAACACTAACCAAAAAGGAAGAAGAAGAAGAAGAAGAAGAAGAAGAAGAAGGAAAGAAAGAAAGAAAGAAAGAAAGAAAGAAAGAAAAGAAAAGACAACAATAAGAAGAGCTGCTATAACAATTCAAGAAAATTGATAATTACCAGCTACTAATTCTAGAACTTGAATGAGATGAGAAGATATGCCATCTCTAAATTCACTACTGACGTTCCTTGCATGAAAAGATACATTGAAACACAGATTCACTGCTGCTCACTTAAGCAGAGCTGCAAGGCGTGCTCCGCTTCCTTTAAGAACATGCGAGTGAGTTGCTTTTGTCCTCGTCGATAGACTATACTAGACCACCTGTTCCTGCTCATTCGCTCCTTTTCACCAGTGTGATGATCCACATTTTTGCTGCAATCCAAGAGAAGAACATTCATTCATAAATCAGTAGGTCCTGTGGCCGAGAGTTTGGTGTTGCATGTGCATCTACAGACGCATGAACACATCCATCATATGCATATGCATGTTCGCTGATGTATATACAGATAGATGCATGCATGACATGTGTGCTTGGACACCAAGAATGAAAACTGAGGGGATTGGCATACCTCACATCCTCGGCTCTCTCTGATATGAATGCCTTTTCAAGCAGTTCAGTGTCTGAAGCATCTGTTCCAGAACCCTCTTCAAGCTCCATCATCCTTGAAAAATGTACAATTCAGTTTCCATTAAAAGGCATGCGAATAAAGAGTGGCGAAATGGCCTTTCAAAATAAATAATAATAAAGGGTGGTGAAATGGCCTTTCAAAATAAATAATAATAAAGGGTGGTGAAATGGCCTTTCAAAAAAGAAAAGGGGGTGGTGAAATCGCTAACTGGGCCTGCATCTTTGAAGTCGGTAGTTTTCATTTTTCAAGTAACTACAGTTGGCATATGTTTCCAGAAATTTGAAATTTTAAAGCAAGGAAAAGTCAAACTGTGCGTAAATTAGAGCCCATAACAGGAACAAAGTCATCATTAGATCCTGTAATTTAGAAAATAGAAGCTTTCATTTTGTGAACCACCAGATTTAGCTTTTGAAAGATCATCTTATATATCACGAAGATTAAGCAACAGGTTTCTGTAACCAACTAACCATACCCAATGCAAATTGCAAAATAACTCCTACGTCTATGTTTATTATATTGTCCTACAACGAATTGGTTTCCTTGTGGTAATTACCATTAACCTTGGTCATCGGAATTCAAGCAATGGGATTCTACATGAGAACAGTCTACTTGAGAACTAAAGAGGATTGATATTGTAGAAAGTTTTGAGAACAGGATCTTAGACAAGAATAATGCCAAGTGATTACTTCACAGAAAGGAGATCAACGAGTAATTGCAGAGCTCCAGAATCCCCACAAGCCTCCCATACTGCCGCACGTACTTCTGTATCAGATGGTTGTCTCTCCTCTCCAGATCTGACAAGCTTGCAAACATAAAAAATGACAAAAATGGGAGAATTATAGATTAATGAATTCCATGTAAAAGAAAACGAAAGACATGAATTGAAACAGCATGAATGAGTCATGAGTAATGGTTTATTGTGACATAAAGATAATAGAAACTTCCTTACAAAGATGGCCAAAGTATGACAAACTTCTGAAATCATGTCACTGGTGAACAATTAAAAGATATCTGAAAATTTCTAAAGCTTGTAAAATGGTACTAGGACCATCATATTTTCATTGTACAACAGTTACTCTATTCCACATGTAGACCTGAATGGATATTAACTTTTTTCACTTCACTGTAATACACTTGCTCACTGCCTTAATAGTCGCATATTTGTCCAGGATGGCGGGATCTATAGATTGATTAGATAGGAAACAGGGCAATACCCTCAGCCCTTGACAAAATCTACAGCATAGGCATTTGCCATCCTTCAGAATTTCAACCGGAAAGTAAAGAAAAATTTATTGGGACTGTTTACTGTGCAACCATCTCACTGTTGAGGATGGAGTGGTTCTTCTGATACCATAGTCAACATCACAGCCTTGTCCCAGCTTATTTTGGGATGGTTTAATGAATCTCGTTTCACCAATTATTCCTTCGTAAGGCCCTACATCTGGTAATGTGAACTGTCACTTTGGGGGGGACACCCTACCTTGAACTAGACTCCAAATATTAATTATCAAGATTGCTTGGATAAAAATTTCATGACCGGCTGTCCACCTGATGTCAACCCTCATGCTTTACCTGGACTTGCGACTGGCTGGCAAATTGCTTCCAGACGCAATTAGTGATTCTTCTGATATGAACGTGAAAATTTGGTGTATTTAACATCACTGCATGAACTTTAATTCGATATAATTTTAGCACATGTACTCTGGAATGTGGATTTTCAGTCCTCAAAACAGTCTCGACTTCTCATCCTGAAGGGAACTGTGATATCATTCACCCAGCACCCAGTTGACAAATGTTTGAAGATGGTTAAGAGTTTCAACTACTGCAAACCAGTGGAACTCCAGAAGTCCTAATTCTTTGTCCACTGGCATATAAATAGATGGTTAAAAAATTCAGCAATGGTCCAAATTCAAGGGAATGCCTAAATGGGGAGATTTTGCGGAATCCCCTATCAAAGGTGGGCCCATCAGATCGATGGTCTGGACCACTGAATGACAGAACCACCTACATGGACTAGTTTGCTATAGGACACCCTAAATGTCTTGTGGCACAATATTAATAATTACCTTAAACACTAATACTATTAAAAACCCATTCCTAAGTATCTGCATTAAAAGCATGTCCGTATTAATTCCAACTATTCAAATAAAACATATTGTAAAGAAAAACATACCTCTTCCAGTAGGGATGTAACCTCAAGAAGTTCGCTCTCTTGCATGGCTATGGTACGCAAGGCTGTTAAGAAATCCTCAGGGAAAACCAACTTATTCAAATAAGAGGGAGCCTTGCGCTGACCACTCCAACTATAATTGCAAAATAGGCCATTTGAGTTCTTATTCCTGTCTTCTTCATCCAGAGGGGATCCAGAAAAAAATCCATGATCCAGCAGACTTCTTGGTAAGAGAGACCTCATTTCAGCCTTCTGTAAGATTGATTCAGATCCATTAATATTACAAAAAACAAATTACTTCTGAGGAGAGAAAGCTAATTCCAACCATTTCTCACTCATCAGAATCATAAAAACCAAGCATTAGGCTATACACATAATATTCCCTGAAAATTGAAATACGAAAACCAGGAAACATTTTTGGAGAAAAAGCTAACCTGTATTTCTAGAAGCTGCACTTTGGAATCAGCTAATGGAACACTCTGAAAGGCTTCCATTGGATAATGAACCTGTACCAAATTGTAATCAGATTGCCAATTTTTCATCCAACTGCATGTTGATTAGTTATATTAATTGCCATCGTACTATGCAAAACATAGGATGGAATGAAATTGGACCAAATAAGCATTTTCTGGAAGGTAAGCTCAAATTGTACTGGCGTCCTCTCAATTGCGGCTAAAATCGCTAAAATAGCTAATGGAGGAATGTGAAAGCTAGTAGTACTGGAAGGCATTACCATGAGATAGTCATCTGGATTATTGTCGATGACAAATCCGTACAGGTACAGTAACTCCTGCAACAAAGGAAATAGGCTGTAGTAGTTTAGAAGTTTGAACGGGCACCAGGAGCTGTGGAGTTGTGCTTGCCCTAACTATTCAAAAGAACATTTATACAATTTCTTTGGAAAAATGTGATTCTTTACTCAGAAAGTAGTCTTTGTTGCTAATGATGAATGTATCATGCACCATCAAAAGTATTCATCATCATCTTAGCCTCTCTCCTGGCAATCTGGGTTGGCAAAAGTTTCGATGATCTATGGTTTGGCTGAGGATATGGTATTTGATAGGGTGGAATGTTCAAACAGGATTCGGTAGCTGACACCAGTTAGTTGGGATAGGGTTTACATGATGATGATGGTTGGAAAAAGTTTTGGGAGCAACTGCCAATGGGCACCGACCTACCTCTTCTACTCGGGCTCTTGGAACTGGTCATGGCAAAGGATCACATTGACACCACTCACCAACATGTTACCACCCAGTATGGTGCAAGATGTGAACTGAAACTGGAAGGAGCGATTAAAAGAGCAGAAGGAGAGAAGTGGAAGAGGCAAGAAAGATTTCACTCCCAAAAGGCAGTCAGAAATTCTTTTCTTTTTTTTCTTTTTAATGGAAGAGTGGTAAACCAGGGCTGAACAGCATGGGTGAAATATTTGTGAATGAAAAACGCAAAATAAATTGGCATCCCAAAGCCCCAAAGGAAACAAGGACATGGATGAAGATAAGGTCCAGACAACTTTGGAGGTGTTCACAATTTTCCCAATAACTCAGCGGGTAACTATTAGTTCGAGAAGATTCACTAAAACATTATTGCAGGGGTCATTAAGTAAATTATGGGCCATGGAGGCAGCCAAATATTATTCATAAGATCTTGAACCCATATTGAGGATTCAAGGTCCCTTTAGTCACATCTTATTTGAAGGTGATGAGATACACAATTCCCTTGCAAAAAGGTAAAGGCTTTGGATCTCTCCTAGTATTATACAATCTCTGTTCCTTGAGTAATTTAATTTATTATCAACATATTGTTCATCATCATCAACATGGCCTTATCCCAACTATTCGGGGTCCACCTTGAAATTGTTTTGCCAATCATTTGGAATTGGAATTTTTGTGAAAGTTGTTTCTTATCAAATGAAGAATACAACTTTGGAGTCTCGACCAAGGCACCCTCACATAGCACAGAGCATTTCCATAGCATTAGTAATATGGATTTCTAGATCTTGCAGTACAGGTTCGAACCATACAACAACCAAAAGGTAGTATGCTTTATCTGCCCTTGGCAGACTAACTTTTTGGATTCAATGAGACCAACTTGTCTCCAAGAAAAATACACATCCTTACAACGGAACTCCAATCACCAACATTCCCCACAACATCACGGGTCAGCTAATACTGGGGGGGAAAAAAGGCACATCCCAATTCCCATGTAAGGCCGAACTGGATAAGATGCATGGGCAACCCATATTCATGGTTAGATGCATGGGCAACCCATAAGGCCGAACTGGATAAGATGCATGGGCAACCCATATGCATGTGGAAAGAGTCTGCGCTTATATGCATGGGTTTTAAAATGGTTATGGCACAGCCATCTTGTAACTGTATTGGTCCCCACTGTTACATGATATAGGCTGTATCAGCCCATACAGGCTGACACGGTCCAATATGGGGCTGATAGGCCTGATACGGGCCAATATGGCCATAAATGCTGTCTCTCTCTCTCTCTCTCTCTCTCTCTCTCTCTCTCTTCGTTTCAACCCTTGAGGAAGCTTAGAAATTTATTTTAGACTAGATCTAGGCCTATTTTGGAATCAAACAAAAGATATAAGTGGGATTTGATGAATCAAAGCAGATGGGCCGTTTTAGGGAAAAATCAGAAAAAAGGGGCTAATCATCACTTTGTTTCGTTATATATATATATATATATATATATATATCTTCTTCTGTCTTGTATTCTAATGACCTGTGAAATAGTCCACCAAATCGTACTTGATTTCTTTGATCAGGGCATAATTGATTGACTTTCAGTGTGTCATGCCAACAAACAACATTCTGATCAAAGAAGAGTTAGATAAACCATTAAATACATAATAAAAACACACACAAAAAGTGACAAATTCTGGTGTTTTACATTTTTTTTTCCCTATTTTTCTAACAATCTTTTGAATTTTTTGGCCAAAAAAATAAATAAATCTGCCAATATAGTCTAGTATCATCCAATATGGGTCCTATATGGTTCAATATGAGCCGTTCGTATCATTTTTGGACCCATCTGGTATGCCACCAATACCATTACTTAGAACCTTGCTTATATGTGTAATCTGTGGATGATTCCAAATTTTCCATTTCCTTACAAAATGACTACGTACATCAGCATGCTTTGCTCTCATGGAATGCAAGATCAGATGAAATTAGGTTGAACTTTGGTTGTTGCCGAGTCACTGCATAGGAGTATAGAAGCTTTTCCTAATTCTTCAAAAGAGGACCACAACTAAATGGATAACAAAAAATAAGTCACAGTATTGCATACAAATAAAGATATTAGGGCCTGTTTGGGAGTGTGGATTCGGAACCCTCTGGATTTGAAATCCTCCTATTGTGTTTGGCACCCTACATTGGGAATCAACTTTAATCCAAAAGTAGCTATGCATGGTATATTTACAAGGGTTTGAATTTAATTGCTAAATCAACTTTAATATCTCTAATTAGTGACGTATGTAATGTTTGACACAATGGTTGTAATAAGCCCGCTGAAATATATGCTTTGCCCGAAAATGATGAAATTCCAAGTCTCGGATGGGCCACAAGCACAATATCATGTCCGAGTGACTAACCAAAGATTTTTAACTGCTGATTTACATGGACAATGTTTGGATGGTGCTGATCATAATATTAAAGTAATTATAGTGATGCAATTGATAATCTAATTGTTTTGGGATATCATTAGTGGGCCATGTGCCCAATAGAATAATAGCTTGGTGACACACATGTTACACATGCAACTCTTGGAAGGATTTTAGATGTAATCCAAGCTCTCACCGTGGATTTGAAACCCCCTGGATTTGAAACCCCTAGTTACTTTATGCTACCAAACAACCAGGGGATTTGAAATCCCCTCAAATCCCCCCAAATCCATGGTGCCAAACGACCCCTTGTACATTCCATAAATGTACTTGAATTTCTTTTATTTACACAAATACAATATATTATGCATAAAGTAGCCTACCTAAAGCCATATAATTTATGTTAAACTTAGTATGTTGCCGGTCATATATTATAAATTACATTGAATATAATAATATGCACAACTAAACCATCTTTTGTAACCAAGGTATTAAAAAATGGTTATGTAACGACCGTTACTTAATGGTAACAGTGGTAACTATTAAGCGTGAGGGGTTACGGGGCCAAAATATGTTTTTTTTTTTTTTTTTTAATGATTGTAACGGCTGTTACAACCTCTATCGTAACAGTAACGACAGTGGTCATTACAGACACCGTTACCGTTATGGAATACCTTGCTCCTAACAGATGTGAGGGAAAACCCTACAAATATTATTTACTGAAGCAATCGGTCTCTCATTGACTCTAGAGACTTTCACCTATCTAAAAAGACATTTTGGACCTCTTATGAGAATGTTGTGGTAATGCGTTTGGATTTGTTTATATTTAATAACTTTCGCACATAACTAGCAAGAAGTGCCAATTATATAACCCACCTAATTTTCAGCCAACTCAGCATGCTCATGTCAAGGCCATGTCAAAGCCAATCCAAGACAAAATTATGGATCAAACTAGCAAGAACTTTAAACAAGAAAGTTTGTTGAAGAAAATAAATCAAGTTATTGAGGAAGGGTTGTAAAAAGTAAGCAGTGCAAGAACTATTCATGTAGACTAGAAACAGTATATATATATATATATATATATATATATATATATAAAGATGGATAACAGCCATTATTGATGTTTCCCCTCAAAGTATTTTTTTTTTTAAAAAAAACTTAAAAATCAAGGAAACAGTCTGCTAACTCTTGAAAGAAGGTTGCATGAGAGAAGTCAAGACCCAAAAAGGAAAAAGAAAAGACTTATGTGAGAGCACAGGTAAGTACCTCATTTCCTTTATTCCCATAACTAATGCATATCTCTTTCTCAATTTGGAAGGCATTCTGGTCAGCTTTCAAATGTATAAAAAACGGCAATTATTCAGATAAGAAAAATGCTTGAAACATGGAAAAGGAACTCATACATGCACTATCTACACAAAACACACAATGAAAAAGAAAGAAAACTACTTCAGCTAACTGGAAATCAAAAGCTGAAAATTTTCAAGATGTGGTTGACTTTTTGAAGGAAATACACTCATGTCCACCTAACTCCAGGAAAACCAATAAAATGATTTTAAAAAACCAAAACATACGCATCACTTATCGTGGAGAGTCAAACACTTACCAAGCAGAGGAGAAACTAATGCACCAGAAAAAGCCTTTTCAACATATATTTTTCTGAATGGCGTTTATGCTTTTTAAATACAACGGATAGTATAACCAGAAAAACCCTAGAATTTTTTAACTTGCATATTATTAAGATGAAAAATCTATAAATGGAAACTTCACTACCAGATAGAAGGTACATCGAAGAGGGAACTCCAGTGGTTGATCCAGATTCATCAACTTCCCATGTTGCTGCAGCCTTTAGATCTGCGTAAGAGATAGTCTCCAGTTTAAGGCAAAACACTTATTGAACTAGTCATTGTGATGTTGAGTTTGTAGAATCCTTACTTTCACCTAGAGCTAGGAGATGGTAAATAGTAGGGTTATTCAGAGTTATCTACAATATTGCCTTTTATTTAGGTATCATTTCCTTCACCGACCAACATTCCGTCTTCTGGAGTGCTGTGTAAAGAAAAAGACCAACCACAAGAGGCAAGTGGCATACCGTGGTTGCAGAAATCAATGCCAGGAACAAGACCCTCCACCCAAATAGTCTCTGGTTGTGTTGAAGTCAATTTATTTTCAGGGACTTCTTGTTCTCCTCCGCAAAATTGGCTTCCTAAAACAAAATCAAGGTAATCTTTTTCATCTTGAAACCATGGATTAGTCCCCTAAAACCTGATCTCTAGATCTTTCATACCCTTCTACAATCAATCATAGAACAAAAGTATAATAATTCAATAGTTGTTGTATTTCTCCATGGAAGCCATACTAGAATAATCAGGTAGAGAGAATAATGACCTCACCTCTTTCATCCTCTCCGTGACTTGACATTTCACCAGAAATTTGGGCCAACGGGGCTCCAAAATCTTTATTAAGGGAGAAAGAACCATTTTCTTGCACTCCTGGTACTTGAGGAAATACATAAGTACGTGGAAAAGGAATGTTCAAAGCGCGAGTCCAAAATATGGAATTTGCCCTGACATAACACCATTGACACATTAAGGAATCAAATTTATTTGTAAAAGACACAGGTAAAGGATAAAAGAAATAAGTTTATGCAGCTAAAAACTGAAGTCATGAAGCACTGAGTGACTTCTACCAGCTATTTGGCTTCCATGAAATGGAATGTTAGAGAAGCGAAAGCGACAGTAGAATGAAATAAGATTCAATCTCAAGTAAAATACAACGATTGCACTGTTTGATACTAAGGGTGATTTGGATGCATGCAAAATCACAAGTGGAATGGATATCTTGGTGAAATTGATGGTAGTTATCTGCTTCGCTTTGAGGCAGCAAAAAGAACAGGAACACAATGCATTAGATCCCACTTTTCCACCTTTCCAGCACCAAAAAAATATCCAAAACATTTCAGATCCCACAAGAAGCATTTCGGATTTTGATTTGGGGGAAAAGCATCATGTCTTTCAACCTTTTCAGGAGTCAGAACATCCAAACACAGCCTAAATGTCTACAAAAAGTTACATATACCTTTATAAAAACTTCTAGCATTCATAGACATGGACAGGATGGACAGCACTGAAAGACAGTCATGGAATTTCGCCAGAACAAATTTGACCAAGAATTTCTCATCCTTCATGTCAAAATCTGCAAACTGTTTGTCCTTTGGCAACTAATTGCCAGTACCTCTTAAAGTAGGATATCTGTTTTGCTTAGAAAACATGTTTGGTTGAAAGATATCAAACTATTTTATTGAGAAGAGATGCATACCAGAGAAAGTCTTCGAAGCTCGCCTCCCTGGACAAGTAACAAACCAGACCACAATGTTTAGTATGTAATAAATTATAAAAGAGGTCTCAAGTTCAATCGGTTGGAGCACAAGTTACAGTCCACAAGTGGATAACTTCCAACCTTTTAACTGCATGAGACATCCAAACAGCCCAATAGGTTGGCTCCACCATGAGGATCACCTTGTGTAAAAATCAGCATATCCACTCATTAGGTGGGCCACTTGTATATTGCTATTTATCAATGGGTAGAAATTGTTTTCTATGGTGTGGACCACCTGATGAGTAGATAGCGCTGATTTTTGCATGAAGTGATCCTTGTTATGGGGCCAGCCTATTAGAAGGGTTGGTTGTTACATGCGCTTAACAGGAAAGTTATCCACTGGATAGACCATAACTTGTGGGCCAACTGGTTGGATTTGAGACCTTCTCACTAGTCACTACAACAACAACAACAACATTAATTAAAAAAAAAAAAAAAAAAACCGAAGTAGTATTTAATCCAACCAAAAGAACCTTAAAAGGATAAACGCGGCCAACTAAAAATTGACAGTTCCCTAGTACTTCAATGTAGTGCCAAGTAAATAAAGACAGGCCAGATTAAATCTGTTTAAGTCCTAGCGCTGTTAAGCAAGAAAAAGAAAGACACAATTCAAGTTGTAGAAATACCCAAAGAACAAGATAGAAGCACATTTAGAGAAGTTTTCATCATGAGAATGCATGTATAAATAAAAACTGGAAAAAGATGACGCAATTTTCTGTGGATGTTTCTGGCAACTTAAGAAATACAATGAGGTTGTACTTTCAGTCAAGCTCATAAAATTAATAGGCTGCAGTTTAATATCAAAATAAAAGAAAATCCAAACAGTAATCCAGTAGCTAGAATAAACTTGAGCATTGTCAAAGTAACACCACATCATTTATTCCCAATGATCAATTTAAGGTAGAAGATGGAATTTGCATACCTTTCTGATTCCCCATCAAGAGGTAGAAGTTCCTCCAGAAGTCGCTTCACCTTGTTGTCAAACAAAGCCCGTAAATTCTTCTTCTGTAACAGAAACCTGCTTTCAATCATATACATTGAATAAACGATGCAAATGACGTGTATCAAAATGACAACTGAGACTATAATTCAAAGAGAAATAAATAATGGTGTGCAATCTACAGAGATCATGGATTAGGACAGGAGAAATACAACTGGAAGTTCAAAACAAGCGTGTTATTGCAATCATAGATGACGATGACAGTTTTACCTGCAATTCAGTTGCCCGATGCAATGTCGTCCCCTTCAGCTCTGAGAGTTCATCATCGGTGAACCAAAGTGGATTTCCAAAGGTGGTTGGAAGCATATCAAGGTACCTACCATTCTTCATGTAAGTACATCAAGAAAACGAAATTGAATAAAAAAAAGATAATGAAATAAATGCATACGTCAATGATGTCCATGAATAAATATGCTAAAAACAACAACCACAAATTTGAAATAAGGAACACCCATAAAAACAAATAATGAAATGAAAATGACTGCAAGATTTATTTTTACGATGTAATTAGCATTGATACAGATTTGAGAAAAATAAGAGAACTACACGTAGCATCATCTTCTAAGCTATGAATGCATAAAAATAAAATCACATGGCTGACCCTACAACATCTTAACAAGATGAATGCTCCGCCCAGTTGTCTCATGCATGTTAACATGCCACACATGTATGAGATCCCAGCTGGAAAATATGTTACTCCACTCATCAGCCAGGCCAGACTCAATTACAACTCTCCTTTTCTTAGCCAGTTCATGTAATGCTTCACAAACCTTGCAGTGGAGGGTTTGAGGAGTTGGTGCCATCAGCATCAGAGACATGTACAAAGAAATGGTCCATTGATTAACCTTTTTGCATGTATGTCGTTACCAGCGCAGATGACACCTGATTAGTGGACCAGTTTGATTTTTGAGCTACAGAAAATTTGCCATGAGGCCCACCTGATGAGTGGTCCACATCAGAACACATTTTGCCCCATTGACACACGTAGGGTGGTTGGAGATGCACACCTGAGCTTAGCATTCCTCTCTAAAATAAATGCATTGTCGTTGCTACAAAACTAGCATCAACATACACTTGAAAAAAGAAGAGAAGGATGGAGAATCATGCATAGCATATAATGGTGAACTCTATATTTGTAAAGATGTAACTACAAGTGGACAACCCAACAATATCTAACAAAATTCAAATCTCATTGTCCCTAGAATCATCTATCCGAATCCACTAAAATCGAAAAGAAAAAATCCATAGCACAAAATGCACACATACGGCTTCCAAGAAGAGTCCTTACGAACATGCTCCACTGTCAGGAACAGAATCATTAAAAACCGATCATCAACATCACCTTCTTCGAACATGGCTCTACATTTCGGTCCTAAGGTCGGATCTTGCAACACTCTCATCGGAGTTATAGCCAGATCGAGAGGAACAACTAGAAGAATTCCTGAAGGAAAAAAAAAAAAAAAAAATCGAAATTAAGGTGAAATGAGCAAAAATTAACTGAATTGATCAAACATCCGTTATTGATTGAAACTACCATTACCTTCCCCACTATCGTCAGCAGAGAATATACCGAATCCTTTCGTGGGACCACAGTATCTGATTTCGCAACTGCGTAATTCGACTCCATTCACCTGCATTCGAGTTCCAATGTATGAGTGGTGGGAATCTAACAGCACTTATGAAATTCGAATTTCCAAAATTCCATCTTGAAACGCGTATGAAGAAATCCCCGCCCATTATATTTGGATGGTGGGGGTATGTATGCAGAAGCTTTTTCTTTAACTGTTTGTATAATAATCGAATTGAATATTTTTTTTTAAAAAAAATTCAAATATGAAGAAGACAACTACAACGGAAAACGGTTGTGGTTGAGGATAGCTGACCTGCAACCACTGTAGGAACCGTTCTAGTTTCGCCTCTGCTCGAGCTTCTTCCATGTTGCAAGTTAAGGTCAATGGAGTTGACTTTGGATGATCGCAAATCAGCGGCGGACGTTAGCGAAATACGCCCTTTCCGTGTGAAGAAGAAAACGCGAGAAAGATGGGTTCCGGCGCAGACGAGGAGGGGATTGAGGCGGACCTAGTTCCTGTGCCACGCGGCAGGCTAACTAACGGGAAGAGAGATGTGATTGCCACTCGCGAGAGTAGGATTTGCGAACCCCTACCGTCCCACGTGTGCCAACGACGTATGTGTGTGCAAGATCTGGGTCGTTCTTCGGGTGGGACTTGCAGTGAAAATGGACTTGTTTGGTCATCACACGAGCGACGTGAACGAAACATGGACGATTAAAAGTTTTTTGGGGCATGATACATCCGTGGTGGGGTCCAAGTCCAACGGGACAACGTTCTTAATGACTAGACCGTGGGCCCACTGGTCAGGCTAAGAACCATACTACGGTGTGAATGTCTTCAGCTGGGAGCTGATCCACTGCCCCAGTGGGGCATGGCATTTCTGTGGGTTCCACTGTAGATGGGCCACTGATTAGACTCTCCTAACCATCTAATAAATGGAGCTTTTCTCCCGAAATATCAGCCATTGTCTGTCCATTTGTAGGTCACTGGTTAAAGGGGCTAGGATTTTTATTTATTATTTTTTATTTATTTTTAACAACTGATCACCTACTGTCAGCAGACCTTCAGCTTCCACGCTAGACATGTTTCTTGTCAACATACAACTAACACAGGATATCAGCAGCATGTAAGGTTGGGCCCGACCTATTAAAATCAAACCTATTTCTTTTCTTCAGTGAACTCAAGTTTGCTGGTACTGATCCTCCACTCGTTTGGGAGCTTGCATCTTGAATGGATTGGATTCCACCCCTCAAATATACTAGAATCAAGGTGATTCTCAATCTTCAATTATATTTGGCAGCTTGTAATTATAATATGTTAGAATCCAAGCCTTCCATTTGAAAGCATGTATCTGAAATGCATGGTAGTTCTTTATTTTCACAAATCTTGAATATGATTGATTAAATCAGTTTTAATATCTCAAAATTAATATATTTATGATATTTGACAAAATGTTTAAGCTTGTTAAAATATATACTTCCAAAGAAAATGAGAAAATTCTAAGTTTTGGGGGACCACAAATGTAAAGAGCACAAATGAGACTTACTAATGTTTTTAAATTGTTTATTTAGATAGCCAACATTTAGATAGTTCAAATAATTCTATTGATATAAATTTAGCATTGCAATTGAAATTTAGATTATTTTAGGGTATCATCAACATATCACAAGTATAGTAGTGCGGTAGCCTAGGAACCCTACTTCACACATACAACTTTGTTGCATTAAAAAAGGGAGCTAAAAAAGTGTTTCACTCCTCATACGTCGGAATCTCATAAAAAATTTAAATTTTCAAAACACAATAAAAATTTATATTTAAATATATGCATTCCCATTTACCTTCGATTACACATATCTAGATAAGTAGGTTTGATTTCATTTACATGACCTAAATACAAGGTGCCAAGATAGCCCTTCAACTCTCATTCTTAGTGGCAGACTCATAAGAGTTTCAACACGAGGTCATGGGTTTAAGTACCCATTGTGGTGAAATACTACTATAGTGTGAGCGCGTGAGTGAGTGCATGTGGTGAAATCCCACCGTGGCTCCACAAGTTATGGTGCCTTGCATGGGGTTCTCTATTTTTAGACTCTATCCCATTCACATTTGACTACCAAATGGACAGTCTTGAACTACTTCATGTTTTCCAAACGGATAAAGCCATCCAACGAGGAAATTCCAAATATACAATGTGCTACACTGATTTCTAGGTGGATGGCTGATGCCATGGTTTGCAAATGCAAACTAAGATTAGAATCAAGTTGGGGTACAACTTAGAGTTGAATAATTTCAAATTATTTTGGAATAATTACAAGAATGCTTTTGAGAATAACTGAAAATTAAGACAGCTTGCCTTTGACTGAAAATATTAGCAAGGCCCTTCTGTATTTTCTTGATGCTTTTGTCCTGTGCATTGATATTGCCTTGACGTCATATTTTCTACTGGTGCAAGACTTAAATCACATTGGCAACATGTACATCTTTGAAGTGTTACTCCTTGCTCTCTATATATATAGAGAGAGAGAGCTATGAAAATTCATCTTTACATGAAGGGTGGCAGATTATATATTGACAGGAGAAGGGCTCTACTACAGAAAGGTTTTAACTATTTTTTCGGAGGCATTCTTGAATTTGTCATATTTACACAATTCATACTTAGAAAAAAGAAAAAAGAAAAAAAGAACAGGTAATGGTTATCTATAACACATAAGAACATCTTACATGTATTGACATTTGCCTTTGATGGGTCCACCATGAAGTGAGTCTGGAAGAGGAATTAAGATGGTCCACTCATTAGGTGTACAGTATACTGAATCATTGAAACCAATGGATGGTTGATGGTCCAACTCAACATACAAAAGTGTTCCAGGTAATGAATCAGCTTGATGTGCATTGTGGGTAATCTTCAAGATGGAGCCTATGATGGACGGTCCATGCTACAGATCATCCCACCATCGGACTATCCAAATCAAACAATTTGTGGACTTCAGAAAATATGTTGCAACTTGTATCCTTGTTTAGCCATCCATTCACAAAATCGTTTATAAGACACTAGGGTGATTTGATGGAAAGGGACGCGGATTGGGTACTACCACAACTAGAACCTACCTAGATAGGGATGGTCCTGTCGGGGCTATGTGGGAACTTTTTTACCTTTTTTGGTTAGCTTGTTAGTACACCCGCTGTCAGTTTACACTACACTGTTAGCCACCCCGTATAGGGAAACGATACAAAAACCTCAGTGTTAAAACGAGGTATCTTTCACTTAATCTACCACTTGAGCTATGGATTTGGGTGTCTGTGGGACCTACCTTGATGTATAAGTTTTATCTATACTATCCATCTATTTTAGCATATCGTTTTAAGCATGAGCGTAAAAGGGAAGCAGAGTGAAGGCTCAAGTGGACAACACCACAGTAAGCAGTGGGGATTGAGCTGTTACGGTGAAACTTCCTACGCCCCACCGTGATGTTTATTTGCCATCCAACCTGTTCATAAGGTCACATAGACCTGGATGAAGGATAAACACAAATATCAAGTTGATCCAAAACTTTTGTGCCCCCAAAAAGTTTTCAATTTCAATCCCCACTGCTTACTTTTGGTGTGATCCACTTAAACATCCTCCCTTTTGGGCTCATGCCCTAAAATAATCTATCAACAACATGGATAAAAACATATACATCACGATGGGCCCCACAAAACTCCAGACATGATTGTCCTGTAGGGAAATGCGGAAGGTGAGCCCTCAAGATCTGACGGTTTACACAATAATTGGGACCCTCACAAAGCTGAAGATTGATTCTCCAACAGCCCTCCTATCTACTACTAGAGCAGATAGAACTATTCACACCTCTGATCCTACGGTATATAGTGGCTCCGGATTGCGATCTACGGATCAGATCGTCCCAAGGACAAGCCGAGATGGACAGACTATAGCGCACTCTATTTCTCTCTGTATACTCTCGGTGTTTCGTATCATTCAATGCGTTTTATGAGAGAAGCGCACTCCTTTTTATAACAGAGGAAGGAGAGTTTGGGTGGGATTGGGATAAGGCCACATCATCCAGTCTTATCCTTATCTCCTATCATAATTCAAATTCAAAGTTGAATTTGAAATATAACAGAAGAGGAAAAAGGACTGAAGAAGCCAAAGCTCGTGGGACCCGCCACACTAGTGATTGCTCACCAGTGGGCCCCACTGGCCTACGTCCAACATGTCCGTCTCTAGCTAGGTGCATCCGATGGAAGGACATTTGGGGTGGGGCTGATGAGAGTCAGGCATGAGACCCGGCAGATGAATGCTGAAAATCACCCGAACATCACCAACACCTAATCGTTTTCTATGGTTAGGGATTCCCATTAATTCCTCTCCTCTTATTATTTTATTTTTAAAAAAAATGAAATTCCTCTTCGCATTTTGTTCACCCTTCAGCTAGCAACTCACCACAGAAGAGGCTCTCAATGTCAGCAAATGAACAGCGCCTTTACTCCATTTCTGTACAACCGGGGGGCCATGGTTCAATTCTTTTAAGACCTTTGATCTCAAGTGTCCCACAACCGATGGGGACACCCAAGAGGCTTTCAGATTAAAAGATCCCCAGCATCCAATATAGGACTGTCAATGGGCCTGGTAAAATCAAAATTTCGAATAGGACTGGCCCGTCAGGCCCGGCCCCTTGTCATTCTGTATCGTTACGTGTTTTTTCTCTTAGCCACTTAGGTCAGGATCTTCCAACATCGGAGATTTTAAGGATATCTCCCCATCGAAGTTGGGAACTTTACATGGTCGGCATCACAATCATGGACCCTAGCTCTTCACTTCCAGATGCAGGAGGTTCAGACAATGACCCTAGTCCGCATTACAAAAGAACAAGAACCACGGATTCCTATAGGGGTCAGCATAACTGAAAAAAATGATTTTGGGAGATTTTGGATATTATATATGTTCGGATCTAAAACGAGCGACAGCTAAAATTCCAATGTGGCTTTGTTTTGCTCAAGTTGCAAGCATGGTTTCAGGCTGGCCTGATTTGATGGGTCCTGAGAGAAGTCGCAACTTGGCCCGAGTCAGCCAAGTTGTCCATTTTCTACGGTGATGTATCAGATCAAATTTGAACGAGTCCAGTTGATTGACTCATCCATCGTTGGTTTTCAGTGAATCTGACCAGGTACACATGAAGATGCATACCATTGATTCTACAGGAAACATGGATGGGCCATAAGGCCAGCTCACACTCTACCTGAACAACTACCTAGAGGATTCTTTGGAACAAAACATGTATTATCAAGGGAACTTTGGTCGACCTGTTTCTTGACCCATATGTACCTTCCGCGGGTCCTCTAAATGAAGGGTTAGGACCGTCCAACCAGCATGAATTCCAGGCTCCAGCCAATCTTAAGATGAAGGGTTAGGACCGTCCAACCAGCATGAATTCCAGGCTCCAGCCAATCTTAAGATGTGCTCCGTGGGGTGATCAGCTCAGATCTGGCACACATGGCACCCATACAAAATTCAATCTGATAAATAACCTTAATAGATGCCTAGAACACCATAATCTTGCCTCCTAGCTTATTACATGCGGAACAGTCATAAACTCCCAAGCAAGTTAGGATGAAAATATTCACTCTAGCTTCTAGCTCTACTCACTGCTGATGACTTCATAAACAATAAAGCATATATGATCGATAGAAGCAAATTATATTGAGTGAAAGATTACAGATATTTACAACATCAAAAAGGAGAGGGTGCTGACAGGTTTAGAAATTAAGAAATTCACAATATCATATCAATGGTGGCACTATCAAGCTTCATTTAGGTTAAAATATTTGGGGGGCTCATCCCCAGCATGTTCCCAATCAAGCACCGAACCGACTTACAATACAAACTACACTCCAATAAAACCTTTCACTCATCTTCACAGCCCCACAAAACTAACTCTGGCCAAGAATTGCAACACAGTTTGACCAGCATGTGGATCAAACCACAACATCCAACCATACATCAATACAGTATGTGAGACGACTCCTAAACTGTTAACTGCATCAGATCCAGCCATTCATCACTTCGCAATCACTTCAACAAACAAGGGAGGACCGCAGAGATGGGGCAGTTGGAAGATGAGTGCATGATGCCCAGCGAATGACTGACTCAGTCACCATGAGATCCAGATGCTCAAACTCCCCGAGGCCAATTGTGCGGTTCCTCTTGCTGTGGAAACCTAATGCTCTAGACATGGTTGCCCCTCCCCTTCGAACCTCAGCTGCTTTGTGCTCAGTTTCCCTCATCTCATGAGAAGCAGAAGAATCCGGCAACATAAAGAGCTTCCCAAAGCTGGCATCTACAACCCCAACAGAACAATTGAGATTTGAGTTCCCAGTGGGTGAAATACGTAGCAGAAAGGGTAACTTAGGAGGGAGATTGTACCTCTCTGAATCATATTAACTTTTGAACTGATGGCTGTGAAAGCCAATGTGTCCTCTTGCTCGTTCGGAGGACACGGACTGAAAAATTGGAAGCTGGGCAATGTTGGAATTGGAGAAGAGAATCCTGGGCCATCTGATTCGCAAGAGCTGTGGAATGAGAAGCAGGCCGACGCTGAGCAAGGAGTATTGTCCACCAAGAAGGAAGAGAAAGATGATTTGCAAGTGAACACAGGTGAATGCTCCAGTGGGACACCACGAGGAACAGGGGACCCAGAGCCAAAGCTCAAGTCACGATCTGCAGAGTTCTTTGGGGTAGAGAAAGAGCCGCTCCCCAATCCCAGTTGCCCAGAATTTGATTTCTGAAGTTCAAATCGTTCTTCCGGCTGATAGCAATAATCCTTTATCCAGGGATGGTCTGCAAAAGAAAAGCCAATATTCTAAAGAAAACCTTAAGCACGAGACCACTGATATTTCCCATTTCAAACACCATGCTTACAATCATAACAGAAGGAAGGTTACCCATGACCCAGTAAGATTTCTTCTTACTGTATTACAATACGAATTCCCACGGGGCTCAGGTGAATCCATCTCCGACAGTAGTGAACTATTGTATAGGAGGGCTCACTGTAATTGCATATGGCCCCAAAATCACCTGGCTTGGATGATCATAGGCATCTGATTAAGGGCTTGCAAAATGGAGGATAAGAGCATTTGTCTTCCTGTCCAATTTGCAGGCCCGTAATCAGATGGATGCGATCAATTAACCAGGGAGATTTTGGGGTTGTGTGCAATCCATAGCAGACTGCTTCTATCTAACAGCAATTGTTGGTCATAGGTTGAGGTTACTTGGGTCCCAAAGAGGAACTTGCACCATAATACTAAGAAAATTTCTCATTGAATCATCTCACTGGAATAAAATCCACGACTCTCTAAGGTCATGATTTCGAGGAAATGATGAAAAGAGAGACGACAGAGAAACATATGGTGTACCATGACTTCAGTGTAGCCTCATATAGCTAGATAAGGATTTAAGAAATCTGGGACGACAAGATTCTTTTCCCTTTTTGAACAGTCAGCAACAACAAGATCACACCTAGAACCAGAGAAAAAATGATAGAGTATATATATCTATATAAAAAGATTCCTCTTAGTCCAATCAGATGTCATTATCTACATCGGGGCTGTTTGGAGACAACAAAGTTTTTTGTTATGGTTAAAAGAAGAAGAAGAAGAAGAAGAAGATTGTAACTAAACATAATAGTTACATTTTGTACAATTTTTAACCCTGTTTGGTAAACACATGTGAATACGGAACTACTGTGAACTCTGTTTAAAAACTAAGGTAGTGTACTAGAATTGACATTACATATACAAAGTATCTTCCATTGGGTATCCACAAATCTGACAATTAAAATATGATTTCACTGTTTTATGATGGTTTATGATCCACCTAAGGTTGGGCCACTATTTGGACCGTTTAAATTTAGTTACTCATTTCTCATGTGTTTGGTTTAAGATCCATCTAAAGTGGGCCAATTATTTGGGCAGTTTAATTTTAATTTACGTATTTCTCATGTGTGGTTGTGGTAAGTGTGGCAATGGACCAGGCAGCCCGCTGAACTCAACTCACCTTCGGATCAGGCTTGGACCTATTATCTTGGCCTGCATACCAGGCTTAGGCCTAACATGCATGGCCTATTCAAATTTTTGGGCAGGGCTTGGGCTCAAGTCATTTTAGCCCAACCTAGCCCGTCTTGATCGGACTTCATATGTATGTCTTATATCCTACATATGCCATTCTAATCCTCAGTTAAGCAACCCAAGCATCTTGAATGTAGACCACTAATTTTGCTCATTTTAAATGTTTTCGTTGTACATACGTGACCCACTTGATCAGCGAATAGATTAGGAATATTAATGTAGGAAATAGGGATTCTTTTTTTTCTTTTGCAGGGGGGGGGGGGGCGGCGCAGAGAGAGATGGCTGACCAACCAATTTATGGAAAAGGGAGGGATAAGAGCAGTTGTTGTTTTCCTCAAACAACCTTATTCAGACACATCAAAAGAACTTCACTTATCAAATTGACTCAAATAAAACCAATAAAGAGTTTTTCAGAACCTTACATGGGAATAATTCATGCAGAATCCATGACAGAAATATCAAGTTAAGATGCATCGAAATTATCCATCTTACCTAGAACTTGTGCAGCAGTAAGTCTTTGAAGAGGATCTGTAGAAAGCATTCTGGTAATCAAGTCCTTGGCAGATTCAGATATACGATCCCAAGGATCAAGTGGAAAACGGAGATCAGCAGCCCGAACTGCATCAAATATCCTCGACTTAGTCTTCCCCCAAAAGGGTGGCATCCCACTGAGAAGGATGTAGAGGATAACCCCAGCACTCCACACATCAGCAGCCTGGTTGTAGCCCCCCGCCAGTACTTCTGGGGCAATATAAAATGGGCTGCCAACAGTCCCATGTAGACTCTGCCCTATAGAGTGTAGATAGAAACAATTGTTTACAGAATCACTATAAGTGAAGGAGAGAACATTCTTCATTTGAAACAGCAGCGGAAAGTAATGGGAGGACCCATTTTTCAGTAAGCTAAACTGTTCATATAGTGGACCCCATCATGGGATGGGCTATGTACCAACATCTCCCTTATCAGATGATCCCAGCATCCGATCAGGGGCCTGCAAATGGACAATTATATTCAATGGCTCATATTTAACAGGCTAATTGGACGGGGATCATTTGATGGGGAGGATTTTTGGTATGCTTATGTCCATGAAGGGGCCTACCATCTGAGCATTTTGGAGGCCCCATACAAACAATGCCAGGCTGAGCAAACTGCTTGATCAAACATTCAATGATCCCTCTTGTTTAGAATACAAAACAGTACGAGTCACAACAGCTCAACTGAGAAGGAAAAAAAAAAAAAGAAGAAGATGAAGAAATCCAGAGTATACCTGGTTTGATGTAGGTTGCTAGACCGAAATCTGCCAATTTTATGGGTGACGACGATGATTTTGTTGCCAAGAGGATGTTCTCCGGTTTCAAATCCCTGTGAACAATACCCTTGTCATGGCAATACATCACCACTTCCATCAGATGTTTGAACAAAATACGGGCCTGGGATTCGGGAAACCGCCCATGCTTCTGTAATCGGTGGAAAAGCTCACCCCCAGCACAAAGCTCCATCAGCAGATGCACATAATCCTCCTCTTCAAAAACAGCCTTTAGATCCACAACATTTGGGTGCCCGGACAATCTAGTCATAATCTCAATCTCTAGCTTTACACTGCAAATGTCATCAGGCGTGACCAACCGATCCTTTGCGATGGACTTGCATGCCAAGATCTCTCCGGTCAGCTGATCCGAACACACCCTGATGACACCGAACTGCCCCCAACCCAATTGCTCTCCCAAAACATATCGATCTTCCAACTTTGCTGAGCAGTTTGAGTCGAGAATGGTATCTTTCAGATTGGCAACCTTGTAGCAGTTGCACGATGAAACTGATGACAGGCTGCTGTTGCTTTTGGCAACAGCCATAACAAGAATTCAAAACTCCCTAATAGAAACAACCCCAAGTCACTCAATGAAATCTACAACATACACCAGCTTATTTTCTGCTTCTCAACCCCCCCACCATCCTAAAAATCCAAAACTCACCTAGAAAACTTTCGTGTGAAAGCATCCCCAAAAGAAAACCCCTTTCTATGGGAAAAAAAAAATAAAATTCAAAATCAACAGCTCCTGTCGTGTCCGAATCCTTCTTTTTTCTCAATACCCTTCGTGGAAATTTCGTAAGTGAAAATTACAGTCAAACCCAAACTTCTCGAACGGATACGAATTCAAAATCGATGGAGTCAACACTCCGCACCCAAAGGAGTTCTCACAGCCAGGGCCAGCAGTTGGAATTTGACAACGACATGTATCGTGAGAAATACTAACCCGAAGGATCCTCTTCTAGAAGCCATTAAACCCTAACAAAGCCCTGGATCTCATCATTCCCAAGCACTTTCGCCAGTTGCCCCGACCTGAAACCCACGTGAAGTCCTACAATTTTCAGATAGAAAGCTCCATTCTAGAACTTGAATTCCCAAAATCAAAATCACAGAAATAGGAATTCCTTTTCGCTTTGAAATTCCCCCCCAAAAAAAAAAGAGCAAAAAATCGTATTTGAAAATCAAAACCCTAGATCGTCTTGTACGACCTATAAAAGGTATAAAAAATAGCTAATCATCTACATAAAAAAAAACAATTCCACAAAAGAAAACAAAAACGCTGCAAGAGATCTGATTTCTTCAAAGAAGAAGAACAGAAGACTAAAAATCTCAGAATGCAGCTCGGTCGCATACGAGTTCTCCGCCGATTCCGTTCCGTTCCGAGTTCAAAACTCAGACTCGAGTAACGAAACGGGATCATAGCCGGAAATCTAGAGGGGAGAGAGATACGGACCCGGAAAACAGTTGTAGAAGCCGTTCGTTGAAGCTGCCGGGCGTTTGGTCCTCGATCGAGCTTCTACGCGGAGCTTCTCCTTTTTCACGGGTTTTCCGGTTGGGGATGTTCTTCTGCTCTCATTTCATTTGATTCGAATCGCGGCCACTTATGTCATTTATTTTTATTTATTATAAGACTTTTCATCATCAAGACGCGGACATCAAAACCGGATTTAACTAGAATAAATAAAGTTTCGAAATGATATGATGTAGTCGTACCTATCATAATACGATCCAACCGTTCGTTTTCGTACACCTGAATGTTGAATAATATATCTATAAATTCGAAATAAATCTAAAAGTTAAATGGATGGATTTTGATTTTATAATATCATTTTTTTGAAAATAGTAGACATCAAATAACTAATATGATTTTTAACCGTTAAATTGTTTTCAGTTTACCGTCCATATTGTAATGATTTGTTTTATATCGTTTTTTTAATACATGCAAGATTACAAGTTTTTATAAGATGAACGGTTCAGATCTAGTTTTTATCTGACCACATATACAGTAAACTCGTGGATATATCGTACTATGACAGAGACGGATCTATCATATCATTTTTCAAATGAATGAAAGAAACTTCGTTGGGAAGCGAACTTGGAAATGTGGTTTGAGGTTTTCGGCGTGAGGAATTATTGGATCCTCGGCCCACATTGTAAATTCTGGCGATTGGTATTATGATTTAGTGATCTGGACCACTGATCTTTTGGGATCCGTTTTGGATGTTTTTGTCGTCCTAGAAAAACCCATATATACAAATTTTCTACAGTTTTGATTTTTGGCCTAAAAATAGACGGTCCAGATAGACAAGGTCCATCTTCAACCAAAGAAAAAATGTTATTTTGTAGTCTTGAAGTATTTTGGGGTATTATTTTCCAGGGTGTTATGAAATATTCCAATGGCCTCGATCACTGATTAATGGGCCCCATTTGTAGGAAATGAAAACCCGAGTATATTGCTCCCTGTCGCGAGATTTTCTGTAAATACTCAGCTGTATTTTGATTTTTGAAATAATTTTTGAGTGAGGTGTAAATGCAGATGCAGAGGTTTGGAAATGGGAAATGGTTGCGTACGCCACCTACGTCCTTCCAGCTCACTTTTCTCAGTTGGGCGAAATGAATTAACTTAAAGGAAATCTACCCCGTCAATCAGGTAGATTATCCCTTATTTGACTTTAAAACCAAAAATAAGGCTGATTCATTAATAAGGTAGACCACCCCATAAAATTACAAATGAAATCTTTAAATTCACGTGGTATGGCCAATATGAGTTTTTGAGTACCGTCATTTGTGATCATTATTCATCCTGATGAGTCACATCAGATGAATGGATTGGATGGCATATAAACATCAAGGCAGCCCATATACAAAACTAACGGTAAGCGTTCCATCCCAACCTTTAACTTTAGTGGGGCACACCTGAGTGTAGCATCATCATGATTTTTGGGTTCGATGGTGATGAACATGACACAGCGTACCTGATGTACGGGATGGATCGTGTGAAAGCTCCACTCTCGAGGCTCTCGGTCAGCGAAATGAAGGTAGGGCGAGGAACCCTAGCGCTGTTCGGATAAAAAAAATGAAAAAGAAAAAAAGAGGTTTGAAAATAGACCACACACCACCCTCTCAAGTCTCAGCACACAACTCTGCATGCAGTACGTGCGTATCCATGCATGCGTGCGTAAAATCTGAACCGTGAAAAAGGTGAATCCTACATTCAGTGTTACCTAATGGAAAATTTACTTCCAGCCACATGTCTATGGACCATGATGAGTTCTTCTTTTCAACTTCCGTTCATTTCGTATGGGGATTGACCCAACGAGGGGATGGGAATATTGTATTCTACAAAACATCTTCATGGTGGGGTCCACATCATTAACGTATGATAATTCAAACAACCTCCCGGGTTTTCACGTGTGATGCGTTTGAATGTGTGCGTGGGAGAGGTGCGTCACCGGCTACAAAACCTTGAAGACATGAAGCGGGAAATGTTTCAGCGTACTAGAGGAACAGTGAATGGTTTCTGTAACTTCGTATACAATGTCATAGGACGCGGATTGCGTCCTACCCCTTCCCATCTCTAGCAACGAACGGGTAGTTCTGTGGGTGGGTCCATTGTGATTTATCTGTATATCCACGCCGTCCATCCCTTCTATTACATCATTTTAAGATATTCATATAAAAATGAGGCAGATCTAATACTCAATTGGTCCGCAACAAATAATAAGATTGGTTGCATTAGATGCACGGAGCATTAACTGGGACAGGATTGTGTACTACCCCGCCAGCCTCGGAAACGGATTGGCTACTGTCGGCGATCTGTGGGCCCACCATAATGTATTTGTTTCATCCATCTCGTTCATCCATTTTTATAAATCATTTTAGGGCTTGAACCCAAAAGTGACAGGATATAAATCTCAGGTGGACCACACCACAGGAAAACAATAGTGATAGGATATTCATTATTAAAATCCTCCCGAGGCTTAGGGCCCGTTTGGCCGGTTGGATTGGAAGGGATTAGACGGTAGTGGAAGGGATTGGATGATAAATCCCGGGAATGGCCAGGCGTGCCAAACAGTGCAGGTGATATGATCCAAATCCGACGGATCTTCAGACAATCCACTGACACCACCATCATTACTTTTAAATCCCATCCAATCCATCCTAATTCGTTAAAATTAGCCTGCGACATGTTTGGTTCGTGGGATTATGAGGGATGGGAAGCTTTAATCGTCGGATTGGCCGGGCGTGCCAAACGGACTGGATGTATGAATCCAGGGATATATCAAACCCATGGATCTCAAGACAATCCGCTGACAACACCATCATTACCTAGAAATCCACGCTATCCACCTTAATACCATTCACTCCCCTCCAATCCACCCGGCCAAACGGGCCCTTATTGTACTGCATATTTGACATCCAATCTGCTAACTATTTCATACAGGTGATGATGGGAAAAAACAAATAGTAACTTGATCCAAAACTTGTTTGGCCTCAAAAATGCTTTTAATAATCGATGCTCATTTAACACATATCGTGTAATATATATATATATATATATATATATATATATATATATATATATATATATATATATATATATATTACATAAAATAATCTAAAAAATTAGATAAACATCACGAATGAAACATATACATCATAGCATGCCCAAGGAGCACCGACCATCAGCCATTGGCTCGCGACGGGGTAGTAGCCAATCCGCTTTGGCCAGTCTTGAGCTGGATTGGGCAGGAGCTTTGAGTGGCCACCGTGATACGTGGATATTATCCACACTGCACGTGTGTGTATATATAATCATTTTAAGGTATAAGCCCAAAAATGATGCGGATCCCATGCTCAAGGGGCTACATAACGGAGATTAAACTCTGACGGTTGAAAACATTATGGGGCCACAGAAGTTTTGGATGGAGCTGATATTTGTGTTTTATCTTTATTCAGGTTTGGATGGCAAATAAATATTAAGGTGGGCCATAGAAAAGTTTTAAAAGGTAAGAATCATTATAACCACTGTGTTGTAGTCCACTTAGCATTGGACCTGCATCATTTTAAGCTTATACCTTAAAATGAAACACAAAAATAGATTGACGGTGTGGATAAGAGCCATACATCACGGTCGCCACTCAAAGCACCCGTCCGTTCGGAGTTGGAGACAGGTAGAATAGGACGCAATCCCCGTCCCATTAAATGCAACAGTCATCTTTCGTGTGGTCCACTTGAGCGTTCGATCTGGCGTATTTTTATTTTCATGTACGTACCTTAAAAATGATGTGAGAGAAAGGATGAAGCAGGTACATCACGGTGGGCCCGGCCTGCCCACAGAACTGACCGTTCGAGACAGGAGCTACCACCCCCACACCATCGATGCTATGTGGGCCCCACCACGATGTTTCATCCATTCCGTTCTTCCATTTTTACAGATCATTTTCGGGCTTGATCCCAAAAATGAGAGGGATATATATATATATCACGTGGACCACACCACATGAAAACAATAGTGATTGGATATCCACCGTTAAAATACTCCTAAGACCCACTGTGCTGTTTATCTGACATCCAATCTGTTGATTAGGTCATACAGACCAAGATGAATGGAAAAAACAAATATCAGCTTGATCCAAAACTTTTATGGCCTCCAAAAAGTTTTTAATGGTTAACATTCATTCAACACTGTTTCTTGTAATGTGATCCACTTGAGAATGGGATATACCTAATTTTTGGTGTGGTACCCTAAAATGATCTAGAAAAATAGATGGACGGCATGGATGAAATACATACATCATGGTGGGGCCCACAGAGCACCGACAACCAGCCATTGGCTGGTGGCAGGGGGAGTAGCCAATCCATTTCCAGGCGAGGGTGGACTGCAAACCGCTTCCAATATAATAGCATAAACAAATGGGACGGTGGTCCTGGAGAGTTGTCTAAGTGAGACCCCGTATCCACCAAGGTGGGTGGGACCCTGACTGTGGGGCTCACAGTAATATATGTGCCTTAAATCCACACCGTTTAACAGTTTTGAAAGCTCATTTTAGGGCATGATCCTAAAAATGAAACAGATCCAAATCTCATGTGGACCATACGGCACGAAACGAAAACTATAGTGATTGGATCCCCACCATTCAAAACTTTGTGGGAGCCACCGGAATGTCTATTTTCCATCCAATCTTTTGATAAACTCACAAAGGCCTGGACGAAGAGACCAGGTAAGTATTAGCTTGATCCAATCTTTTAATGATCAATTACCACTGTGCTCTTGTATAATGGTCCACCTCAGATTTGGATCTACTTTATTTTTTGCATCATGCCTTAAAATGAACTTTAAATACGGATGGACGGCATGGATGTAGTTACATATATCATAGTGGGCCCCACAGTCAGGGCCCCACCAACCAGGGTGGATGGGGTCTCACCTAATCCGCTCCCCCACACTTGTGCGAGTTCGGAATGGTTCATCTAGTGGACCCCACTGTGTATATGACCTGATCTAGAATTTAGGCTAGGCCCCTTACATGTATGGTAACTGGATCATCATGTACGATTACCAATTCAGTATATTCTTTTGTTGTGTGACCCACTTATGATCCCACCAACTAGATTCATGGCCAACGCACATACCGATTAAGGTCCAGCCGTTGAACGGCCCAGATCTAACACATTGGTGCCACATTGACGCATATGGAGACTGGAGACAGTAGCTCACAGCGATGCTGGTGCCCCGCGATATACGGCCGGAACAACCACAGCCCACATGTATTGGACGCGGATTTCTACTAAAGCCTTTCGCGGAAACTCGATAAATTTACGACTATGGACCCCACCTTTTATCCAGTGGTTTTATTAGTGGTTTTATTGAAGCAATACAAGCTCAGAGTACACACTTGGACCTCCTCGTATGGAGTCGGAATTTCAGGATGAAAATACCTCTCCTTTTGAGAGTAATTTTCAGTCGTACGCCCCGTTTCTTAGGTCGAAAATGCCCCTGCTTTTTCTGCCTTTTGGTTTGTGAAAGCTGGGTCTACCTTTGGCTACGGATTATAACCGTAGCGATAGTCGTAGCGATAGCCGTACCCATAGCTAGAGTTGGGCATCGGACCGAGTCGGATCAAATTCGGTCCAACTCTACTAGGTTCGAAATCTGCAGGGTGTGACTCGAACTCGATCAGATCTGGCACCGGATTTGGGTCATCGGACTCGAACAGATCTGAACTCTGTTGACTTAGAACCGATCCGAGTCTGACTCGGTTAGGAAACCCGAGTCGGATCGGATTAGGTAAGATTCGGATCATTCATTTTTTCAACGGTATGAGAATCATTATTCTCATTGTTTCTTATGGTGCGATGTACTTAATTATTGGATATACTTAAAATTTAGTATCAACTGCTAAAATGATATGGAAAAACTGATGGACAGCATGGATAAACCAAAAAATTTAAGACGGCCCCACACAAGCTCACACCAGCTTATAGCTTCATGAAGAAGCTTCAAGTCTCGTACCTTACCTTCCTGAAGAAGCTTGCTATGGATAGGGTGTACTAACAAGCTAAAAAGGAAAAAAGAAAAAAAAAACGTACAGTGCTATCAAGCACCGATACATTTACAAGAGAAATCAGGTTTTTTATTTTCCAAAATCCAGTTCCAATTTGAGCTGATTCTCCCCCAATCGTCAATAGCCGTTGAAAGGCTTCGATTTAGGTTGAAGTGTTTTAGGAAGAGGAATGAGAGATGAGATGTATCGGAGCTGGACTTTTACACGTTGGACAGAGAAGGATAAGAAAGGTTGCAGTCTGTTGTGTACTAACAAGCTTTAAAAAAAAAAAAAAAAAAAAAAAAACAAACAGGAAGAGCTTACATTTCATAAAGAGCATTAATAGCCAGAAATAATCAGATACTTTCGCCTGCACCATATATTAAGGTGGTGCACTATTTTTTCCCGCGAATGTATTAAATTTGTAGAGCATCTGATCCGTTGAAACATTTGGCCCCATCATGAAGATTCACTGATGAGAAAAATAAGCAGATACACTCATCAAATATATAAATATATATGTTGGCTCAGATCATTTGCATATCTTGATTCCAATGGTCTAACCCACCCGACAAGTGGAATGGCCCAAATTTTAGGCCAAGTGATTCATGACCTTCCCAGATTTTTTAACCATAGGCTGTCCAAACAATTGAAAAATCAGCGGGAAAGAGAGGCGTTGGAATTATAATTTAGAGTGTTGATGGATGTACCAGATCATTTCTCTTCTCTGAGACACATGCTTGTAGCGCTGCTTAGCTGACATCGGATATAGCTCTAGGTACGTGTCGCTCGAAGACGAGCACTGACACTCCTCAAGCTCCGAGTTGTACGAACAGGTGGGCCGCGGATTAGGCTATTAAAGTGACGTTACAAGTTCTGTGGGTCCCACTATGATGTATATGTTGTATCCACACCGTCCATCCATTTTGAGATATCATTTTAGATTATGAACCAAAGAATGAAGCATATCAAAATTTGTAGTGGACCCCAACACAGAAAACAGTGGGGAGAGTGATTCTCACCGTTGAAACTATCCTACGGCCCACCGTAATGTTTATTTGAAATCCAACCTGTTCAAAAGTTAAAAAGGACATGAAAGAAGGGAAAACACAAATATCAGGTTAATCTAAAACTCTGGTGGCTTGTAGAAGTTTTTAATGGTGGGTGTCACTGTCCCATGGTTTTCTCTGTTGGGGTCCACCGGAGCTTTAGATTTAACTCATTCTTTGAATCTTGCCCTAAAATGATCTCTCCAAATGGATGGATGGTGTGGATACAAAACATACATCATTGTGGGGCCCACGAAACTTAGTGATGTCACTTAAGTAGAGACTATGGCTACTAACCCGTCAGTAGCTATTCCAAGCCCGATTAGAGAGAGAGAAAGAGTTGCAGAGAGAGATAGAGAAAGAAAGAGAGAGATACGGAGAGAGAGATTTACCAGCCGGTAGAGATTGGGATTGGAAGATTCGGGGATTCCGGATCCAGTGAGGCGAGCATTCTTCAGGTGCGAGTAGGGTAAAAAACAGGTTGCAAAGGAGGGTTCAAGATCTACGGGTGCGGGCGGCGAGCGTTCTTCAAGTGTAGTTAGATAGGGTAAAAAAATGATTGGGTAAAACTTAAAAATAAAAAAACAAATATATATATATATATATATATATATATATAAAACTTAATAAATACGGTCCGAATCGGATCCAATCGGATCGGATTACGGATCGGGTCGGAACAGGTGCTATCCGTATCCGACCCGAAAATGTTTCGGATCTGGATGGGGCTACCCGATCCAGACCGATCCAGACCATTGGTTCTGTTCGAATCGGGTCGGATCGGGTCTGATTGGGTCGGATCCACCGGATCGGACATAAAATGCCCAGCTCTACCCATAGTCCTCCCATTGCAAAAGGTTGGACAGCGAGTTGGGGTCGACCGAGTCCAAACCCGGTCGACCCCAACTCACTGTTCCACCTTTGTACTTAAAAAAAAATAAAAAAAATTTAAAGGAGAACTTTTTCTCTCCTACATTTTTCTCTAATACATATTTATATAAATATGTATATATAAACATATAAAAAAAATTTCTCTCTTTTTATTCATTTCGTTCTTTATTCATTTAATAAACATATCTCTTAAACCAGAATGAGTTACTTGACATACCATATAGGATTTAACCGTAGTGATAGCTGTAGCTATAGCCTTACCCATAGCTTAGCCCATTCAGAAAGGTTGACATGACGAGTTGAATCACCAGTCCAAGCCCGGTCGACCCTAACTCACTGTTCCACCTTTGTACTTTAAAAAAAAAAAAAAAAAATTTTAAGGAGAACTTTTTCTCTCCTACATTTTTCTCTAATACATATTTATAGCATATATAAAAAAAAAAATTTCTCTCTTTTTATTCATTTCGTTCTTTATTCATTTAATAAACATATCTCTTAAACTAGAATGAGTTACTTCACGTACCATATAGGATTTGGGGGTAGGAGATGCTACTTTAGCTAACCAACCTACTTATTTTTCAAGATTCCATCAGTCTTCGATGGTCAAAAATTCATTTCATTCACTTTGTGGCCAATTTCAATCAGCTTGTGGTCGGAATTTCACCACTTATGGATACTCGAACGCTCGAGCGAGTGTTGAAACTCATAATAATCTACCACTCGAGCGGGGCAAACATGAAAATCAGCGAGACAAACATGAAAATCAGCGGGACAAACTGAAATATGAGCGGGGCAAACTAGAAAAACAGCGGGGTAAACTGAAATATGAGCGGGGCAAACTAGAAAAACAGCAGGGCAAATAAGAAAAACAGCGGGGTAAACTAAAATATGAGCGAGACAAACTATAAAAACAATGGGGAAAACTGAAATATAAGCGGGGCAAACTAGAAAAACAGCGGAGCAAACTAGAAAAACAATAGGGCAAACTGAAATATGAGTGGAGCAAATTAGAAAAATAGCGGGGCAAATTGAATTATGAGCGGGGCAAACAAGAAAAACAATGAGACAAACTAAAATATGAAAGCGGGGCAAAAAAAAAAACAATGAGGCAAATCGAAAATGAGCGGGGCAAACAAGAAAAACAGCGGGGCAAACTGAAATATGAGCGGGGTAAATAAGCAAAACAGCGGGGCAAACTAAAATATGAATGGGGCAAACTAGAAAAACAGCGGGACAAACTAAAATATGAGCGGAACAAATAAGAAAAACGGCAGGGCAAACTGAAATATGAGCAGGGCAAACAAGAAAAACAACGGGGTAAACTGAAATATGAGCGGGGCAAACTATTTGATTTTGTTGATGAATTTGGAACTTTAAATATCTTTTCTTTGAGAGTAATGATCTCCTACAACCAGTTGTTGGATAGCTTACAATACAATCTATCTAACCTGTAAACCTATCATTTGCCTGGGACATGAGGGCCATGCTAAAGGAGGGAGTCACCTTGAAGAATCATTTAGTGAAAAAATCAGGCTATTGTGCATGAAAAAAATAGAGAGTTTAAATCAGAGATGCTGATGGTGTGCTTCCGTGTACTCATTTGGCCCACCTGATAAATGAGTAGGGCTGATTTTTGTGCCAGTTGACCTACATGGTGGGTCACATTTCTTCATGGTTTAAATATCCTATACGTGACATATTGGTATATGTGATTAGTTATATCTTAAGTTAAGCAACAATGAATTTTCCAAGATTCCATTTGGTCATTGGTCGAAAATCCATTTCATTTAGTTCGCGGTCAATTTCAATCACTTCACGGTTAAACTAGAAATTCAGCAGGGCGAACACGAAATTGAGATATGAAATTGAGCAGGGAAAACTAGAAATTCAGTGGGGAAAACATGAAATTGACCAGGGCAAACATGAAATTAGGGCTGAAAGTTGGGTAGGTTGGCTCGGGTTGGTGCTCAACCCTAACCTAACTGAAGGTTCCTATACCTAAACCTACCCAACACAACCCAATCTTGGGTTGAGAATTCTCAACCCAAGCCCAACCCAAGAGGGCTCGACGTGTTGATTGGGTTGGTCGGGTGTATACGTGCTAATATTTTCGTTATTACATTAGTTTAGTATATTTCAATATAGGACTTATTTTTTATATCTATGATTTTATTAATTATATACATGATTATTCATCATAAAGAACTTCATTTTTTTCTTTAAAAAACTAAGCTAAAATATAGGACTACTCTTTTAAAAAGTCATGTAGCATAGCAAGCAATCTATTTGTGAGAGAGAAATCCGGCATATCTTGTTAGCTTGAGTCCTTGGAAATGATGTGGACAAATGAGACTCGACATCACTAGTGTACCTTCTACACAAACAATCCACACTCAATTATAATTTATAAGTAACTAACATATTGATCGGGTTCGGATTGGGTCGGGCAACCTAAGACCTCAACCCAAGCCCAACCTAAGTTTTATCGGGTTGGTGTTTGTATAGCCCAAGCTTGAGATCGGACCCGATATATCCTGCCCGAGCCCAACCCAATGTCGGGTCGGTCACGGGTCGGTCGGGTTGAACCCGCCCAACTTTCAGCCGTACATGAAATTGAGCAGGGCAAACATGAAAATCAGCGAGACAAACATGAAATTGAGCGAGGGAAACTAGAAAATCAACGGGGCAAACTAGAAAATCAACGCTGTTTTTCTAGTTTACCCCGCTCATATTTCAATTTGCCCCGCTGTTTTTCCTGTTTGCTCCTCTGTTTTTCTAGTTTGCCCCACTTATATTTCAGTTTGCCCTGCTGTTTTTCTAGTTTACCCTGCTCATATTTCAGTTTTCCCCGCTGTTTTTCTAGTTTACCCCACTCATATTTCAGTTTGCCCTGCTGATTTTCTAGTTTGCCCCGCTCATTTTCATATTTGCTCTGCTCATGTGGTAGACTATTAGGAGTTTCAACACCCGATCAAGCGTTCAAGTATCCATAGGTGGAGAAATTCCACTAGTGTGAGTGTGTGGGGATGTGTGTGTGTATGTAAATAAAAAAATCATTCTAATTTAGGAGATATGCTTAGTAAATACATAGACAAAAATATGAATTAAAAGATAAGAAAATATTTTTATATACTTATATATACATATTTACATAATTATGTATTAGAGAAAAATGTAAGGGAGAAAAAGTTCTCCTTGTAAAAAAAAAGTCAAAAATTCCATGCATTTCACGGACAATTCCCTTCAATACACGGTCATTTCCCTTCACTTCATGGTCATTTCCCTTCAATTTAATGCATTTCACGGTCAATCCCCTTCACTTCACTCTCATGTACCCAAAAATGATGTAGATCCAAAGCTCAATGGGCCACATGATTGAAAACTGTGGAGATTGAATGACATCACCATAAAAATCATTCGAGGTCGACCGGGTCTGACCAGACCCGGTCGACCCCAACTCGCTAGACAGTTACCCGGTCGACCCCATTTACGTGAAACTTATCTAAATGGGGTCGACCGGGTAACTATCCAGCTAGAGGTTCAGCTAGAGTTAGGGTCGACCGGGTCAGATCCGATCGACCCCGAAGATAGAGGTCCAGATTATCCGATGATGTCTATTTTTGAATAATTTGCCATCCACCATACGATAAACTAGATGGATGGTCCAAATTTAT
This sequence comes from Magnolia changhungtana, assembly GCA_030180095.1. Lineage (NCBI taxonomy): Eukaryota > Viridiplantae > Streptophyta > Magnoliopsida > Magnoliales > Magnoliaceae > Magnolia > Magnolia changhungtana. Next base: position 18,072,562 of record JASAUF010000667.1, on the reverse strand, counting down.
GTATCACCTTGTCAGGAGATGTTCTACCATATTCTGGTCCTTTTTAAAGCTGCTAGGTAGTTTATTTACTAACGTGCCCTAGTTGATGAATGACCCAGATCTATCTTACATCTTGATTCATTTGGATCGGATCGGGTCTTAGTTAGGGCTAAAAGTCGGGCGGGTTGGGTTGGGTTGGGTTGGGTTGGGATGGGTCAGGTTGGTGCTCAACCTTAGCCCAAGCCAAGGTTCCTATACCTCAACCCTAACCCAACCTCACCTCAGGTTGGGAATTCTCAACCCAAGCCCAACCTAAGCGTGCTCTCGGTTGGGTTGGTCGGGTGGATACATGCTAATATTTTTATTATTACATTAATTTAATATATTTAATGCACATTTTATTTTTTTATACCTATGATTTTATTAATTATATATGTAGTAATTTATTGTAAAGAATTTCATTTTTTCTAAACAAACAAGCTAAAATATAGGACAACTATTCCTTTAAAAGTCGTGTTGTGTATCACGCGATCTATTTAAGAGAGAGAAATCCAGCTTATCTTGTTAGCTTGAGCCATTAGAAATAATGTTGACCAATGTGACCCAAGCACTAGAATTTCTTGTCCCTTCAACAAAGAAGATCCATGCTCAATTATAATTTAGAAGTAACTTATGTATCGATCAGGTTCGACTTGAGTCGGGCAACCCAAGACCTCAACCCGAGCCCGACCCAAGTTTTATCAGGTTGGTGTTTATATAGCCCAAGCTTGAGACCAAACCCAATACATCCTACCCAAGCCCAGCCCAATGTCAAGTTAGTCACAGGTCAATCGGGTTGTACTCATCCAACTTTCAGCCCTAGTCTTAGTTGTTAAAAATACAATAAAAATTTTGGTAAGAAAATGGAAAAGTCAAAATTTGAAGAGTGGAAAAGTTTGGATTTAATACTAGAAAAAAAAAAAAAACAACCATACATGTGCATATGAGTGTGTAGATTTTTGCCAATGCCACACCTTTACATGGATGTTAGCAGTGTCCCCAAATCTTTTAAAGGGCACCCATGATGACAAATCATCAATTTCAACAGTTCACTCTTTCATAAATATAAGAGTAAGACATGGTGCAAGAATCATGCCGATTGAATGATCTTAACACAGGCCATTTTTTTACAACTGTCCATTATTTACGAACCATAAATCACATGGTTAGAATTATCAAATCACAGTGATTATTTAGAATGATAATAAGTATAAAGTGGGATCTACTTAGATGTTTCAAGATGATGGTTAGAACACCCTGATCCATAGCTTAAGTGGTAGACTGAGTGAAAGATACCTCGTTTCATCGCTGAGGTCTTGGTTTCGATCCCTAATGAGGGTGGTTAACGGTGAAGTGTCAATAGTGATTTCCACCGTTGAAACCATAGTTGGCCCAATAGTGATGTTTGTTTGTTATCAAACCTATTCATAAGATCTACAGACATGGATTGAGCTAAAAAAACACAATTATAAGCTTGATCTAAAACTTCTGTGGCCCACCTCCTCCACTTCAGATCCTCCACAAGATGAAGAAATTGGCCCTTTCTCTATTGATGAAAATGATGTCTCCAAATTCACTTCAAAATAAGAAGCTCAAGTGGGCCACGTGATAGAAAATAGTGCAGATTGAAATCTGACAAAATAGAAAACAAACGGGGTCGACCGAGTCTAACCCAGTTGACCCCAACTCGCTGGACAGTTACCCGATCGACCGGGTTGTGACCCGGTCGACCCTATTTAGTTATGACCAGGTAACTAGCTGACCTAGTTTGTCAGGTCCTTGGACCAAGGTACTTATGGCTACGGATTAGTGGTACCTATGGCTACGGTTATAATCCATAGCTATAGAGACCACCAAATCCGTATCCATAGGCTGGCTTACTTAAAAACGAAGTTGGGGTCGACCGGGTTAGGACCCGGTCGATTAAGTCAGAGCTAGGCCTATTGCTACGGATTATAACCGTAGCCATCATTATAGTGCTATGCACTTTTTCCATTTTTTTTAATTTTTTTATTTTACATGGAGAACATTTTCCCCCTTACATTTTTCTATAGTACATAATTATGTAAATTTGTATATATAAGTATATACAAATACTTTGTCTATTTATTTAACAAGCATATCTCCTAAATTAGAATGTTTTTTTTTTTTTTTTTACACACACACACATACACCCCCACACACTCACACTAGTGGAATTTCACCACCTATGGATACTCTAACGCTTGACCGGGTGTTGAACTCCTAATAGTCTTCCACCCGAGCGGGGTAAACATGAAAATGAGTGGGAAAAATAAGAAAATCAGTGGGGCAAACTGAAATATGAGCAGGGCAAACTAGAAAAACAGTGGGGCAAACTGAAATATGAGCGGGGCAAACTAGAAAAACAGCGGGGCAAACTGAAATATGAGCGGGGCAAAAAAGAAAAACAGCGGGGCAAACTGAAATATGAGCTAGGCAAACAAGAAAAACAGCGGAGCAAACTGAAATATGAGCGGGGTAAACTAGAAAAACAACAGGGCAAACTTAAATATGAGCGGGGCAAACAAGAAAAACAGTGGGATAAACTGAAATATGAGCGGGGCAAACTAGAAAAACAACGGGGCAAACTGAAATATGAGCGAGGCAAACTAGAAAAACAGCAGGGCAAATTGAAATATGAGCGGGGCAAACTAAAAAAACAGCGGGGCAGACTAGAAAAACAGTGGGGTAAACTGAAATATGAGCGGGACAAACAAGAAAAATAGCGAGACAAACTGAAATATGAGTGGAGCAAAGTATCTTATTTTGCTGATGAATTTGAAACTTTGAACATCTTTTCTTTGAGAGTAATGATCTCCTACAACCAGTTGTTGGATAGCTTATAATACAGTCCATCTAACCTATAAACCTATCATCTGCCTGGAACATGAGGGTGATGCTAAAAGAGGGACTCACCTTGAAGAATCATTTAGTGAAAAAACCAGGCCATTGTGCATGAAAAAATAGAGAGTTTAAATCAGAGATGTTGATGGTGTCCTTCCATGTACTCATTTGGCCCACCTGGTAAATGAGTAGGGCTGATTTTTGTGCCAGCTGACCTACAAGGTGGGTCACATTTCTTCATGGTTCAAATATCCTATACGTGACATATTGGCACATGTGATTAGTTGTATCTTAAGCTAAGCAACAATGGATTGTATGTGATCATTACTTTTCTTACAAATAAGAACCACCCATTTGGTGAGGTGATGAATGTGAAACATTTGTTAGTTGATGATTTCTATCGCTTCAATTACAAACTTTCTTGAGACCAAGAGATAAGTAGTCGACATCGTTACTGTCCTGAGGTGGTTTTCATCCTAAAATGGTCATATTTCAGTTTGTCCCGCTGTTTTTTTTAGTTTGCCCCGCTCATATTTCAGTTTGCCCCGCTCACATTTCAGTTTACCTCGCTGTTTTTCTTGTTTGCCCCACTTATATTTCAGTTTGCCCTTCTATTTTTCTAGTTTGCCCCGTTCATATTTTAGTTTACCCCACTGTTTTTCTTGTTTACCCCGCTCATATTTCAGTTTGCCCCACTGTTTTTCTAGTTTGCCTAGCTTATTTTTAGTTTACCTTGCTATTTTTCTTGTTTGTGCCGCTGTTTTTCTAGTTTGCCCCGCTCATATTTTAGTTTGCCCCACTGTTTTTCTTATTTGCCCCACTCATATTTTAGTTTGCCTCGCTGTTTTTCTTGTTTACCCCACTCTTTTTCTAGTTTACCCCGCTGTTTTTCTACTTTGCCCCCCTCATATTTCAATTTGCCCTGCTGTTTTTCTAATTTGCCCCGCTCATATTTCAGTTTGCCTCACTGATTTTCTAGTTTGCCCCGCTCGGGTGGTAGACTATTAGGAGTTTCAACACCCGGTCAAGCGTTCGAGTATCCATAGGTGGTGAAATTCTACTAGTGTGAGTGTGTGGGGGTATGTAAAAAAAAATAATAATAAATCATTCTAGTTTAGGAGTTATGCTTGTTAAATATATTGACAAAGAAATGAATTAAAAGATAGAAAAATATTTTTATATACTTATATATATATATATTTACATAATTATGTATTATAGAAAAATGTAAGGGGGAAAATATTCTCCATGTAAAAAATAAAAATAAAAACAATAAAAATAAAAAAGAGAAAAAAGTGCATAACACTACAGTTATGGCTACGGTTATAATCCGTAGCGATAGGCCTAGCTTTAAACCCGGTCGATCGGGTCCCAACCCGGTCGACCCCAACTCGCTGACTTCTTCTTTTTTTTTTTTTTCCTTCCTTCCTGTTGTAATCCCCACCGATTTTTGTGGGTCCCATTATGAGGTATGTGTTATATCTAAACCATCCATTTATTTGGCAACCTCGTATTAAGGCTTGAGGTGAAAAATAAGATAGATTTAGCTATTAAGTGGACCACACTGTAAAAGGCAGTGGGGAATTGAACGTCGACCATTGAAACCCTTTTAGGGGTTATAGAAGTTTTGGATCATTACAAAATTTGTTTTACCTCTTCATCCAGGTCTTTGTGACCCTATGAATGAGCTTAGACGGGGAGGATTTCTCACAAACATCACAGTGGGCTCCACCTGAATTTCTAATTGTTGACGCTCACTCAATACTGTTTCCTGTAATGTGGTACACTTGAGATTTGGATATACCTCGTTTTTGGTCTCATATCATAAAATGATCTGGAAAAATAGACGGCATGGATGAAAAGCCTACATCATGGTGGGGCCCACGGACCACCGACCATCCGCCATTAGCCGGTGGCAGGGGGAGTACCGAATCCGTTTCCGTCAAAAGGAGGTGTATTTTCGTCCTGAAATTTTGACTCCGTGAGAGGAAGTCCAAGTGCGTATTCTAAGTTTGTATTGCTTCAAAAAAACTGCTGGATAAAAGGTGGGATCCATAGTCGTAAATTTCTCCAGAAAGTTCTTGAACCTAGGTAGGGGCACACTGACGCAGGGATGAACGTGATGAGGATAAATACTCCGAATCCACGGAGCTTCTCTGAACTCCTCACAGAGACTTCTCGAATCCACGAGGAAAGAAAGCAGAAAATAGAAATAAATTCTAATAAATTCGAAATTGATTAATTGATGAATAAAAACGAGTTCACAACCCTTTAAATAGGGGTACCAAGCAATGAGAAAGAAATCAGAATCAAACTACAACTAAAACTCCTAGAATTCGCGACTTACTATAAATAGTAAACTTACTATTTATAGACGGTTGTGATGTCTACTAGTGCACAAGGTTTTTGGCCAAAAATAGTAAGTATCCTATTTGGCTTCACCAAACCGTTCCCCTAATTATTCTAAGCTCTTTTCACGTTGGACGCAACTCCTAAAGCCCGACGGATGAAGAGTTATAATCAAACTAAAACTTACTATTTATAGTAAAAACGAAATTAAAACAGGGAAATGACCGTCGATCCAGGGGTTTCTCGCAATTACGAACATCGCAACCCTGTGTAGCTGGGTTGGTTCGCTAAAGTAGCTCGTTCTATCCCAAAATCGTATATTTTACATCAGCTAACTCATTCCGGATTACGAGATACGTCTGATCTAAGGTCCGATTGTCCAGATCACTTCTGTCGTCAACCGGGCCTTTTCTGATCCATCTTGGCCATGAAACTGCCCGCGACCTGTTCTACATCACACACTGCAAGTTTTGTGAGGAATTTACACCGTTGTTCCGTTTTGTGGGCTTATTTTAAGATTTATATCAAAATTGAGCGGAATCCAACCCTCAAGTGGACGGCACTAAAGGAAAAGGTGGGTAGGTAAATTCCCACTGTTGAAACTTACGTTCCATTCATACCATTCCATTCGTATCGTCGTTACTACTAGGATGAACTGAAAACATAAATATTAGACTAATTCAAAACTTTCATGCCCATGAATATTTCAAATGTGGACGTTCATTTCTCACGTTTTTTACCTATTTAAGTCTTGGATCCGGCTCATTTTTTCTCCCATTTTCAAAAAGTGGGTGAACATGATGGATTTATCACGGTGCGCCCATCTAAGTTTCCATGGCAGGACTTACCGCGAAAGTCAGCGTCCCCATGTAGCAGCATTGCAAAAGCGCGCAAGTACAAGGTAGCTCATGTACACGCCACCGCATGTACTAGCATCCGATATAGCTACTAAATCCAATCCATCCATCATGGGTCCGACTACATAGATGCCCTGCCCAAGAATCAGGTCATCCCAACCGTTTAACAAACAAATGTATGCCTAAGAAAACATAGCTGAAGTTTTCAAAGTAGTCCACCTGTTTCTAACGCGGCCCACCAGATGACTGCCACAGCCTGATTTTTTATTTTTAATTTTTTAAAATTTTTGGTGAGAACGATCCTCAACGTGAGACCCACCTGATGGACGGCTTAGATGTTACACCTGTCTGCCACGGTCGCACTTAAACTACGGCCTTAGCCAACGTTATATAACCAATAGTAGAAAGGATGGAGAACTAGGATCATCTGACAATGTAATTTGGACAATGGGTCATCCATCATGGGACCCTTTGGATGGACAGTCTGGATCTCACATGAAGAACTCTAGATCATGGAGTACAAATTTCTACACCACGCGGGACACGAAAGTCTATCAACGTTTCAAATTGCTTGAAAATTACAGAATACGTCGCTTCTTCCCACCATTCCAAAGCTATAATCAATCTGATGTTGCCTGAGAAAAATGCGATGAGCATCCATGCACGGGAATGTGGCACGCGTGTGCAAGCTACGAGCTGCACATCAGGCCAGCACCGTAATACAGTGCGTTGATAATCCCACACGTGTGTACAAGGCTGCTAATACACAGACCACCAAATCCGCCAACCTAGAACATTGCAACTAGATGTAATCTATTAATCGAATGGGAATGTCAACGCTCTTGCCCAAGAATCAAGCAGGTCCAATCATTAGGTGGGCCACCATTTACTAAACAAATTAAAGGCTGAAAAATAGTTCCACAGAGTATTTCAACTGTCGAATTGTTTTTTAAATTGTCGGGCCAATTTCTAAATAAACTTTATTTATTTTTGAGAGAGAATATCCATATAGTGAGAATTGTTGTACATTATTTTTAATCATTCTTAGGAGAGTTAATTAGGAAAAGACACATATTATTGCACAAGAAGTTTACATTATGTATAAATTTTGGAAAGATATTTGGAGCACATTTTATGAGAATGGCAGTTGATGTTGCTCAAGTGATACACGTTATTTGATGACAGAACGTGGCTGAGTAGTTGAAGACAAAACGTGATCAAACGAGAACGAGATAAGATCTACAAGCAATTACTAGGACAAGTGTTGAAAAGAGAGAATAATCTAAAAGGTCAGGGTGATGCTTGTGCTAAAGCGATTGTCCTATATGTAACCATTGGACATTAGAAAATGCATCCAACTCAATCAAATAAGCCAATTAAATTAAATCTATCCCAACATAGTCCTATCGATCATTTGTTGTGTTTCTTAGTATAATCAGTTCTTTACAATCCTATCAATCATTCTTTATATTTTTTAGTATAAACAGTCTTTTACATTCCTTAGCATAATTGGTAGCCTAATCCAACATTAAGAATAACATTAATCTAATAGTTATAATCCTTAGTAGTAATCTAAATCTACGCTCATACGTAAGATGAGTTCTATTTTAATACGTGTAGTTTTTTTTTTTCTTTCAAAAATGTGTTTTGCTGAAAGTTCTTTTATATGAAAGGCAAGGCGAAACCCATTTTCGGAGGATGAACCTTACCCTCCGATAATCGGTTCATTATCTTAAACATCTTATGAGTAGTTAAATAGGCGGCCGATCTCTCTAAATCTCAGTCATATATGGTTAAATTCGACGTATTGGCATATCTTAACACTCAAGGTCAAAATTGTTTGATTGAAATCAAGTCGCACAGTCAATTCTAATATACTCACACATATCACACATGCCCCATAATTGAATTTGAAATTGAGAGGCAACTAGAACCACCTAATGGACAGCTTAGATGTTGCACCTATTATCCTTTGGAGCACAAGTGGACCTAGTGAAGCTCCCACAATATAGAAAGGTAGAGGTGTAAACGAGTCAAACTGAGTCAAGATTGGCATAGCTCGACTCACCTTGGCCATTAGCTAACCACAGCTTGAGCTCGGCTCGACTCAATTCTCAAGCCTAAATGTCCAGCTCAGCTTGGTTCGAAATTTTTCAGGCTCAAAAAATCAGCTCAACTCAGCTCGAACTCCGCTTCAACCGAGTCTAATAAAAAATTTTCAAGTCAAATCGAGGGAGCTAACCGAGCTGACTCAGTTCATGTACATCCCAAGAGAAGAGAGACCACTCATTCAGTGTCCCACACATGCGATTGAATGTGTATTGTAGGTTTTCTAACCATCCATTCCTTCCATAAGATAATGGCCCACCTGATAGAAGACCAGCCTGATTTTAAGCCACTTGGAGCCACCAAATGAATCTCTAACGTATGTGTGAGCCACCAAATGAACGATCTACATATGATACACTGATAGATGGAGATATGTAAGGACCATGGGCAACATCAGCGAGGATATTGTCGTATAACTAATTTCCAAAAGCAGTAGAGGTAGCTGACTTGCCTAGGCATGCGGAGGGCTTGACTTGCACTAAATAATATATAGCCGCGTGACAATCATGCATTTGGTTCGCCCATCCTTAGGTGTGTGGTCATATGATCACATTGGATTCTAAAAGTCAGGCACATCCAAGACTTAGGTGGGCCACACCATAGGAACTGTATAAAATCAAATTTAGGTGATGTGACCAACATGGATATGGAAATGTGTAGATCTTTAGAGAATCCATTCATCGTGTGTGATGCCTCAGGGTAATGGATTAGGTGACACAGGCACAGTAGACCCTACACTATAATGATAGAAAATCCTATCTCAACTATTTCTGATGGTGTATGGCATTTGAGTGTTGAATCTGTCCCGATTTTGGGACCCGGCTGGAATGAGGATCGATAGCACTATGGATGGACGGGATTGATCTTATCCATATCAAATCATTTTGTCCACGTTAGCAAAAGTAAAGCCCTCCTTCTGCCTGCAAAAGTGATATAAGAGTTTTCATTTTCATAACCCCTCTCTCTCTCTCTCTCTCTCTCTCTCTCGTGGCTATCGATGCATTCGTTTTCAAAACCTCTCTCTTTAGTCTGTCTGACAATGGCAACTCAACTATGAGGGTTGATTCGGTAAAGCCAAGACATGGCAGATATAAACGTCCAAATTAGACGTGGTGATGGCACAGAAATCTGAACTGTTCATCAAGTGGGCCATAGGTGGATGGTAAATAGTTTGAGAATTATGTTGACTGAGAGCAAAGATATCGAATGACTGAAATTCAGTTGGTGAAATTAAAAATAAGAAATAAAAACAAAAGAAGAAGAAAAAAGAGTGATAAATAAGATTATAATATAATAGGTAGGGCCAATTTGCAGGAAATGGCTTACAACGGTTCCGGAAGATAGAGACCGGCAATGGAAGATCTGCAGTGCCCACACCTTACATAGCTTTGCACATTAACATGCAACCATAAGGCAAAGGGCTTTCCTTTCCATCAGGTGGGTTACACTGTTTAGATCTTCTAGCCTTAAAATCTGACCGGCAATATTGTGGATTCAAGGAATTACTGAGCTCAGAGGATCCACAACTGTGAGGCCCACCCTGATGTATATTGTTATGGGTAAAAATGAGTTAGTCAGAAGTGCTTGAACATTTGTGCACGTTATGTAATCGACAAGTGCCGGTCATGACCAATGAGCTCCTCAATGATCAAAAAGTGAAAATATTATATTTTTTACGGCGTTGAGCCCTCCCATGGCCCTATTCACGCTAAAACAAACGGGTCAATCTCCTGGAGAATAAAGCATGAAATAAATCAAAGCATCAATCACACACCACATACTTTTTTACGTGAAAGCCCTCAAAGTAGGAAAAGATGAAGAATGATCATCTCATATCCACTTTATGTTATACTAAGGAACGTTTCCTTCTTCACTCCACGCAGAGGTGGATGAACAATGAACAATAAAGATATTCAAAGAAAACGGTAGAGATCCTACTCGAATGCGAGGACGTGGAGCTCGGCCAGATATAAACCCACCGTGAGAGATCACCTCCACGAAACATAACCTCCCTTCTACATAGGTCTCTTTCTCACCGGATGTTCTCACCTCGGTCTCTACTACATGTTTTTTACATCAACACAACATCGACATCATCATCATTGGGACCTTTTTTATAGTTTCGAAAAACGTCGCTTAATGAACACCCGTGATTAAGGACTTGTTTCTCCTTGTAATTGACTCCATCCCGATTGGCTATAAATAATTTTGCATCCAATAGAGAAAAACACACATACAAACTCTAATCCATCAAATCTCTCCTTTTTGATCCAAGGGTTTGGTTCGACTTCATCGAAGGGTCCCAGTTTCTACTATATCCCTCAAACTCCTTTGTCTTTTTGATGGCCTTGTCATCATTTCCGACCCATTATCGTCCGTAAAGGACCTTCTCAATCAGAACACCTTTCCAAAAGTATCTAGGATCCAAGGAAAGAGTCTCTATGTAAAACTATAAAATGGTCCGACTTGGATTTTTGCTCAAGTGTATTGATGACTAAAATACAAGAGACCACGTGCTCCTCCCGTTACTTCACGCTAAGTTTTTATAGAACCTCTTCATCCAAAGTATCTCTTTACATGCTTCGTGAGATTTTTCTACTTTCGATAGTTATATCTTAATGCTACCTCATAATCGGTTAGATCTCTTCGTTTTCTCTACTCTTAGCTTATCCACTCCCTCCCGCAAACGTGAACATGAACCCCGTTGTAAACGTTCTACTTCAGAGTGGATGTCACCGCCAGGTCCCGTGGTTTTACCTCTTTACAGGGTTTTCCACGTAAAAATCTCTCAACCTGGATGAGCCTCTGATAGATCTGCTTGATTTCCATTTCACCGCCGCTTTGCTCTTTATCGGGATTGGCAAGTTTCGGTTAGACTACACCAACCAGTATATGCTATCCCGGGCAAAGTGTACACACCATAGTTACATCAAACTTCCTATCGGTTTTGAATTATGGGTATTTTCTCAGGATGATCTCTTCCCTCTGGCCTTCGTCTTGAGACATTAAGGCTCAATTTGAAGATGGAAGACTTACCGCTTTATTGCAGACTCTTCATATTGAACCGCTCTTAGGCTTTCTCAATAATCTCTATGACCGTGATGATTGGAAGAAAAGCTTTCCGAAACGGGGAGTTATTAGACATTCCTGGATGATTCTGTGTTCCACCACGTGTCTTTCATCGCAAAACTCGCCCACAACCTGTTCGGCATTTGAAATCTTCTTAATGTCTTTTCCCGTGATGAGCATGTCATCAATATAATTTTTTCGATAAGGCGAACTAAGAAATCACCATTCGAGAACTTGGTTACGTGAACACACGGTGGTCACATCCGAATAAGTCATACCCATGTTTCAACATAACTCACGAGTCAAACTTCTTGATGATGAATTGCGGAGCTTGTTTCATTGCCCATACAAGCTCTTCCTCGGTTACACACCATATAAGTCTTGCGCTTTGACTTTGATATCCATGGAGTGCATGTAACCTTCTTTCAGAGGAGACATGGAGAGAAGTCTCGAGGGTCTACTCTGGAAAAGGCCGCTTCATCTGATCACGATCCACTAGAGCCAAGAACAAAGCAACATCCGTATGGATGTCATCTTCAAGAGGCAAGTCGAGTAATAGAAAAGATGAATATCTTTTCGAATCTATTCATTTCCTCTGACTAAACCCTTTCACCACAAGTCCGGGTCTTGAACCTGAATCGTGATTCCTTCGCTCAACCTTCTTTCGGAACACCCACTTGTTGCTAAAGCTTTCTTACCCTTAGGTAGTTCACCATATCATGTCTTGACTTATGTAAGGATTCCATCTCCTCTTGCATAGACTTTCAACCACTTCCATGCGCTCGTCGGCATAGGGCCTCGACATAATCTTCGGCTCTCCCCCATCAAAAGCATAATGTACTCATGTGGCTAGTACCTCTCGGATGGTGTCAAGATGAAAATTCCTCACCGTGCGTGACCAAAGATCACACCTGTGGCTGAGTCGTGGATCAAGACCTGTGTCCCGATCGTGAGAAGGAACTCTCGCATCTCGCATATCCACCTCTCCCGTCATCGGATGCACCACGGGAATAATGGATCCATGTCCTCTAGCTCACCCGAAGCTAGGTTGATTCTTCTCTGCAAGCTCATTAATGTCTTCTATACACGATCTTGGCCGGAAAAAAACATCTCTGCACACTTTACAACGAAGCTTCCTCTCGCCGGATCCTATAAATTATAGACCGAACTTTTCATCATGTGACACAGGCTAAGAACACACATGCGTGATCTTCAAGCTATATCGAGCTTGGACCTCTCATCCTTTGAAGTACGTGAACGGATGCCTTGCATCCAAACATCGAGATAGTAAACGATAGATCATGTCCAGTTTCACACCTTCTCGCTTCTCCAATTCAGTGCATGCATGGAGATTTGGTTTATCAAATACACCGAGGACAAAAACTTCTCCCCGGTCTTGGGTAACTTGCATTTTGTTACTTTTATACATGCATCGATTCTCTCAACAATGGTGCGATTCATTCGGGTTTACACCATTAAATCGTTTCGGGAGGTCTTCATGCCGTATACCCAATTGACTTGCATGCATGAAAGTCGCTAATGTATTCACCACCATTGTCGCAATGGATGCACTTCAATGGTATACTTCGTCTTTCTCTTCTCGACCATAGCATGAAACAATTTAAACACACCAAAGACCTGTCCTTGATTTCAAAGCATAAACTGTAACCCTCCTAGATGAATCATCTATAAAAGTGACAAAATACAATGCCCCACCCAAGTTTTTGTCCCATGCAAATTGACCACAACATCGAATAAACCAAATCTAATGCATGCACTTTATTAACATGAGAAGCTTTAACAAATGAAACTCTATGTTGTTTCCCGATAAACAATCAAGAAGGTTTTGAACATGATTCATCATACGTCATCTCGGAGTGCTTCTGCGTAATGGCAAGCCATTCTTTTTCACTAATGGTCCAACGCTCGGCATGCCTAATGCTCGATGTGAAGATCAATCTTCACGTGTCAATCCACCCTGCACACATGACACTTACCTTGAAAAGTTCAGTGCAACACTTCTTTCCTCTCCATGATCAACGAACCTCACAGATGAGCTTTTCTTCGCCCATCAAGTAAACCGACTTTCATAGCCATCATCATCCGGGCCCGTCGACATCAAGTGAGCTAAGATCCGGGATATGCCTCACATCCTCCCGAGAACCAATGACGGCAGCCCACATCGGGACACACAAATATCACCGAACGATTTTTGATACACGTCAGATTTCCATCTTCACATCCCCACATAGTCACCACTTGAGGAGCTTCAGTGAAGGAGTCCTGTCAAGAGGTACTCGCATATGAAATTATGAAGCTCCCGATGTCTATCACCCAGAAGATTATTTCGACCCTCCAGCCGACGAGCATATAGTGGTGATGTAAGAAAATAATAAAATCCTTGCATAAGAACCACACCTATGGAATGGTTCATCTTCCTTCCATTTTCCTTTCTTATCATTTTCTTACCACGAAGATTCATGCAAGTGGCCCTTCTTGCCACAATTCCAAGATTGAACATCTTTTCTTTTAATCGACTTGCCTTTGATTTATCTCAGTGCCTTCCCACCCTTCCTGTTCTTTCCTCTCCCCCCGATTCTCTCACCAAGAGCCTCTTCTTTGAAGATGACACCATATGAGACTTCCTTGTTGTCTAGCATTGAAGAGACAACGGTTACCTGTTAAATGGATATCTTTCCGTCTCCATGGTGACGGAAGAAGAGATTACTGTAGAGACACCACCAATGTCTCCCAACCGTCAAGTGCAATGAGCACTAAGCATAGTAAAGCCCGAATTATCATCCAGGACCATCTTCACGGCAGAGGTGAGTTGGTTTACTATATTGCTGACCTCATTCATGTGCTCGCCCGCAGAACCACCACCACCTTGTGTTCACGCGCAAGTTTATCGAAATATCTTATTACCGTTACTCTTCCTCTATGTTGATGATATGCCCTCATTTCAAATATGAGACATCAGAAGAGTTTAGTTTGAAGTAGACATGGTGGGACACAGAATCATCCAACCATTGTCTAATAAACCCCACCGCCTTCGGTCCATCTTCTTCCAATCATCATCAGTCATATCCTTGGTTTTGATGATATGCCTAAGATGGAGAATATGAGTCCTTGCAATAAAGCAAGTCCTCATCTTAGCCTTCCATATGGTCAGGTTAGAACCATTGGCCGATCATCCCAAGAGCCACCTTCCATAATTCAAAATCGATCCTACCCGTTCAATGAACTTAGCTCTGATATCACTTTGTTGGGATGCCTTGCACAAACCTTAGGATCTAGCCTCCCGAAACAAACTAGAATTATGGATAATAAAGCAATGAAATTAATTAAAGCATCAATCACACACCACATAAGAGATTTTTACGTGAAAAACCCTGCGGTAAAAGAGGCTCATCTAGGGACCTCATCGACATCCAGATCAACAATCCACTATGAAGTAGAACATTTACAACCTTCTTCACTCACGCAGGATGGATGAACAATGAAAGAATAAAGAAAACAGAGATCTCACCGATTACGAGGACGTAGGAGCATCGCCGAGATATAGTTCACCATAGATCACCTCCACGAGCATAACCTCCCTTCTACAAGCTTCCTCTCTCTCTTTCTCACCCTCTCTCACCTTTGATAGCCCTCTTGTGTTTTGCTCATCAACACAACATACGTACGAAAATCCTAAAGAGACCCTTTTTTATAGTTTTAGAAACTCCTTTCCACATCCTAGTTGCGAAAGGACTTGTGCATCTAGTTGCGATGAAGGACTTACACTTGAGCATCTCGGTTCCAAGTCAAAGGACTTAGCGATTCGGATCACCGGATCGGGGATACTTTGCGATCCTGAAAGGACTTGCGGTCCATCCCGGGCGATAATGGGTCGAATGGACTTTGCGCATCCAAGTTTGCGAAAGGACAACGGGTCAAAAAAAGGTGATCACTCCTGGATCATCGAAGTGAAACTATTATATTTTTTACGGCGTCGAGCCCTCCCATGGCCCTATTCACGCCTGAGCTACCAGTCATATCTCCTGGAGAAGCCTCCGAAGCATGACCCCGTATAGGACCGAGCATGCCCTGCTCGGATACTTGCGAGAAAGCCCATGTACTGTACGATAAGATGAAGAATGGTCATCTTATATTTTGTTTATGTTATAGTATGGAAGGAAGCTCGGCTTGGGCCCATTGCTCGAATACAACATTCACGGGCAGGTCGGTAACCTACTTGAATGCTAAAAGGGAGCTCGGCCACGGCCCACCAGAGAGTTCAGGTCGGAAAACTCCTACTTAGGACGACTGTATAGGTCCTCTCGGATGTTCGACCTCGGTCTCCTACTACATGTTTCCTTTAATCCCGACCACTCGACATCATCATCATTGAAGATCTCACGAAACGGTCGAAAAACGTACGCTTAATGAACACCCGTGATTAAGGAGTGTTTTTACCTACGTAATTGACTCCATGAGGCTATAAATAAGAACTCATCCAATAGAGAAAAATACACATACACATAACTCTACGCACTGATGAACCATCATCTCTACTGGATCCAACTTGTTTGGTTCTGACTTAGGCATCGAAGGGTCCCACTGCTATATCCAAGGCCTCCTTTGTCTTTTTTGTGTGCCGGATCTTGGAAGTCTAGCAAGAGTCGACTAGATTTCTACATCAACATATGTTTTTTATATCTACATCATTTATCTATCTTGTCAGCTCATTTTAGGGCATGAACTCAAAAATAGGGCAAATTCAAATCTCCGGTGGACCACACCACAGGAAACAGTGGTAGGTATCATTACAAACTTCCTAAAGTCCCCCTAATGTTTATTTGCTATCCAACCTATTGATAATGTCACCTGGAGTTGGACAAAGGGAAAACACAAATAACAACTGGATTCAAAACTTTTATGGCCCCAAGAAAGTTTTAATAGTGGGCATTCAATCACCATTGTGTGGTGTAGTCCACCTGAAATTTAGATATGCTTCGTTTTTTTGGATCATGCCCTGAAATGAGCTGAAAAAATGGATAGACGGGGAGGATATAAAACACATACATCACAGTAGGCCACACAGTCCCGGATCTGCCGAGCTTGGTGGTTCTCCGGATCCACCAAATCCATGTCCTCCTCAGGTCGGCCGCGAACAAATGGTTTGCAGGAAAAGAACGGCCTTAATTTTGTACACTGGCTCACACGAGGAGCAAAAGCAGCCTGATTATTTATTTATTTATGTAGAAGACCCGATGACTGCAAAGCTCGGATCTAGCACACATGAGTGTGGATGGACGGGACTTCTCACGTGTGTGATATTTTAGCCGACCCACGAGAAGTGGATCGAATGATCATGTCGTAAATGGGGTAACGGTGCT
Source organism: Magnolia changhungtana (assembly GCA_030180095.1). Classification (NCBI taxonomy): domain Eukaryota; kingdom Viridiplantae; phylum Streptophyta; class Magnoliopsida; order Magnoliales; family Magnoliaceae; genus Magnolia; species Magnolia changhungtana. Next base: position 18,055,914 of record JASAUF010000667.1, on the reverse strand, counting down.
ATTGACTCTTCATCAACATGTATCTTATTGTATCTTTTTTTAATAAAAATAAGAACGTCCATTTAGTAATTCATGGTTTTCAAGTCCCCACGCGTGTGGCCCTGCCCATTTGAAAGTATGCACATGTGTCAACATAAAACACGTGTGCAAGATCTGAGCTTTCCATCTTGTTAGATATGATGATTGGTAACTTCTACCTAAAAAACAAAGCAGTTTCATTCATCAGAACAAGTTCTCCCAAACTGTCCATTTGTTTGGTAAATGCCGCCCAAAAGAGGAGTAAAACTATCTGATGTTAGGCCAGGGGATCATCTAAACCGTATAACCCACCTGATGGAAAGATCTGATCTTGCATGCATGTTCCTACCAGCACGTGTGCATGCATGTAAATGGGCATGCCTCTTAGACAGGTGTGGCCTTCGTGATGAAATTATTTTAAACAGTTTGAATGGAACACACCACCAACACAAGTTTGTTATACCAACATACGACTAAAGCCCATGTCATGGAATTAGGACAACAAAGTCACCTGCTACTGGCTGAAATTATAAGTTTAGATTGTTTAAAAGGGAGTTATTTGATACTCTGGCAGAGTAGGGTGCTTGATATGCGCAGGCGCTCAAATTTTTCTTGTGCTGACTGATTCAAATTAAAATGATTAAATTAGGAAACCACTCTCGCTGGGTTATAGTTCTAAAATCAGATTAGCTGTAAATTGCTAATCTCTGATTCATGGACACTTGTTTTTTGAAATAGCACCATTGGATATTTTCATTTTTTTACGGTCAGATGGATGTAATCTGATAGTCAGATGGTCAAACAAGCGTGATTTTTGGTTCACGGAACTCTTCTTCATGATTTGGACACTATATCCCATCCGCATTTCCTATTAATTTCTAAGCACTTGCGTATCATCCATCCACTTTGCCGGACTATCAATTTCCTCTCTTTTAAGTTTTAAATATGGGTGGACTAGGAGGGGATTCTATAAGTCTCTTGACTCTCCTATCCATGGTGGAACATTGGATCGTTCCACATGCCAACGGATCCAAACCGTCCAATAAATGGGCCACCTCTTTGACGATCCACGTTAAAAAAAAATTATGCCCTTTTGAAATCGGAGCCTATCCAATGGGGCCAGTTCTGGGACCGTTAAAAGGAGTTTAGAGCAACGGTCGAGCAAAAAAGTCCACGTAGAAAGGTTAAAAAACGGAAACGGATTGGCTACTCCCGCTGCCACCAGCCAATGGCTGGTGGTCGGTGTGCTGTGGGCCCCACAATGATGTGTGTGTTTCATCCAGATATTTTTCTAGATAATGTTATGATATGAGGTTAAAAAAAATGAGGTATAGCCCAATCTCTAGTGGACCACATTACAGGAAACAGTATTGAATGAAGGTAGACCATTAAAAACTTTTCGAGGGCCATAAAAGTTTTGGATCAAGCTGATCATTGTTTTTTCCCTTCATCTGGATCTGTATGACATAATCAACAGATTGGATTTCAAATAAAAAGTACAGTGGACCTTAAGAGATTTTTAATGGTGGATATCTAATCACTATTGTTTTCCTGTGGTGTGGTCCACTGATATTTATACCCCTCTAATTTTCTGTATGATATTCTAAAATAATCTGTAAAAATTGATGAACGGAATAGATGAAACATATACATCATGGTGGGGCCCACAGAGCACCGAACACCAGCCACCGGGCTGGTGGCGGGGGCAGTAGCCAATCCGTTTCCGTTCGTTAAAAACAGAAGAAAACTTTGATACTCCGGCACGGAGTGATGGATGATACGCAGTCGCATAGGTATTGCATCTGTAGCATTCAATCAATTCACATTCGACTGTTCGAATTACGGGTCCCAGTTTAGATACAGATAATTACGCTTATTTGAATATCAAAATATCTGATTGGTGGACATTTTATCGGACGGTTAAGATTGAAAATTGTCTACTGGTCCTACTTCATCAAACAAGTGTCCACGAATCAGAGGATAGAATGGGGAAACCACTTTGATTTTGGGCCTCAGACTTAAAAATTAAAATACATGTACTCCACAAATTGGTCATTTTAATTTTTATTTAGTGTATGCCACGTGTAACATATCTGAGTGTATCAAGCGTAATGCCCTGACTGTGTATCCTGTAACCCTAATAAAAAACATCCGGGTCGGATGTTTGGGTGTTGACTTTTCCTTTGACTAAATTACCCTTCATACATCTCTCTCACGGTTAAAACAGTCCACCTTTTTTTGCCCTTTTAAGGAAAAGAGGAAAGTATCTAATCTGGCATCCTCTCTTCAATGTCTATCTTTAAAGAGACAGTTGAAATTTTTGAAATGATTTGAACGGTCTCATTTTGTTGATGGCATGGTTGAGCAACGAGCATGCTATACGGGGATGACCCACTTAGCAGGGTTGAGACTCCAGAAGGAACCATTCATATGATTCAATACAGTTATACTAATTATCATACACGTGGCAAAGGGGATGGTGGATCAGGACCGTTGATGGAGAGGGCCTTAATTTGGATGCTCCATATTAAAAAACGAAGTGACCATATTGAAGGGATCCAGGTCCTACATGGCCATCCCTAACATTACTGAATTGACCATGATTACCAAAACTCCATTTGGCAGAAGAATAAAAAAAAAGAAAAAAAAAGAAATGGGAAATGTTTCGTACTTGATTCGGTTTCCACCGTTAAAAAGCTGGTCAAAGAAATTAAAACAGAAAATTTTGGAGAATAAAAAATAAGGCTCTTAATGGGCCGGGCTGCGGGCTTGGCTCGCTTTGGACCGGGCACGGGCTGAAATAGTATGTTCTAGGGCCAGAACCGGACCAAAAATTAATCATGCCAGGCTTGTGCTGTGTCTAACAACCCATCATTATGGCCGAAGATTAGCTTGGCCCGTTTAAGGTTTCGAGGGCAATTTTGTCAATACAATGTATGATTGGTCACATGCGACGAACTGGGTGCATCTCGGGTTGGCGGGATTAAGGTTGAAGGTCAACCCAGCACAACCAAAGACTAAACCTAACTTAAATTCCCACCCAAGGTGCCGAAACCAAATTCCCCTGTTCTAAAATCCAACATGACCTGACTGGGCCTGACCAAATCCAACATATATATATATATATATATAATAGAAACGCTCTCCTGCGAACCAGTTCGTACGTACTGCATACGAACTTTTTTGAGAACTCATCCTATCTGATGAGTCTTGAAAATCTGAACGGTCCACATGAAGCAGAACCTCATGAAACCCCCTGGTATGAAATTTTACTTTGATCCAAAACTTTTGTGAGCCATGAAAAATGCAAACAGTTTCTTCCCTTGATTTGAATTTCTCTTTGCTATGGCCCACCAGAATCTTAGATCAGGTTGAAAATTCACCTCCTAAGGTTTCATGGGATTCCGTATCTTATGGACCGTTCGAATTCGACACCCATAACACGTGTGAGAAGGTGCGCACGTGCATAAGTGCGTAGGTGAGCATGCCTCTCTCTCTCTCTCTCTCTCTCTCTCTCTCTCTCTCTCTCTCTCTCTCTCTCTCTCTCTCTCTATATATATATATATATATATATATATATATATATATATATGGGAAAAGGTACAATGCGCTTGAGTGACCATCAACACTGCATTTGATGGGTACCCTTTAAATTATGGGATATCCCAAAATCACCAGATATACTGAACTCAAGTGGGCCATACCATCTAAAATTATGTAAAGACACCGTTAAAACATATAAAAGCACTTGGTGGGGCCCACTTGAGTCTTGCATGCGCCTGAAACTTGGTCTGAACCCTCATTCAAGTGGGACACACATAATGGATGGGCTGGATTTGCAAACCACATCTCGATGGGCCCTCAAAAATGGTTATAAATGTTTTAATGGTGCATGACCCCACTCCACTTCTGTATGTAGTGTGGCCCACACAAGTCACAGATTGACTTGACTTTTGAGACCTAGGCCCACGATGGAATGGTGCATCTGATTGATGAGGTAAATGTTCGAAACGCATCATGGTGGGGCCCACACAACTCGACCTCATGGGACGGAGTCGTGAGGTCGAGCGTATAGTACCTTTTCCATATATATATATATATATAAGGGTGTACACGGGTCGGGCCGAGTTAAACTGGCGTCAGCCCGTCCAGGCCCGTTCAACAACCACACAAGGCCCGAACCCGACCGGGCCTGATCACCGGTCCAACATCTCCAGCCCGAACCGAGCTCGGCGCGAGTTCGAGCCGAGTTTGGGCCAGTTTCGAACCTTCAAGTTCGGGCCAGTTTTGAACCTGAGTTCGGGCCAGTTTCGAACCTTACAATAAGTTCATAAGAAGGACTTTGACAAGTAATCCACGTCCCATTACAAGGCCCTCAATCAACGGTTTAGATAGTTGAACTATAGACTCCACAAAAAATCTAACTAGTCAGGACATTTACATACATTTGATAAAGAATAAAATAAAACATTTTATACAAATTAAATACAGTCATACATGAGTCGGGCTGGGGCGAGTCGGATTTCGGATCGAGTCGGGCCGAACTGGAAGGTATTCGAATCTGCCTAAACTCACTTTCAGGCCTAGAAAATTGGCCCGTCCTGACTGAAACTCAGTTCCGGGTCAGGCTGAGTCGGGCTTTTTCGAGCCGGGTTGAGCGAACTAACCGGGCTAGCCTGGTTTGTGTACACCCCTATATATATGTGTGTGTGTGTGTGTGTGTGTGTGTTTGTGGGTATGCGCCCGCATGCACCCCACCGTGATGCGTGTCGAACATCTACCTCATTAGTCAAATGCACCATTCCATGGTAGGTCTTGGGCTTAAAAATCAAGTCAATCCATCACTTGTGTGGGCCACACCACATACAAAAGTTGAGAGAGGTTACCCTCCCATCAAAATATTCATAAATATTTGTTGGGCCCACCAAGATGTGGTTCACAAATATACACACACGACCTTGACCCAAACTTAGGTTGGGTCAATCACGTTAGGCTCGGACTAAACTTAGGCCTGGGTTTTACTTTATGAGTTGGGTTTGGATAGACCATGACCTGGCCCTGAGCTAAGCCGTTGGCAGCCCTCGACCATGTTTGATAGGATTTTTAAGTAAGAAAAGGGAAACAGTTCTATATATGCATCTGTTGTTTTATGTTGTATATAAATAAAATCTAAATTATGTATAATGCAAGTTGGAAACGGATACAGCTGTAAACTTTGAGATTGAGATTCAATAGAATATTAAAAGGGACATCCAACGTAGACGGATTTAACCAGATGCCAGGACCGATTGGTCCAGGCGCTCTGTGAGAGTCACCATGATGTATGTGTTTTATCTACCCGTCTATCTACTTTAAAATATCATTTTAAGGCATTAACCAACAAAAAAGAAAAAGAAAAAAAGAGGTAGATCCAAGGCTTAAGTGGGCCACAACACAGGAAGCAGTGGTGATAATGACACCACCGTTGAAACCTTCTAAGGGCCCACCGTGGTGTTCATTTGCCATTTAAGACGTGGACGAACGGAAAACACAAATATCATTTATATTTATATCAGCTTGATAAAAATATTCCGAGGTACCCAAGAAATTTTCAACAGTAAAGGTTCAATTCCCACTGCTTCCTGTAATGTGGTTCACTTGACGGTTGGATCTGTCCCCTCTTTGGGCTTCTGTATTCAAAACGATATGTTAAAATGAATGAACCGCGTGGATAAAACATATATCGGACTCCACGTAGCCCTGCCAGTAACGGCGTACGGGGTAGGACGCAATCCGCGTCCCCTGAGCATGAGCATAGCTGGCACCCACTCTCTCTTCCATGTAGCCGGAAAACTCTCTTTTCTCACTCTCTAGACGCGTGTAGCCGCAGACTTTTTCTCTCTCTGTCCACGCGAACGGGACTTTAGCTGCCATGTGGGTGGGAGCTTGCCCGTGGCCCACCTCCATGTACGTGTTATATATACGGTTCATCGTTTTGCCAACTCATTTTTGGGATGGGCCCAAAAAATGATGCAGATACACATCTCGGGTAGACCACACCACAGGAAGCAGTAGTCATTGAACGCTCACCATTGAAAACTACTTGATGATTGTGGTAATGTTAATTTTCCATCCACCCTGTTGATAAGGTAACACAGACCTGGATGAAGAGAAAACACAAATATCATATTGATCCAAAACTTTTATCGCCCACAAAAAAGTTTTTAATGGTCATTCACCACCTGTTCTTGTGGTGTGGTCCACTTGAGATTTAAATTCACTTCTTTTTCGGGCGAATGCTATGAAATGATCCGGAAAACCGGATAGGCAGCATAGATATACAAGGTATACATCGAGGTGATCGCGTCCAGCCCAAAAAATATCTCTACCATTGGACAGGAATTTCCGACTACACATGTTTCAAAGAGTACGTGCAATAAAAAACTCTTGGGCCTGTAGGACGTCCATGTAACATTCATTAGGTCCACCCATTTCTACTTAAGATGTGAGTCCAAAAATAAGACAAGTTCAAAAGTCAAGTGGGCCACACTACATGAAACAATTGGGATGTAGACGCTTACATTCCTTTGTGGAGCCATGGAACTTTTGGTTCAGACCGACATTTGTCTTTCCTTCATCATGGTGGGATTCACCTTATGAACGGATTGAATGGCAAATAAACATCACAATAGGTCCAAGTAAGATTTCAAGTGGTGGTGACCTTATCCCCACTACCGGTAGTGTGGGCCACTTGAATTTTGAATCTACCCCAACCATGGGAACTTCTAGCAGGAACTCGGAACACAAGGACGCAACACATACATAACCTCAATCAAAGGATCACTTAATTCCTATATGATCATCAACCCCAGGACGTGTAAACGTCCCAAGGCTTTCAATTCATTGAAGTGAGGCCACACTATGGTGATATATACAGCTGATCTAATGGGCATTGCAATGCATGACCATGGCTCAAGTGTCTCCTGGAGGGAGAAATTCTGATCACCTGATCAATGGCCTGAAAATGCAGTGATGATTCAATTTCAACTGCAAAAAATGCAAGCTGCATGGGATCTCACTAAACTATTAGCGCTGGTTGTAGGGTCTCACTCCACACATATGGTTCACTGTTGCATGTGCAGTGAAGAGACTGAATCATCTGTTTGTTCATTGCCCTTTTATTACTCTTATTTACTGGGACTTCTGGTATAGATTCAATTTCACCGGCTGCTGTCCGAAGTCTGCTGCGTCTTTGATTCAAGTATGGCACGGTCACAGAATCGGTAAGGTGAAAACCAAGATTTGGAGAATGGCAATTATTGCTATATGGTGGGCGATCTGGATGGAAAGGAATGATAGAGTGTTTATTGACCTGCATACGACGCCTAAATCTGTGGGTTCTCGTGCTAAAAAGATGATTGTTGAATGGGTTACCAATGTAATGGGATTAAAAGATTTCGATTTTCTTTTCTTGGGTTCCTAATGTACTCTTTTTGGCTGCTAGCACAGCAGTCTTTTGTATGCTTTTCTTCTTTAATGCATTTTCTTTGTTGCTTTCAAAAAAAAAAAAAAAAGAGAGAATTTAAATGGTTGGGCCCATTGGATGAATGGGTTGCATCGCACACACGTGCCACTTGATGCATGGTTGGTGTGTAAACGGGCTCTCTTACAAGTGTGATCCGTTGCAAGAACAATCGATGTGTTTTGATATAATACAGTATTACTACTAAAAACTAACCTGACTCAACTAGATATGGCTAGACCCAAAGTTTACTAGGTACAGAAGGTGAGACCCGACCTGTTCCAATTTCAGTGTGTGAAAAAAATTGGACCGTGACTGGCTAAAATCAGGTTGGATCCATTGGGTACCCATGAGTCAGGGTCCCCATTGACAGCCACATGAGAACATGTGCCGACTCCAAAATGAAGCTGGTCGAAGCACTCAGTGGCTACCCATGTTAAGTATCACATGGTCAACTGTCTAGATCTCAAACATGTGTGCAATGTGGGCACGTGCAGTGCACTTTCAATTTTTATGGTACCACAACTTACAACCGCAAACAAGCCACCATTGATGAGAAAGCATTATCCAACCCAAGCAAACCATATTAACAATAATAAACAGGAAGAAGCTATTTCTCTGCAGATATCAGGTACTCAGATTCCTTACCCTTTTGTAATAAACATGAAATCATGTTTCCATGAAAAGTCCAAAATAAACATGTCTTTTCACCTATAGATTAAACATCACCTTGATGGCATTACCTCCGCGAGCGCTGGTTTCAAAGCCCTCTTCAACCTCCTTCTGAGAGAACCCGAACCGGTGGGTTATTAAAGGTTTCACGTCGATCTTACCAGATCTTATAAACTCGAGACAAATGGGCCAAGTGTTCTTATAGCGGAAAATGCCTATGACATCCACTTCTCTGCCACAAACAGACCAAGGCATACAAAAATCAACATATTCAATACGAGTTATTATATGATGTTTGATTGAGGAAACTCTATTTTAACTTTTGTTTGTTTGACCCAGCAATGGTAGAGGTTGGCCCCCAACTTTCAGTCTTAGCAATTGATCTGGTGTGCCCAAATCATAGGCTGGGCAATGCCCTTAAACATCCCATATCAGATAAGCCAAGCCACTCAAATGTAAATAAACAGTGGCCAGAAATGGCTGACATTTAGTGGCGGCCCAAGTGGATAGCCATGATTGTCCGATGGGGGGAATTTTTAGGACGTTTCACATTGACAATGAACTCACCATGTGAATTATTTGGAACACCAAGAGGTGGGCCAGGCATGTATAGTTTGTTGGGCAGATCTTACATTTCCTTAATGTGGTAAACAGCAAATGTGGTAAACAGCAACTATGATATTGGTACAAAGGCAAGGACCATCATGGGAAGAACACAAGTCATGGGAGATGAGATACCTTGCAGCAGCCGGAGTGAGAGGAACAGTCATCACGCTGTGACCCATCCCCACAAGGCAAACCTTACCACCTGCACGAGTAGCCTTCAGAGCTGTTGACATGGTTTTGTTAAAGCCGGCACAATCAAAGGTCACATCAACTTCAGCTCCCATAGCCTTCTGTATTTGAACCACTTCCTGATCTATGTCCTGTAGAGGAGCGAATGGTGAAAAAGGCTTTGAGGGCGTAATAATATTAAGAATTTTCAAGGATGGTAATGCCCTTTGAATTTAGGGTGCATTTGGATGCACTATCAAAGTGCCTTGCAATTTTTAGTATGAAAAATAAAGACAACCAAATTGAAATTTCCTAGTGATTCATTATGAAGGCCTGGGATCCAAATAGCCATTTTTCTTACTTCCACATTGGACTTGAGAGGGGACATAAATGCAATTAGGGGGGCACTTCTTCACTGCAATGTTATGGACATCACTATATTTTTCTTTTTAAATCCCTCTTTGATTAAGGATGCGTTCAGTTGCACCAAATATGCGAAATCTCATCACAATTCATGATTAATCAGTCAAATTCCATGCATAATATCATGAAAGTTCATGATGTTTGCTGCATGCAAACACACCCTAAATCGAATCTTCACAATATCTTTGCATCCCATTGCAGCCTTAGATCACGATATGAAATTTACTAAAAAGAAGAAATATAGAAATATGAAGGACAGTAAGATCCAGCAACATAGACCCACAACAGCTGCCATAAACACCACAAAACTCACGCTGCTAAACCAATAAGCAGGCTTTAGTAGTAACTAAAAGTAAATAAGCAAAGTAATATTCAGATTGATGCATGATTTCTTAGAGACCCCTAACTTAATCACAGAACCAGATGATGAAAGAGGAATACAAAAGCAATTTACTAAGAAAAGCTTAGGCCTGTTTGGAATGTCTGCCAAATGCAAACAGGAGCATCTGTGCAATGTAAGACTCAATACCCTTCCATTCTCATTTTGGGATCCATTTTGCAGACAGGCGTCTTTAGTGCATCCCATCATCTACATTTTGTGGAATTTCACAAATGGCCACTTCCAGAAAATGTGCATGGGCCAGGCCACATTCATCTCCATTCTCATGATGGGGTACAATCAAATAGGCACATCATCATCATCATCATCAACAAACCTTATCCCAACTAATTGGGGTCAGCTTAATAGGCCCTTATAGTTAGAAATAAAACAGAAATACAAACTAATACAAACTATTTTTAACACAAAAGGTAAAGCAATAAGTACAAAACCTGAATATTTGTAGAAACCTTAACAGACTGATCTGCACCAAGTTCCTTAGCAACAGATAGACGATGATCATCCACATCCACTATAACTATTTTGGGAGCTCCGAAAGCACGGGCCGCAAGCATAGAAACAAGGCCAATTGGACCAGCTCCCATGATCAGCACATTTGTTTCTGGACCCACGTCAGCACGACGACAAGCATGGACCCCAACACTAAGGGGTTCACACATTGCCCCTTCCTCTAAGCTCACATTATCAGGCAGCTTGAAACACAGATCAGAAGGATGCACTACCTGTCAAAAAGAGAAAAAAGAAAAAGGGAATGCACGTAACTAAAATGGTTTTAAAAAATGATAAACGTTGTGTTCTACCATTACAAAATACATGACATGCCAATCATACTCAATCTATATACTATTGTATTTAACTTATGTAAACAGTATCAGAGGATACTGATATGCAGAGAAGAGGTGAGTCTTATTCATCTATGGGACTGTATATATAGCATCTAGAGATAAACTGGATATCATCTACAGTTAATCTCTACAGAAATGTAAGCAGTGGTGGACGGTGGTGCTGGTGTTGGTGTTGAATGGCCCAGCGTCAAATGGTTATGGGGGGATGGCACAGTGATTGGTGCATGGTACGGCCAGGTAGCGCACAGAAGGCATGCGAGCAAGATACAATCTGACAGAGAGGAGGCAGATCTGATTGTCGTAGTGCTTGAAGCAAGTTTCAGGGACAATGAACTCAACAATCAACGGCCTGGGTTGACATGCTCTGATAACATGTAAAGAGCATCAGAGGAATCTACTGATATGCAGATAAGTGAGTCCTATTCATATATGTGACTGTTCATATAGCATCTACAGATTAACTAGATAGCTTCTACAGTTGTACACAATCTCTACAGACAGTACAATCTGCACCACTGTATATATGCAAATTCTACTAATGAATATCTATACAACTTAAATGCATTTACATGTTGTATTTAACTTAAAAGAACATCATCGCAGATTACGTACACAGATTAACTTAAATTAACTTAAATGTATTTATATGTTTCTTTCGTTGGATCTATCGATCCCTGTGAATGCTAAGAGGGAAATATGAGATATCCAAAGTCTAGTGGGCCACACTCACACATGTGTCCACCACAAAAGTGGCACGGATGTAGGTCAAACAAAGCCATCCAAGTTGCAGGTCCCATTGTGGATGGAGCCATAGCCTAAAATCACATTGATTAGACAATCCTAATCATTCATTCAATGGCCATAAAATGGACAGTTAAAAGGCATTGTCTGTGGTCAAATCCAATGCCGATCCAATCGGTTACAAAAAAATCCACTCACAAGTTCTGCTTTGATTAAAAGACAGCCCTTTATTTCATCTGAGCTTCAAATTGCAGATTTGTTCCAAGTCTCACACGCAGCTCGGCATGGATTCTTCCTTGGGAAAATTCTTGTTTCTTGACCTCCGATTTGTTCGAAATTGAGGGAAGCATCATGTTGTGTATTATGACGATCAGGATTGTGGAATCAATGCAAATTTTGCAAAACACCCCATCCAAAGTGGGGTCCACAATTTGGATGGTCCTGATTGAGTATATGCACACTACATGTACAGTGGACGCGTGAGTTGGTGCGGTCCACAACATCAATGTGTTTCAGAATACACGTAAAAAAGCAATCATCGATTAATGAAAAGATACATAACAGAAACATCACCGATCACCAGATCAACATGTCCACTCTAAAGTTCAAATCAGCATAAAAATTCAGGATGACAATAACCTCATTCGCAAGGGAGCCGTGAACAGGAGGAGTGGCAAAGAACTTCATATCTGGGCAAAGATTGTAGCGGCCGCCTTTGCAGTGATTGCAGCGCCAGCAGCTGATGCCAGGCTCCAAAGCAACACGGTCACCCACAACCAGAGACTTCACCTCACTCCCTACTTCTGCTATAATCCCAGCACATTCATGGCCAATCACCATGGGCTCCTTCACTACAAAATCTGCACAACTCATTGTCTGAAACAGAGAATCCCAAACAATCAGCAACACAGGAAATTCAGTACTAGTAAAACTACATGCCCCATGTTTCAAATAGAGAGATTCAAGATTTTCTACCTTGAGGTAGTGCACATCACTTCCGCAGATACCGACTGCTTTCATACAAACCTTGACATCATGGGGGCCTAACATACAAGATGAAAATCAATACATACTAGTAAAAGGAAATGACCAAATGAGAAGAAATTGAAGAGATTGAATAGATGAGCATAATTGAGTTCTGATGCAACAGGCATGTGTTTCAGTGATCCAGACCGTTGATCCCATGGGCCCAATCCAGTGGTAGACTGAGTGAAGATATCTCGTTTCCGCACTGAGGTCTTGGTATCGATTTCCTAGTGGGAGTGGCTAACAGTGGAGTGTGTACTGACAGTGGGGTGTGTGCTAAAAAGCTAACCCCAAAAAAAAAAAAAAAAAACTTGAACTTCTAGAGCATGTATTTTTATGGTATCTCTAAATCCTATATGGGGTGCCTCAGAAAAACCTCTCACATCAGAAGATCCTAATCCTTCCATTGAATGGTCTCTCACACAGAAATAGTCCCAAGTAAGGGCGAAGATCGGATGGATAGGATCTCGATTAGAAAGATATTTGGGCCACCCACAAGTTGATCACCGGATGATGACTCCAAGATATAATTGGCGCATCAGGATACTAAGATCCTGAGGCATCAGAACGATTATAGTTGCTAGAGAGAGAGAGGGAGAGGGAGAGAGAGAGAGAGAGAGAGAGAGAGAGAGAACCGAGAGGGGGGAGTTTGAAAGGTTGGATTTTGAGAGTGTTGAGAGCAACGAGCCAAGCTGCCATATTTTCTGATTCTCCGTCTCCTCCTTTTCCCATCTCTCTCTGTCTCTCTCCCTCTCTATGGTTGTGTGTGTGTTAGCTTTGGAGGAGAATAGCATAAATAGCGACGGAGAGGGGTTTATTTATTACAGAGGCGGTTATTTGATATTGTGGGCCGGCTCTGGCAGAGCGTGATGGTTGATCCTCAGGCGCTTGAGAAATTTACGACTGTAGATCCTACCTTTTATCTAGTGGCCAATGATTTTTACGAAGCAATACAAACTTAACATACGCACTTAGACCTCCTCGTATGGACACCAAATTTGAAAACGAAAATACCCCTGCCTTCCTCTAGCATGCAGAGACGAGCGCTGACGAACGGTCCGATGATGGGAACTCAGGTGGGGCCCACTGTGATGTTTGTGAGAAATTCTCCCCATCTAGGTTTATTCATAAGATCACAGAGACCTGGATGAAGAGAAAAAATAAGTTTTATAATGATCCAAAACTTCTGTAACCTCTAAAAGGGTTCCAATGCTAGACATTCAATTCCCCACTGCTATTTACAGTGTGGTCCAAAACTTATTATTATTTTATTGTAGGGAGAACCTTTTCTCCCTTAGAATTTTCTCTAATACATCATTATGTAAATATGTATATATAAGCATATAAAAATATTTTTCTATCTTTTAATTCAATTAACCAGCATATCTCCTAAACTAGAATGATTTACTTAACGTACCATACATGATTTTGGGGTAGGAGAAGCTAATTTGCCAACCAACCTAGTTATTTTCAAAAATTCCATTAGGTCGATGGTCGAAAATCCGTTTCGTTCACTTTGTGGTCAATTTCAATCACTTTGTAGTCAAACTAGAAATTTAGTGGGGCAAACATGAAATTAAGCGAGACAAACTAAAAATTGAGCAGAGTAAACATAAATTTCAACGGGGCAAACATAAAATTGAGCGGGGCAAATTAAAAATTGAGTAGGGCAAACATGAAATTGAGCGGGGCAAACTAGAAATTCAGCGGGGCAAATATAAAATTCAACGGGACAAACATTAAATTGAGCGGGACAAACTAGAAATTCATCGGGGCAAACATGAAATTGAGCGGGGCAAACTAGAAATTGAGTGGGGCAAACATAAAATTCGGAAGGGCTAACATAAATTTCAGCTGGGCAAACATGAAATTGAGCGGAGAAAACATAAATTTCAGCTGGGCAAATATGAAATTCAGCGAAATAAACTAAAAATTGAGAGGGGCAAACATGAAATTGAAAGGGACAAACTAGAAATTGAGCGGGGCAAACATGAAATCGAGCTCGGTAAGCTTGGTTTAAGATACAAGTATCGACATATATCGAGTGTGTCTCGATAATATCGAGATTCAATCTTCGATATATCAAGCTTTGCTCAATAATATCGACTTTGCCTTTGAAATGTTCAGCAGCGAACACTGAAATTTCAATAATTTCTCGATATATCGAGTATGCTTCGATAATATCGACGTTCAAATCTCTATATATCGAGCAATGCTCGATAATATTGAACGATCTCTCGATGTTTGTTCCGCTGAAATTCAAGTTTGCCTAGCTCAATTTCATGTTTGCCCCGCTCAATTTCATATTTACCCCATTCAATTTCTAGTTTGCCCCACTTAATTTCATGTTTGTCTCTCTGAATTTCATGTTTGCTCCACTGAATTTTATGTTTGCCCCGTTGAATTTCATGTTTGCCCCGCTGAATTTCTAGTTTGCCTTGCTCAATTTAATGTTTGCCCCGTTGAATTTCATGTATGCACCGCTAAATTTCATGTTTGCCCCGATCGATTTCTAGTTTGCCCTGCTCAATTTCTAGTTTGGCCCACTCAATTTCATGTTTGCCTTGCTGAATTTTCAGTTTGACCGCGAAGTGATTGAAATTAACCACAAACTGAATGAAATGGATTTTCGACCATCGACCCAATGAAATCTTGGAAAATAACTAGGTTTGTTGGCTAAATTAGCTTCTCCTACCCCAAAATCATATGTGGTATGTTAAGTAAATCATTCTAGTTTAGATCCTTACTCTTGCTCGGGTGGTAGACTCTTAGGAGTTTCAACACTCAGTCAAGCGTTCGAGTATCCATAGGTAATGAAATTTCACTAGTGTGAATGTGTGAGGGTGTGTGTCAGTGTGTAAAAATAATAATAATAATAAATAATAAATAATAAATAAAAATCATTCTAGTTTAGGAGATATGCTTGTTAAATAAATAGGCAAAGAAATGAATTAAAAGATAGAAAAATATTTTTATATACTTATGTATACATATTTATATAATTATGAACTAGAGAAAAAATGTAAGGGAGAAAAAGTTCTATTGTAAAAAATAAAAAAAATCTACCAGACTGACCAGGCAGCCTGTTTATTTATTTATTTATTTATTATTTTTGTTGTTACTTTTGTGGGTCCCATCATGAGGTCTTTGTTATATCCAAACCCTCCATCTATTTGGTGATCTCATATTAAGGCTTGAGACGAAAAATAAGATAGATTTAACTATCAAGTGGACCACACTGTAAAAGGCAGTGGGGAATTAAATGTCTACCATTGAAAACCTTTTAGGGGTTACTGAAGTTTTGGATCATTATGAAATTTGTTTTACCTCTTCATCTTGGTCTTTGTGACCTTATGAATGAACTTAGATGGGGAGGATTTTTAACAAACATCACAGTGGGCTTCACCTAAGTTTATAATGGTTGATGCTCATTCAACCGTGTTTCTGTAATGTGGTACACTTGAGATTTGGATATATCTCATTTTTGGTCTCATACCATAAAATGATCTGGAAAAATATATTGACGGCATGGATGAAAAGCATACATCATGGTGGGGCCAGAGACTACCGACAAGCTGCCACTGTCGTCCGTACGAGGAGGTCTAAGTGCGTACCTTAAGTTTGTATTGCCTCAAGAATATCCAATGGATAAAAGGTGGAGACCACTCTCGTAAATTTCTCCAGTCGCTCATACTCTGTACACGTTGAACATATAACACAAATTGAACCACCGAAATTGTAGACATGCTGCAAATACATCTTAGAAAAAAAAAAAAAAAAATCCGGTTAAACCATTGTAAGCTTTGTGGGTGATATAACATTTATTTGTTGGCTTGGAATGCTGGCCCATTTTCCTTTTAACCGTCGATTAAATTTCCATGAATAGACTAGCTATGACATTAAAGAGATGTAAATTTGGGTTTATGTTCAATCAAAACTGTAGCCCATGATTTAGACGGCTAAAAAATTGTCGGTTTTATTCAACGTGTATAAGTTCTCAGTGCCTGTGTATCAACCATCACCACCCGAGTATGAATTTTTTTCCTTCTGTCTTGCTCGGGCATGCAAGCTTAAAAAAGAAAATATTTTTATTTTTAAATTTAAATAATCTTAGAGAAATAATTTCATACTCTGGTAGAGTCTGTGGATGATACTCAGACAATTAGAATTTACTCTGAAACTGCATACGTGGCATAAGATAAATTCAAGGTAACCGTACAAATTATGGCCATCATTCTAGATGTACTATGTTTATAATAATATTATTATCTGCTGGTAAATTGACTCGTGGATTGACGGAGATTTATTGGACGGTTAAATCTGAAAAATATACAATGGCTTCATTTTGAACAATAAGTGTCCGTGAATCAGAGGTTAAGATGATTGAGCCAATCTTATTTTCAAAACTTAATTTATAAACAGCATTTTCACAACTTAAACGGTTTAGTTTAAGTAAATACATGCCACGTGTACCATTTCTACATTCGCGCGTATTAAGTGCCACATACATTCGGCGTATCTAATAACGCCCGCTGATCCTATCTGCCTGTCGGCAAATGTGACAAGCACGGTGACGGATTGGCTACTCCCCCTGACACCAACCCCGTGGCTGGTGGTTGGTGCTCTGTTGGCCCCACCATGATGTATGTGTTTCATCCATTCCGTTCATCCATTTTACAGTTCATTTTAGGGATTATTACAATAAATGATAAAGATATTAATCTTAGGTGGACCACACCACAGGAAAACAATAATGATTGGATATCCACCATTAAAATCCTCCTAAATACTCAGATGAAGGGAAAAAATAAATATCAGCTTGATCCACCTAAGGCCCACTGTACTTTTTATTTGACATCCAATCTGTTGATTAGGTCATAAATACTCAGATGAAGGGAAAAAATAGATATCAGCTTGATCCAAAACTTTTATGGCCCCCAAAACGTTTTTAATGGTCAACATGCATTCAACACTGTTTCCTGTAATGTGGCCCACTTGACATTGATATATGCCTCATTGTTTCTCTCATACCATAAAATGATCTAAAAAAGTAGATGGACGGCATGGATGAAACACATACATCATGGTGGGCCCACAGAGCACCGACCATCAGCCAATGGCTGGTGGCAGAGGGAGTAGCCAATCCATTTCCGACAAGCACGATTCTGTGTGCCAATTGCCTGTGGCACTGACCAATCCTGTGGGTGGAAGCTACGTGGAGCCCACCGAGATGCCCGTGTGACATCCACACCGTCCATCAGTTTCACCAGCTTGATTCCGAAAATGAGAAAGATACGTAACTAGTGTGCCGGCGCTAGGAAATTGTAGGGATAGAATTATAGAAACACCAACCATTAAAAGCTTCTCAGGTTTGGGTCCACCATCATGCTTATATGCCATCCAAACCGTTCACAGGGTTATTTTCCATCCTATTTATGTGGCCCATCTTTTACTTCGTGTCCTAGCGTGGAACGGTGATCTGATGGACCATGCGGATGTCATCTGCACATCACGGTGGGCCCACATAGCTTCCACTTATAAAAGCTTTCCGTTGGCGGTGCACACAGACACAGGCAATTGGCGTTGGACGCGGACGCGGATTTCCTGCCAAAGCCTTCCGGGGAGTAACTGTGGATTCTAGGTGGGTCCACTGTCATGTTTGTTAGAAATCCACTCCGTCCATGGTTTTTCCATACCATTTTATAACATAAAACCAAAAATTAGGTGGATCCAAAACTCTAAGCAGTCATGCGAGAGAAAATAGTGGGGGTTTAGTGGCCACCATTGAAACATTTATACGGCCACAAAAGTTTCATATCAGGGTAAATTTTTTGTGTTTTCACTTAATCTCAATGGTAATGATCTATAAACGGTTTGGATGGCATATAAACATCAATTTGGAGCACGTGAAGGTTTCAACGGTGGACAACTCTTTCTCCGTTTTCCCTCTTGTATGGCCGCCTTGTATTTTGGATCCAGGTGATGTTTTGTGTTATTTCATAAATATCTGGAAAAATGGATGGGCAATTGGATTTCTCACAAGCATCAGCCATCTAGCATCCCACTGTAAGTAACTTTCTCGTAGAGGCTTTTACAGCGAATCCCGCGTCAGTTGGACGCCGACTCGGTATTTCTCTTGCCTGTGAGACGCAGGCACAAGTGGGATTTCTCATCAAATCCCACTATCGTTACGCATATGCCGTTTGAACTGGAAGCAGATTGGCTGGTTGACGTCAGCAAATTCTGTGGGTCTCATCATTAAGTTTGTGTTATATCCAAACCGTCCATCCATTTGGCGAACTCGTATTAAGGCTTGAGACAAAAAATAAGACAGATCTAACTATCAACTGGATCACGCTGCAAAAAGCAGTGGGGGATTGAATGTCTACCATTGAAATCCTTTTAGGGGTCACGGAAGTTTTGGATCAGCATGAAATTTGTTTTTACGCTTCATCCAAGTATTTGTAACCTAATGAACAGATTGGATGGAAAATAAACATTATGGTCAGCCCTACTAATTTTTTAATGGTGAAAATCACTATCCCTGATGCTATTCGCGGTGTGGTCCAGCTGATCTTTGGATATGATTCAGTTTTTGGATAATATTCTAAAATGATCTTGAAAAATGGATGAACAGTGTGGATATAATGAGTACATCACTGTTTAGCCCACGTAACTTCGATCTCCTTTGAGCCATTCCTACAAGACAGAGCTCCAGAAGTGTCAACGCTCGTCTTTGCACGGCACGTACCTACACCAGCTATATAACTGGTGGTACATAGCCGATCTGCTTCCGTCTAAACTCGGAGTCGACAGTAGGGGTGTACACCGAGTTGAGTTGGCCTCAGCTCGACTTGGCTCAGCTACCAGTTGACCCAACCTGAACTTGGCTCGGCTTGGTCCTCGAGCTTTATTGGCTAGCTTAACTCGATTTGGTCAACAGCTCAAGCCAGTTCAAGTCGAGTTCAAGTCAAGATCAAGCTAAGTTCAAGCTAAGATTGAGCCAAGTTCGCTTGTAAGCATTTTCACAAACACATGGATTGCACCTTCAAAATTTTACTGTATGTAAAATAGCAACAATGGTTTTACAGGTATTTTATCAAACACCTTCTAAGCATTATAAAAATCAAGAAAAAAGGATATTTGTTTCACATACATACCTTCCTTGCCACCAACCATACTTCATTGAGTCATTTCATCAAACACTTGGTGAGCAACATCATTATCAAAGTAACCGAGTCACCGAAGTGGTTTGATCTGAGTTCAATTCGGGTTGGATTCAATTCGAGTCGAGTCGAGTTGGGGCCATCTCAAAGTCAGCTCGAACTCATTTTCGGGCTCAAAAAATTAGCTCGACTCGATTCGAACTCAACTTCGAATTGAGTCGAGACGAGTCCATTGAGCTAACCGAGCTAGCTCGGTTCATATACACGCCTAGTTGACAGTGACCCTTCCACCATTTAGCTTGATGCTTGTCCATGTCATAGACCTTACACTGATGTATGTATTTTGTTTATGCTCTCTTTTTATTTTGTTAGGAGCAGATTGAAATCTCAAGTGAACCGCATCTGGGAAAAACAGTAGTAATTGAAAACTTATCATTAAAAACTTTTTAAAGGCCACAGAAGATTTGGATCAAGCTGATATTTATATTTTCCCTTTATGCATATCTGAGTGACTTAATCAACAATTTAAATAACAAATAAACATTACAGTGATTCCTGTGAAATTTTTAATTGCCTCCTTCTAAAGCAAGATGGAAAAATGAACCGACCGCATGGATAAAACACATACATTATGGTGGACCTACCGTGCATATCAGCCTCATCATCTGATCGTTCTTCACGGATATCAACTTCATTCATTGATGGTTCTTGGCACGTGGAAGATCTTATTCTGCAAGTAAATCATTTTAAAGAATGAAGAAAATAAGGATATAATAATTTAACAAACAAAATTAAATAATCAATCAAATATAAATAAATAGAATGAATTAAACACTTACAGTTTTTTTCATATTGGACAATTACGTTTGTCATGGCCAGGACCCGACTTCCCACATATGTTGCATCTTCTTTTATCTTTCTTACGAACAACTTTTTCCCTTTCAGAAATTAATCTTTTCCCACTTCCTTTAGTTTTAGCACGCACTGGGTCTTTAATGATTACTTTGGTAGAATCTTGGTCTCCTGCGCACAAGGCCGCATGGAGCTTTAATACGTGCTTATATATGAGCTGTTAGATTACACTCATCAGCTGAGATTTAACAACCGTGAGAATGAGAGAGTCTGTAAAATAATGACTCACTAGCCAAAATTTTCACAATCTCACGCAAGGACGCGAATTAGCTGCTGACAGGTTGAGTAGCGAGACTCCTACCAAAGTGACGTCACCAAGTTCTGTGGGCCACACCATGATGTATGTTTTGTATCTACACCGTCCATCCATTTGGAGAGATCATGTTAGGGCATGATCCAAAAAATGAATCAAATGCAAAGCTCGAGAAGACCCCACCACAAAAAATAGTGGGGAGAGTGACGCCCACCATTAAAAAGTTTTAAGAGCCACGAAAGTTTTCGATCAAGCTAATATTTGTGTCTTCCCTTCTTTCATGTCTGCTTTAGCACATGAACAGGTGGGATCTCAAAAAAAACGTCATGGTGGACCTTCGGAAGGTTTCAACGGTGGACGTCACTCTCATCACTGTTTTCTGTGGTGAGGTCCACCCCAGCCTTATATCTGCCTCGTTCTTTGGACCATGCTCTAAAATGATATCTCCAAATGTATGGACGGTGTTGATACAACACATACATCATGGTGGGGCCCACAGAAGTTGGTGACATCACTTCAGAAGCCAACCTGTCAGTATCCAATCTGCGTCCTACCTTCTCGAATGCAGATTGCGTCCTACCCCCGCTCAGACGGTAATCTGTCCTGGTAGGGCTCTGTGGGGCCCACCATGATGTAAGTGTTTTATCTACGCCGTTCATCACTCTTGTCATATCATTTTAAGGTATGATCCTTAAAATAAAGCAGGTCCACATTTGCAGTGGACCACAAAGTGGGGATTGAACGTCCACCTTTTAAAACTTCTTGGGAGCGGGAGAAGTTTTAGATCAAGCTGATATTTGTGTTTTCACTTCATCCACATCTACATGACCTTATAAATAGGTTGGATGGTAAAAAAAAAACATCATGGTGGCCCTTAGAAAGATTTCAACGATGTGTAATTATCGCTTCAGCGTCCTTTCATGTGGTCCACTTAGCTGTGGACATGCCTCATTTTTAGGATAATACCATAAAATATTCTGATAAAAAAGATGAATGGCGTAACACTTACAACACAGTGGGCCCTACAAATCCTTGCCCAGACGGATTACCGTTCATGCATGCGCTCCTCTTGCTTTTTAAAACCTCTCTCTTCTTTATGCTCTTTAAAATCTCTCTCATTCTCTTGCCATGTCTTTAGTAATCTCTCTCTCTCTCTCTCTCTCTCTCTCTCTCTCTCTCTCTCTCTCTCTCTATATATATATATATATATATATGTATATATATATATATCGACCGCATATCTCTCCCGGTCTTGTGGGAATGACATCGATAGAGAAAGAGATTCGGTAGCGGCATCGGGGGCCCATCCACCAACCACAGTGATAGAGGGAGTGGTGAATTACCTTCAATTGGAAGGTATTCTCACATTCATTTGCCCATGTTCTTTTTCTTCTTCTTTCCTTTTTAATAAGAGATTTGAAATTGACAATCTCCAATTGAGACTTTTTGAATTTTTAAAATTTCCTAATTAGGATTTCTAAAATTACAATCCTAATTTGTGTGGTTGATTTTCATGTGAGTAGTTAATTATGTTTATTTTTAAATAACACAAACATTAAAGTAAATATTAATTCAAATTCCCTTTAGAATTCCAAACCCAGTCACACCAATCATTCTTACATATTATGAAAGCATTCGTGAGCTCCTCACTCCGTCATGGATTTTCACATAATTGATCACGAATGTTGGAAGTATTAATACCGTGATTTTATTTGCCTCCCTAAATATGATGGCTAGTGGACCCAATGTGATTAATAATACCCAAAAATCATAGTTATACCAATTGCAATAACACAAACGACCCTTAGAGAAGCATGTATTTTGAATGCAATGGATTCCAAATCACCAATTAAGGTATCCAAATCCTCAGTTCTGTTTGGTGATTAAAGCTCAAAACCAAAGTACTGTTTTAGACCGTGTAAGGTGACTCCATCTTTACTTCACAAGGAAGCAGTTAAAAAACAATCTAAACAACCACGTCTCTTGATCAAACGCCCTTCCTCTAGTGTAGTCACCAAAAACAAAAAAGTTAATGTGGACACCTTTAAAAAAAAAAAAAAAAAAAATTCAAAAGAGTTATAGTTGTGTAAAGCATGCATAAAATCTAATCAAGTAATTGGTGGTTAACAACCACCATGTGTACATTGAACTAGGTCTTCAAAATTGAATAGTCACCAATGTATTGGAATGGCATTATTAATCCCTAATTAGTCCAATTGTTAACTAGGCATCCCGAGTTCCTAACTAGGCATATTACTTTGGAAATTGCTAATCTATAATTGTCCTGTTATTGTTGACTTTAGATCATTTAATTTTTTCTTAAATCTGAAATAGAAATATTGATTTTTGTTATGAGTTGTGTTCATTTACTAATTTTTATACAATTTTATGATAAACTATATCAAAACTTTTTTTTTCTGTAGAATAAAAAATACGTTATAGCCAAAAAGGCCCGGGTACTTATAGAAATGCGTGAGAATTTAATAATGCAAGTTAGCATAACTTTTATTCGTCGTTGGATTCCAGAAGTAGAAAAAGGATTGAAACCAATAATTGAGAAAACTACTTTCTCTTCAGTTGATGCGGTGTTTAACTTCTACAACTATTATGCAAAGAAGGCAGGCTTCAGTGTTCGTAGAGGATCAAATAAATACAATAAGAATCAAGAAGAGATTTGGAAAATGTTTGTATATTCGAAGGAGGGGACGACAAATAACAAGGTAGAAATTGATGGGTTTTTTTTTACCCATCTTCGACTGGTCGAGAGCCCTGTTCGACCGGTCGAAGGCTGGTGGTCAACAAGTCGAAGGTTCGAGTCGTGGCTTCGACTCAAAGTCCAGCGAGTATTTTTGTTGTTTTCTACTGTAGCTATGACTGGTCGAAGGGATGTTCGACTAGTCGAAGGGGTCCTACGACTAGTCGAAGACTAGGTTCAACTAGTCAAAGGTTACGCAGTTTGTTCCGCGATTTTGCGTGAAACTGCGGATTTGAGTCCTTTCGCAACAAGAATGCGGAAAGGAGTTTCCTAAACTATAAAGGGGTTGCCTAGGATTTTTCTAGGGACAGCAATAGGGTTTCCTAAAGCTTTACAAGGGATTTGCTAAAGGGTTTAGGGCTATCAAAGGTGAGAGAGAGGGAGAAAGAGAGAGAGAGGAAGCTTATAGAAGGGAGGTTCTGCTCGTGGAGGTTTTCTACTGTGCAATCTATATCTCAGCGCTTCTATGTCCTCATAATCGGTTAAATCTCTCCATTTTCTCCATTTCTCTTATTGTTTATCCACTCCTGCGTGAGTGAAGAAGATTGTAACGTTCTACTTCATAGTGGATTATTGATCTGGATGAGGTCCCGTCGTTTTTACCTCTTTGAGGGTTTTCCACGTAAAAATCTCTTGTGTGTTGTGTGATTGATGCTTTGATTTATTTCATTGCTTTATTATCCATAATTCTGGTTTGGTTCGGGAGGCTAGATCCGAAGGTTTGTGCAAGGCATCCCAACAAAGTGGTATCAGAGCAAGGTTCATTGAACGGGTAGGATCGGTTTTGAATTATGGAAGGTGGCTCAAGGATGATCAGCCTCAATGGTTCTAACTGGACCATATGGAAGGCTAAGATGGAGGACTTGCTTTATTGCAAGGACCTATATTATCCAATCTTAGGCATATCAGCAAAATTCAAGGATATGACTGATGATGATTGAAAGAAGACGGACCGAAAGGCTGTGGAGTTTATTAGACAATGGTTGGATGATTCTGTGTTCCACCATGTGTCCACGGAAACCTCAGCCGCTAGCCTATGGCTAAAATTATAAGGGTTGTATGAGAGGAAGATAGTCGGTAATAAAATATTTCTAATAAGGCCACTTGTGAATCTCAAGTTCAAGGATGGTGGTTCTGTGGTCGAGCACATGAATGAGGTCAGCAATATAGTGAACCAACTCACCTCTATAAAGATGGTCCTGGATGATGAATTGCAAGCTTTACTATTGCTTAGTTCATTGCTTGACAGTTTGGAGACATTGGTGGTGTCTCTAAGTAACTCCGCGCCAGATGGAATGATATCCATGGAACAGGTAACTAGCTGTCTCTTTAATGAAGAGACAAGGAGGAAGTCTCAGGGGTCTACTCAGCAAGAGGCTCTTCTGACGCAAGAACGGGGGAGAGGAAAGAACAGGAAGGGCGGGAAGGCCCGAGATAAATCAAGAGGCAAGTCGAGTAACAGAAAAGATGTTGATTACTGGAACTGTGGCAAGAAGGGCCACTATAAATATGAATGTCGTGGTAAAAAGAACGACAAGAAAGGAAAAGGGAAGGAAGATGAATCAGATTTCACTGCGGTCGCTTCAGATGGCGACATGGTAGTTATTCTTTCTACAGATCACGATGTATGTCTCACGGCTACGAGTCAGGACACCGACTGAGTGATAGACTTGGGAGCTTCTTTTCATGCGACTCTACACAGGCACTCCTTCACAAGCTACAAGTCAAGTGACTATGGGACTGTGAAGATGGGAAATTCTGGCGTATCAAAAATCGTGGGAGTCGGTGATATTTGTGTGAAGACCCATGTAGGCTGCACATTGGTTCTCAGGGATGTGAGGCATATCCCAGACCTTCACCTCAACTTGATGTCGATGGGAAGGTTGGATGATGATGGCTATGAAAGCCGGTTTGCTGGTAGGCGATGGAAGCTTATCAAGGGTTCGTTGATCGTGGCTAGAGGAAAGAAGTGTTGTACCCTTTACAAGGCAAGTGTTAGTATGTGCAAGGGTGGATTAAACGCAGCAGAAGATTCAGCTATTGACATGTGGCACAGGGTTCTAGGCCACATGAGTGAAAAAGGGCTTCAGCTACTAGCGAGGAAGCGGCTCCTTCCAGACGTGACAGGTATACCTCTCAAAACCTGTCTTGACTGTTTATCAAGGAAACGGCATAGAGTTTCATTCATTAAAACTGCTTCTCATGTTAATAAAGAGCATGCATTAGATTTGGTTTATTCTGATGTTTGTGGTCCTATGAGGACAAAAACCTTGGGTGGGGCATTGTATTTTGTTACTTTTATAGATGATGCATCTAGGAGGGTTTGATTTATGCTTTGAAATCCAAGGACGAGGTCTTTGGTGTGTTTAAATTGTTTCATGCTATGGTCGAGAGAGAGACAGGTAGACCATTGAAGTGCATCCGCACCGACAATGGTGGTAAATACATCGTCGACTTTCATGAGTACTGCAAGTGCCTGGGTATACGACATGAACAGACGGTTTCCAAGACCCCCCAGCATAATGGTGTAGCTGAGCGAATGAATCACACCATTGTTGAGAGAATCAGATGCATGTTATCGCATGCGAAGTTGCCCAAGACGTTCTGGGGAGAAGTAATGCTCACGGTGGTGTATTTGATAAACAGGTCTCCATCAAACCCATTGAATGGAGAAGTACCTGAGAAGGTGTGGACTGGACATGATCCATCGTACAGTCATCTCAGGGTGTTTGGATGCAGGGCATCTGTTCACGTACCAAAGGATGAGAGGTCCAAGCTCGATATGAAGATCAGGTAGTGTGTGTTCTTAGGGTACGGTAATGAAAAATTCGGTTGCAGGTTATGGGATCCGACAAAGAAGAAGCTCGTCAGGAACAGAGATGTGGTTTTCTTTGAAGATCAGTGTATAGAAGACATTGGTAAGCCAGAGAAGAATCAGCCTAGTTCAGGTGAGCTAGAGGACATGGATCCGATTACTCCTCCCATGGTGCCTGATAACAGGGGAGTACAGTAAGGTGCAAAGGACGAGAGAGTTCCTTCAGAAGATGGACCAGGGGAGCAGCCCATACTTGATCCACCTATTGAGCCACAGGTGAGGAGGTCATCTAGGGACAGACAGCCGTCCAAGAGGTACTCGCCACATGAGTACATTATGCTGATTGATGGGGGAGAGCCAAAAGATTATTCTGAGGCCCTAGCCGACGAGCATAAGGGGGAGTGGTTGAAAGCTATGCAAGAGGAGATGGAATCCTTGCATAAGAACCACACCTATGATATAGTGAAATTGCCCAAGGGCAAGAAAGCTTTGAGCAACAAGTGGGTGTTCAGAAAGAAGATTGAGCAGAAGAATTCACAGACGAGGTTCAAGGTCAGACTTGTGGTGAAAGGGTTTGGTTAGAGGAAAGGCATAGACTTCGAGGAGATATTCTCACCAGTGGTGAAGATGACAACCATACGGGTGTTGCTTGGGTTGGCGGCTAGCATAGATCTGAAGATAGAGCAGTTAGATGTTAAAACTGCCTTTCTCCATGGTGACTTGGAAGAAGAGATTTACATGCACCAACCAGAGGGGTTCGAAGTCAAGGGCAAGGAGCATATGGTGTGTAGGCTGAGGAAGAGCTTGTATGGGCTGAGGAAGAGCTTGTATGGGCTGAAACAAGCTTCATAGCAATGGTACAAGAAGTTCGACTCGTTTATGTTGAAACATGGGTATGACAGAACGGAGTCGGACCACTGTGTGTTCATGTGCAAGTTCTCAGATGGTGATTTCTTAGTTCTGCTGTTATATGTTGATGACATGCTCATTATGGGAAAAGACATCAAGAAGATTAACAAGCTGAAACAGGAGTTGGGTAAGTCTTTTGTGATGAAAGACTTAGGCCCGGCTAGACAGATCCTAGGAATGGAGATAACCCGTGACAGAAGCAATAGGAAGCTTTGGCTGTCACAAGAGCGGTACATTGAGAAAGTCCTAGAGCGATTCAATATGAATGCAGCGAAGCCGGTCAGTACTTCACTGGATGGTCACTTCAGATTGAGCGACAAGCAGTGTCCCAAGACGAAGGCAGAGATGGAAGAGATGCAGAAAATACCCTACGCTTCAGCTGTAGGAAGTTTGATGTATGTTATGGTGTGTACACGCCCAGACATAGCATATGCAGTTGGTGTTGTCAGCCGGTACCTTGCTAATCCTGGCAAAGAGCATTGGGCAGCGGTGAAATAGATATTACGGTATCTAAGAAGCTCATCCAGGTTGAGCCTATGCTATGGTGACGGAAAACCTGTGTTAAAGGGCTACACAGATGCAGATATGGCAGGTGACATAGACTCCAGGAAGTCTACATCGGGGTTCATGTTCACGTTTGCAGGGGGAGCGGTTTTTTGGCAGAGCAAGCTACAGAAGGTCGTAGCATTGTCGACGATAGAGGCCGAATACATTGCAGTCACAGAGGCATGTAAAGAGATGCTTTGGATGAAAAGGTTCCTACAGGAACTTAGCCTAAAGCAGGAGGAGCACGTGGTCTATTGCGATAGTCAGAGTGCTATACACTTGAGCAAGAATCCAAGTCAGCATTCCAAGTCGAAATATATTGAGATACAGTATCACTGGATCAGAGATACTTTGGAACAGAAGGTGTTACAGCTTGAGAAAGTCCACACGGACGATAATGGGTCAGACATGATGACCAAGGCTTTGCTCAAGGGCAAGTTTGAGGTTTGTAGAAACCTAGCTGGCTTGAAGAAGGTGGATCCCTCTTGGGTCAAAAAGGGAGAGATTTGATGGATTTTTTTGACCCATCTTCGACTGGTCGAGAACCCTGTTCGACCGATCGAAGGCTGGTGGTCGACCAGTCGAAGGTTCGAGTCGTGGCTTCGACTCAAAGTCCAGCGAGTATTTTTGCTATTTTTTACTGTAGCTACGACTGGTTGAAGGGATGTTCGACTAGTCGAAGGGGTTCTACGACTAGTCGAAGACTAGGTTCGACTAGTCAAAGGTTACGCAGTTTGTTCCACGATTTTGCGTGAAACTGCGGATTTGAGTCCTTTTGCAACAGGGATGCGGAAAGGAGTTTCCTAAACTATAAAAGGGGTTGTCTAGAGTTTTTCTAGGGATAGTAAGAGGGTTTCCTAAAGCTTTACAAGGGATTTGCTAAAGGGTTTAAGGCTATCAAAGGTGAGAGAGAGGGAGAAAGAGAGAGAGGAAGCTTATAGAAGGGAGGTTCTGCTCGTGGAGGTTTTCTACTGTGCAATATATATCTCAACGCTTCTATGTCCTCATAATCAATTAGATCTCTTCGTTTTCTCTATTTCTCTTATTGTTTATCCACTCCTGCGTGAGTGAAGAAGATTGTAACGTTCTACTTCATAGTGGATTGTTGATCTGGACGAGGTCCCGTGGTTTTTACCTCTTTGAGGGTTTTCCACGTAAAAATCTCTTGTGTGTTGTGTGATTGATGCTTTGATTTATTTCATTGCTTTATTATCCATAATTCTGGTTTGTTTCGGGAGGCTAGATCCAAAGGTTTGTGTAAGGCATCCCAACAGAAATGAAGTATGGTGTAGTAAAGAGGCGACGGATTATTAATTGATAAAATTGTAAGGCTCGCATGACAATTAAAAAAGAGGATGGCGGACCAAACTATATAGTGAAAAAGTTTGTTGAGGAGCACAGTCATGAGTTAACAACTCCTTGAAAGAAACACCTTCTTTGATCACATCGTGAGGTTTATAATGCGCAGAAGAATTTGGAAAATACATTCACTCAATTACACATAGGCATTTCACAAACTATGAATGTTTTAGCAATTGAATCAAGCATAACCCCTTTCAACTTTTGTATGTGGTATGGCCCCCAAAAGTCATGGATTGACTTGATTTTTAAGCACCAGGCCCACCATGGAATGTTGTATGCGACTGATGGGGTAAATGTTCGGCATGCATAACAATGTGGGGCCCACATAGCTCGACCTCATGGGATGTTCCCATGAGCTCGACCTTATAGAACCTTCTCTCTCTCTCTCTCTCTCTCTCTCTCTCTCTCTCTCTCTCTCTCTCTCTATATATATATATATATATATATATATATATATATATATATATATATATATATATATATATATTTCCCAACCTGACCCAACTTTGATCAACCCATACCCAACGGATTTCATGTTAATTGCAATTTTTCAACTTGAACTCAACCAGAGTACCTTGACAACCCAACGCAACCGAAACTCAGGTTGGGTCAATCACGTTAAGTTGACTAAACCCAAGATGTATGTGTTTTATCTACCCATCAATTTATTTTAAAATATCATTTTAAGGCATTAACAAACAAGGAGGTAGATCCAATGCTTAAGTGGGCTACAACACAGGAAGCAGTGGTGATAATGACACCACCGTTGAAACCTTCTAATGGCCCACCATGATATTCATTTGCCATTTAAGACCGTGGACGAAGAGAAAACACAAACTTCATTATATTGTATATCAGCTCGATAAAAAAATATTCCGTGTTTCCCAAGAAATTTTCAACGAAGCAATGTGGTTCACTTGACTGTTGGATCTGTCCCCTTTTTGAGCTCATGTATTTAAAACGATCTGTTAAAATGGATGAACGGTGTGGATAAAACATATATCAGGGTGGCGAACTCCATGTAGCCCTGCGCATGAGCATAGCTGGCACCCACTCTCTCTACCATGCAGCCCGAAAACTCTCTCCTCTCTCTCTACACGCGTGTAGCTGCAGACTTTTTCTGCCTCTGATACTGGTCCATGCGAACGGGACATTAGCTGCCATGTGGGTGGGACCCTGACCGTGGCCCACCTCGATGTATATGTTATATATACCGTTCATCGTTTTGCCAACTCATTTTTGGGCATAAGCCCAAAAATTGATGCAGATACAAATTTCAGCTAGACCACACCATAGGAAACAGTAGTCATTGAACGCTAACCATTGAAAACTTCCTAATGTACGTGGTAATGTTAATTTTCCATCTAACCTGTTGATAAGGTAACACAGACCTAAATGAAGAGAAAACACAAATATAATCTTGATCCAAAACTTTTATGGCCCACAAAAAAGTTTTTAATGGTCATTCACCGCCTGTTCTTATGGTGTGGTCCACTTGAGATTTAAATTCACTTCATTTTTGGGCCAATGCTATAAAATGATACCAAAAACCAGAGAGGCAGCATAGATATACGAGGATTACATCGAGGTGGCCCCCACCAGGGTCGCAGCAAAAGTCTACCAACTTGGTGACCTTATCCCCACTGCCGGTAGTGTGGCCCACTTGAATTTTGAATCTACCAACTTCTAGCAGAAACTCGGAACACAAGGACGCAACACATACATAACCTCAACCAAAGGATCACTTACTTCCTACATGATCATCAATCCCAGGACGCGTAAACGTCCTAAGGCTTTCAATTCATTGAAGTGGGGCCACACTATGGTGATCTATACCGCTGATCTAATGGGAATTGCCATGCATGACCATGGCTTGATCAATGGCCTGAAAATGCAGCAATGATTCAACTTCAACTGAAAAAAGGAAGCTGCATGGGATCTAACTAAACAATCAGCACTGGTTGTAGGGACTCCACACATAGGGCTGTACATTGAGTCATGTAGAGTCGAGGTGGGCCAAGCTTGGCTTGACTCTTATGTCCCCCGAGCTCGACCTCGGTTTTGAGCTTACCTCGGTTTCGAGCTTACCATTGGAGCTTGGCTTGTTTTGTTAAACTTTTCAAGTCGAGCTGGTGGATCGAGTCGAGGCGAGCTTGCTTCCAACCCGACCCAACTAATACCGACTCAACCTAGCAATCCGACCCAACCTAGCAATCCGACCCAACCCACACCCGACTCAACCTAGCCACCCAACCCAATCGACCCAACCCGCACCCAAACCAACTCCCAAATCAAATATTCAATATCTATCTATATATCATGAGCTCCACTATATATATATATATATATATATATAAGATAAAGCTCTATCTTGTTAGTCTCTCTAAGAGAGAGCTCTGAGTCTCTCGTATGGCTCTCTCTCTCTCTCTCTCTCTCTATATATATATATATATATATATATATACCTATATATATTAGTGCTAAGAGATAGCTCGGATGAGTGACCGAGTGCATGCCATGGCTGAGAACCAGACACACTACGTACATATATGATGTGATCCAAAATCGAAAATGAGAGAGAGAGATCTAAAAGATGAGAGAAGAATAGAAAGAGAGATTTGTTTGTGTGTGTGTGTGTCGTGGTGAAAATTTTTCATGATGAGTTTCATGGGTTAAGAAAGACAAATGGTAAGAAAGGGACGGATGAATAGAGTAATGTTTAAGTTTTAACTTATATATATATATATATATATATATATATATATATATATATATATATATATATATATATATATATATATAAGTCTAGCCGAGATTGAGCTTAAGCTTTGAGCCGAGTCGAGATCCACTATGATCGAACTCGGCTTGTTTTCGAAATGAGCTTGGTCATATGAAGCTTGGCTCGCCTCGAATCTTCATTCAAGCTGAGTCAAGTCAAGCTAGATCGAGTCGAGGCTCTTGTACAGCCCTATGCACACTTATGGTTCACTGTGCTAGGGCTGTCTTTATGTCGGCTAGGGTCAAATAAGATCATTTACATGGTTGGGCCCATTGGATGAATGGGTTGCATCGCACACACGTGCCACTTGGATGCATGGTTGGTGTATAAACGGGCTCTCTTACAAGCGTGTTCCGTTGCCAGAACAAGAAATCGATGTGTTTGATATAATACAGTATTACTACTAAAAGCTAACCTGACTCAACTCGATCCATGGCTAGACCCAAAGTTTAATAGGTACAGAACGTGAGACCCGACCTGATCCAATTTCTTAGTGTGTGAAAAAATTGGACCGTGACTGGCTAAAATCAATTTGGATCCAACGGGTACCCATGAGTCCGGGTCCCCATTGACAACCACATGAGAACATGCGCCGACTCCACAATGAAGCTGGTTGAAGCATTCAGTGGCCACCCATGTTAAGTATCACATGGTGAACGGTCTAGATCTCAAACATGTGTGCAATGTGGGCACGTGCAGTGCACTTTCAATCTTTATGGTACCACAACTTACAACCACAAACAAAGTACCATTGATGAGAAAACATAATCCAACCCAAGAAAACCATATTAACAATATAAACAGGAAGAAGCTATTTCTATGTGGAAATCAGGACCTAGATTCCTTACTTTTTGTGATCTTCATGGAATCATGTTTCTGTGAGAAGTCCAAAATAAACATGTCCTTTCACCTATAGATTAAACATCACCTTGATGGCATTACCTCCGCGAGCGCTGGTTTCAAAGGCCTCTTCAACCTCCTCCTGAGAGAACCCAAACCGGTGGGTTATTAAAGGTTTCACGTCGATCTTCCCTGATCTTATAAACTCGAGACAAATGGGCCAAGTGTTCTTATAGCGGAAAATGCCTATGACATCCACTTCTCTGCCACAAACAGACCAAGGCATACAAAAATCAACATATTCAATAAGAGTTATTATATGATGTTTGATTGAGGAAACTCTATTTTAACTTTTGTTTGTTTGACCCAGCAATGGTAGAGGTTGGCCCCCAACTTTCAGTCTGAGCAATTGATCTGGTGTGCCCAAATCATAGGCTGGGCAATGCCCTTAAACAGTCCATATCAGATAAGCCAAGCCACTCAAATGAAAATAAACAGTGGCCAGAAATGAGTAGTGGTGGCCCAAGTGTATAGCCATGATTGTCCGATGGGGGAGATTTTTAGGACGTTTCACATTGACGATGAACTCACCATGTGAATTATTTGGAACACCAAGAGGTGGGCCAGGCATGTATAGTTTGTTGGGCAGATCTTACATTTCCTCAATGTGGTAAACAGCAACTATGATATTGGTACAAAGGCAAGGACCATCATGGGAAGAAAGCAAGTCATGGGAGATGAGATACCTTGCAGCAGCTGGAGTGAGAGGAACAGTCATCTCGCTGTGACCCATCCCCACGAGGCAAACCTTACCACCTGCACGAGTAGCCTTCAGAGCTGTTGACATGGTTTTGTTAAAGCCGGCACAATCAAAGGTCACATCAACTTCAGCTCCCATAGCCTTCTGTATTTGAACCACTTCTTGATCTCTGTCCTGTAAAGGAGCCAATGGTGAAAAGGGCTTTGAGGGCGTAATAATATTAAGAATTTTCAAGTATGGTAATGCACCTTGAACTTAGGGTGCATTTGGACGCACTATCAAAGTTCTTTGCAATTTTTAGTATAAAAAATAAAGACAACCAAATTGAAATTTCCTTGTGATTCATTATGAAGGCCTGGGATCCAAATAGCCATTTTTCTTACTTCCACGTTGGACTTGAGAGGGGACATAAATGCAATTAGGGGGGCACTTCTTCACTGTAATGTTATGGACATCACTATATTTTTCTTTTTAAATCCCTCTTTGATTAAGGATGCGTTCAGTTGCACCAAATATCTGGAATCTCATCACAATTCATGATTAATCAGTCAAATTCCATGCATAATATCATGAAAGTTCATGATGTTTGCTGCATGCAAACACACCCTAAATCGAATCTTCACAATATCTTTGCATCCCATTGCAGCCTTAGATCACGATATGAAATTTACTAAAAAGAAGAAATCTAGAAATATGAAGGACAGTAAGATCCAGCAACATAGACCCACAACTGCTGCCATAAACACCACAAAACTCACGCTGCTAAACCAATAAGCAGGCTTTAGTAGTAACTAAAAGTAAATAAGCAAAGTAATATTCAGATTGATGCATGATTTCTTAGAGACCCCAACTAACTTAATCACAGAACCAGATGATGAAAGAGGAATACAAAAGCAATTTACTAAGAAAAGCTTAGGCCTGTTTGGAATGTCTGCCAAATGCAAACAGGAGCATCTGTGCAATGTAAGACTCATTACCCTTCCATTCTCATTTTAGGATCCATTTTGCAGACAGGTGTCTTTAGCGCATCCCGTCATCTACATTTTGTGGAATTTCACAAATGGCCACTTCCAGAAAATGTGCATGGGCCAGGCAACATTCATCTCCATTCTCATGATGGGGTACAATCAAATAGGCACATCATCATCATCATCATCAAACCTTATCCCAACTAATTGGGGTAGGCTTAATAGGCCCTTATAGTTAGAAATAAAACAGAACTACAAACTATTTTTAACACAAAAGGTAAAGCAACAAGTAAAAAACCTGAATATCTGTAGAAACTTTAACAGACTGATCTGCACAAAGTTCCTTAGCAACAGATAGACGATGATCATCCACATCCACTATAACTATTTTGGGAGCTCCAAAAGCACGGGCCGCAAGCATAGTGACAAGGCCAATTGGACCAGCTCCTATGATCAGCACATTTGTTTCTGGACCCACGACAGCACGACGACAAGCATGGACCCCAACACTTAGGGGTTCACACATTGCCCCTTCCTCTAAGCTCACGTTATCAGGCAGCTTGAAACACAGACCAGAAGGATGCACTACCTGTCAAAAAGAGAAAAAGGGAAAAAGGGAATGCACGTAACTAAAATAGTTTTAAAAAATGATAAACATTGCGTTCCACCATTACAAAATACATGACATGCCAATCATACTTAATCTATATACTATTGTATTTAACTTATGTAAACGGTATCAGAGGAATCTACAAATATGCAGAGAAGAGGTGAGTTATATTCATCTCTGTGACTGTATATATAGCATCTAGAGATAAATTGTTGAATTAGCTTAATGCGGAATAGACGAAAAGACCTTGCTGAGCATCGGTCATGGAGATCTAAGAAGGAAGATTACATACCTATCTGATACGCCATAGTTGAAGAAACAAAATATCGGAAATAAAATACCAGGATCTTCCTTTCCTCCACACCCTAATACCAGGATCACAACTCTCCTCCTACGGCTCCACACATTACAATCCCAGTAGTATTCAAACAGATAGCTGCATACCACAGCTATAGCATTCCAACCCCTTATGCATATAAATCCGAAATCACAACGCAGTGGGGTCCACTGGTTTACCTTGTCACATTATCCAACCTTTAGCCCAATTTAGACCGTTGATCAATAAGGCCCACCTTATAGAGATCTTACATTCTCCCACTTGGGTCATATTGATCAATGTCAATGATTGATCTTTCGAAAATCCATTTTGAAAATTTGTTTTGATTTTGAGAAAACATCCAAATGGTTAACCAACGTAATTATAGGATAATGTGGGCAATGCTATTCAATCTGGTTCATTTAAGATTATTAGCATCGAATCGCGGTAGTCATCACAACATTTAATTTATGCAAAGTGAGGCTAGGCGCGGTCACGAATGCATTCAAGCTTAACGACATAGATCAGAAACTAGGAAGTGTGGTATAAGGATTACACACGTAGTATGATAATGTGTGTCTATCCTTAAGAGGTCCGAAAGCTTTCAAATGTCTCCAATAAGACATAATTGTAGTTCTACTTACTCAATTTAGATTGCGCATACTTAGTGAGAAGTAGAAATTAAACTTTATATCAAAATCATCAAAAAAACTATATCAAATGAGATCTATTGAATGTCTATGAAAATTAAAGCACTATCAACTCCCACTAACTGAAAACATCTGTGGGACCAATGACTCCAACGGATGTTACATGCTCCTAAAATGGCGTGATAGGGAGCCCTTTAGTGAGCGGATCTGCAATCATTTACTTAGTGCCGATGAACTCCACAGACACTTGACGATACTGAACTCTTTCCTTTACAACAAGATATTTGATGTCGATATGCCTTGACCTTGATGAATGCTTGTTGTTACTAGATAAGGAAATTGCAGCTGAATTATCGCAAAATATTCTCAATTGTCTCGGGATATGCTCCAGTACCCGCAAACCTAAGAAGAAATTCTGTAACCATAACGCGTGATTAGATGCCTCGTGACAGGTAATGAATTCAGCTTCCATGGTAGACGAAGCTGTAGTAGACTGTTTCACGCTTTTCCGAGACAACTCCTCTAACCATCATGAAGATGTATCCTGAGGTGGACTTCTTAGTGTTAACGCAGCATTCAAAATCTGCGTCTGAATATCCAATCAACTCCGATTAATCAGATCTTCTGTATGTGAGTTTGAAGCCCTTCGTTTTCTGTAGATACCTCAACACTTTCTTTGCAGCTATCCAATGTTGTATTCCTGGATTATTTAGGTATCTGCCCGTATCTGCCCAACATTTCAACAACAAAGGCAATATCCGATCGCGTACAGATTTGAGCATACATGATGCTCCCTACTACTAATGCGTACGAAAATTCCTTCATTCGATTCTTTTCCAAATCATTCTTTGGACACTAAAATAAGCCAAATTTGTCGCCCTTTACAATAGGCGACTGTCTGGAAGCACAATTTTGCATGCCACACCTTTCGAGTACCTTAGTAACATAGGCCCTCTGTGACAGGCTAAGTAGTCCACGTGATTTGTTACGGCGAATCTCAATGCCGATAACATAAGAAGCGTCACCAAGATCCTTTATTACAAATATTTGAGATAAGAATTTCTTGGTGCCGCTTGACATCCTGATGTCACTACTAGTCAACAGAATGTCATCAACATATAAAATCATAATAATGAACTTACTCCCACGGATTTTAATATTGATACATTCATCTGGAGTGTTTTCTACAAAACCATATGAGGAAATTACTTCATGAAACTTTAGGTACCCTTATCGCGATGCCTATTTCAACCCACAAATGGATTTCTTTAGTTTGCAAATGAAATGTTCTGAGTCATTAGCTACAAAACCTTTGGGTTGTGACATATATACATTCTCATTCAGATCCCCATTGAGAAATGTTGTCTTTACATCCATCTAATGTAACTCTAAATCCATATGAGCTACAAGAATCGTTATAATTCTGAATGAGTCTTTCTTAGATACTAGTGAAAAAGCCTCATTAAAGTCAATGCCCTCACGCTGGTTAAAACCCTTGGCAACAAGTCTGACTTTATATCTTTCGATATTGCCCTTGGAGTTCCGCTTGGTTTTAAATATCTATTTACAACCAATTGGTCTTATTCCAGAGGGTAACTCAACAAGATCCCATACTATATTGTCCCTCGTGGATTTTAACTCATCTTTCATGGCATCAAACCAATGAGAAGGATCGGCACTTTGTTTGACTTATGAAAAGGATTCAGGATGCTTTTCCACCCCTATGTCAAAATCGTGCTCCTGTAAGTATACGATGTAATCATCACGATTTACAGGTCTTCTTTCTCTTTCGGATCTTCTTAATGGTTTAGCCTCTTAGGTGTGATTTTTGTTTTCCTCACAGATGGGTTGTACTTGAGGCTCATCGTGGTATTCTACAGTGATCGCAGGGTCAACTGCAGTATTTATATCCACATGATCTTGAGTGACTATGACTGGAGTCACAGTTTTTTCTTTCTCAAATACAGTTTTTAATATTCGTGCTCCCATTGTTTTCAGTGTCCTCAATGAATCTGACATTCTCAATCTCGACAATCCTGATAGAGTGGGAAAGATAGTAGAATCGAAAGCCTTTTGACCTTTCTGGATATCTAATAAAGAAACAACTTATGGTTCTAGGATCGAACTTCCTTTCATGCGAGTTGTAAATTTTGGCCTCAGCAGGATATCCCCAAATGTATAGATATCGGATACTTGGTTTTCTCCCATTCCATAGCTTAAAAGGGGTTTTGCTTACTGCCTTGTCGGGGAACCTATTAAGGATATGAACTGCGATTTTGATTGCAACACCCCATAGAGATTCTGGCAATGTCGAATTGCTAACCATGTTTCACACCATATCTATAAAGGTGCGATTACGTCTTTCGGCCACACCATTCTGCTCTAGAGTACCAGGTATAGTTTACTGGACGACAATACCATAATCTTGTAGGTATCTAGCGAATGGCCCTGGATTGTGACCTGATTCGTCATATCTACCATAGTATTCACCACCACAGTCAGATCTGACAACTTTAATCATTTTATCATATTGATTTTCAACTTCGGCCTTATAGATTTTAAAAGCATCCAGGGCATCTAATTTCTCACTGATAAGGTAGATGTACCTGAAACAAGAGTAGTCATCTATAAAGATAATAAAATATTTGTGTCTACTCCAAGAAGTTGAAGGGAATGGTCCACAAATGTCCGTATGTATCACCTCTAAGAGTTCTACACTCCTTGTTGCACCTTTCTTTCTAGTTCTGGTTTGTTTTCCTTTTATGCAATCAATACACACTTTATAGTTTGAGAAGTCAAGAGAATGAAGAATTCCTTCTTATACCGGCCTGTCTAATCTCTGACGAGATATATGACACAAACGTCTGTGCCACAACATGGAGGAATTCTCATAGTCTAGTCTTCGTTTGGATCCTACTTTATTTCCATATAAGGTATTAACATTATAAACATATGAGGCAATCAAGTCTAACTGATATAAGTTATTCACCATAAAGTCGGTACCAACTTTAATCGATTTAAAATAAATACTAAATCATTTATTCTTAAATTGAAATGAATATCCCAATTTATCCAAAAGAGAAACAGAAACTAGATTATGCCTTATAGAAAGCATACAAAATGTATCTATTAAATAAAAAAATAAAATAACCAAACTCTAACTTAAGCCTATAGACTCCAATTGCCTCTACGTCGACCTTAACACCATTGCCTACGTAAACTGAACGCTCTACATCAGTTGGTGGCCTAGCCTGTAGTAATTCCTGCATAGAAGTACATATGTGAATAGTGGTTCCTGAATCTATCCACCGGGAATCCGATGACACATCGGTCAGATTAGATTTAAAACAAACAAGAACAAAATGATTACCTTTCTTTATGAGCCATTTTTTATATTTTTCGCAGTCTTTCTTTTGCTGGCTCGCCTTTTTGCGAAAGAAGCATTTACTGCTTCTAGCCTGTTTGCAGTTCGATTCATTTCCAGATTGATTCCCATTGTTTCCTGAGAATCCATTATTAGAACCCTGATTCCTTTTTCTTTTCCCCTTTTGCCCATGCCCATGCCCTTGTCCTGAGGTCACCATATTTATATTATGTTGTGTTTGACTGCCTAATTATATCCTTATCTTGAACGCACTGAGAAATCAGTTCGTCCAATGTCCACGTCTTTTGGAGTGTTATAGTTTACTAGAAATGTACCGTATTGAGGAGATAGGTTGTTCATGATCAAGTGAAACAAATGATCATCAGTGAGTACAAGGCCCAGAGAGCGGATCTTTGAAACAACTTCGATCTACCATATAATGTATTCACGGATATTTCCTTTTCCGTCGTAGGATGAGCAGGTTAATTTATTCAAAAGAAAACCCACTTCAACTTTATCCGATTTCTTGAATTGGTTTTCCCATTTCGGTCAGGAAAGTTTTGGCCTTATCTACTTTAGGCATGGCACCTCTCATGGACTCAGAAATCAAATACTTTATGATTTTTAGGCACGTTTCATTTGATCTAAACCATGCCTCATAACGATTAATCTCTGATTCAGAGGCATCATTAGATGGTTTAGGAGGTTCTGGTTTTACCAGGGCAAGGTCTAATTGAAGGCAACCCAAGACAACTTCAATGAATTCCTTCCAATGAGCATAGTTAGATCCGGCCAGAGTAGGAACGTAATGCGTATTAGTTGGAATTGAGACTGAAATGGAAGAGATATGTACTCATATTAGTGCATTATTTCATAAAATAATTCATGAATGTAAACAAATATCAGGCAAAGCTAATATATTCAGCTGCTAGGGAAGGCATCAACTGAATTATCCAGGGTGAAGATGGGCCCAACCATCACATCCTGGCAAAGATCAGTTACATCATCATCATTCCTCCTGTGGGAGGTAATGACAATATGCTAGCAACCCTTCTGAACATGAAGCTAAGCGATGTTAATCACGTAAATCTGAGATACTCAATACCTGTGGGTAAAATTGAGTCTTTCAGCTTTACATCACTAACATCATTTACTTCACCTGTTCTAGTCCCTGCCAAATGGTGATCGTTTGCATTTTCGTCACCATCCGCATGAAACGAGAACTCAACTGCATGCAATCCTCTATATCCCAATGTCACAAGTTTGTATTAGTAAAAATTTTATCGATTAAGGTCACTATGGTGGCTAACACAACTGAATCCAATTCTACGAATACAGACTTAGGATCGCAATTATAATCTTGCTCTCAGTAGATTATGTCTTAATTAGTCTTGATACGGCTCACGAGGTTGTCGGTATTGATCATTGAAAATTAGATGAACCTTAGAGAGAAACAGACAGAAACGTTTCGCTCTCTATGTTTCAATGGTCTACATTAACTCTTGATGGATGGGTAATGAGTCCATGACTGAGCCAAATCAAGACTCTGCGTGATCAGGACATGTTCAATGAGCATGACTGATCCAGTTCCTGACATTCACATGATAGACAAATAGTACGGAACTTTATAATTGGATGGGCAGATCCATGCATAGGTGTCCATAAGATGGACAGATTAGTCCAAATACTTCATATTTATCAGATAAAAGTTCACGTATATCATCTACGAATGAGTTAGTTTATATGCTCATAATTGATTAAATAGATGGCCCAGATCTAAAATAATAATAAATATGGAATGATATCGAACGGTCCAAATCTGGGATCAATGGGCCATATTGAAATCAGGGCCCACCATCTAAACGGGATCCAGATCCATATGATCCCGGTCGTGGGTCCTTAAGACAGACCCGAATCAGCACAAACAGTCTGCAAACCCGAATGAATTCAAGTCGGATCCGAAGACCCAAATAGATTTGCATTGGATCCACAGACCCGATATGCGGCTCCGGTTAAAACGGAAAAAATTG
Source organism: Magnolia changhungtana (assembly GCA_030180095.1). Taxonomy (NCBI): domain Eukaryota; kingdom Viridiplantae; phylum Streptophyta; class Magnoliopsida; order Magnoliales; family Magnoliaceae; genus Magnolia; species Magnolia changhungtana. Next base: position 18,014,479 of record JASAUF010000667.1, on the reverse strand, counting down.
AGAGAGTGGGAGATTTTCTCTCGCTGTCTGCCCGATGACCCAAGAGGATGTGGAGTATCATCGCTCTCCTACTTGAACTTCCGGCAGTCCAGACGGCATGGCACCGAAACTAGATGCCGGAGACGTCATCGAAAAGGCGATGAATGCCAGATTCATAGACGTCGGCCAAAGTTTCGGAGGTAAGGAAGAAGGGAGTGGCGAGCCATCATCGTCGACCGCATACACGAGGGGCGATAATGGCTACTAGCATTGAAGATCGAGGTATGATCCCAATAGCTGCTGTTTTTGGGGATTTCAAAATCCCAAACGGCTCCAGATATGGGGTAGAAATCCCCAGATCTATCCGTGAATGTGAGATCCTGGATATGAATTTAGGGATCTGAAAATTTTTACTATAATCAGGAATTAAAATTCCCTAATTTCACGATTTTTGTATGGCAATGCCTGATTTCCCAAATTGAAATTCCAAATTTCTGGATTTAGGGATTGAAAGCCCTAATAACTAGATTATGGGGATTTGAAATCCCTAATTCCTGATTTGGGATTCGAATATGAAATCCCCAAATTGATTTAGGGTTCGAAATCCCCAATTAGGTTTCGAAATACAAAATCCTAATTAGCCTGATTTGGGAATTCGAATTGATGCAGGAATCAAATCCCTGAAATCCGAATTTGGGATTCAAATCCCTAATTATCCTGATTTGGGGATTCAAATTGGAAATCCCCTAATTACTGATATGGGTTTCGAATTGGAAAAACCCTAATTTTCTGATATGGAATTTGACTCTGTAATAGCTGAATCTGATCATCCATACCTATGCACAATGGCTCTGATACCAATTGTTAAATTAGCTTAATGTGGAATAGCCGAAAAGACCTTATTGTGCATCGGTCATGGAGATCTAAAAAGGAAGATTACATACCTATCTGAGACGCCATAGTCGAAGAAACAGAATACTGGAAATAGAATACTAGGATCTTCCTTTCCTTCACACCCTAATAGAAGAAATTGATGGGACTAAGCTTATCTCTCCTCTTGGTGTAGGATCGGGGACCCAGCCTGATGCAGGACATGAAATTTAAATATGATATGCAAGATTTCAGGCTTAGATTATACTAATTCAGAACAATCACATAATAATTCCACATCCCACACAAAAGCTCAAACATTCAAATAAAGGGGAATCTGCACGGGTCCAGGCCTACATAGGTTATGACTGGATCAATAAAATTATGGATCAAACGATACTCAAAGAGAAATAGAATTCAACCACACATGCACAGCAATCAGTCCCTAATCCAAGGGATTTTCCGATTTCAATTCAAGAAACCCAAGGGTGAGAAAATGGGCAAATAAGTTAGAGATAATGCAATATAGGGTTAGGGTTATGAAAAACTAGTGTAAAAGGGAAAAATAGAAAGAAAACCTAAACCAAACGACAGCTCCCGCGTGCGGATCACGGCTCGAACCTGTCGCACGTGCGCAAGAGGCTGGCCGCACGTGCGCTGGGGGCTCGAGTCCCAAAACAGCCCTATAGGCTCTGTTCGGCTAGGGAGGACTACAAACTGACGCAGGGGAGAACGTGAGGTCGAGCACCGTCTTCCTCAAGAGGATAATTATTCCGAATCCACGGAACTTCTCCGGACTCCTCACAGAGACTTTCTCGAATCCACGAGAAAAGAGAGCAGAAAATAGAAATAAATTCTAAATAAATTCGAAATAGATTAATGAATGAATAAAAACGAGTTCACAACCCTTTAAATAAGGGTACTAAGCAATGGGAAAGAAATCGAATCAAACTACAACTAGGACTCCTAGAATTAGCGACTTACTATAAATAGTAAACTTACTATTTATAGACTATGATGTCTACTAGTGCGCAAGGTTTTCGGCCAAAAATAGTAAGTGTCCTATTTGGCTTCACCAAACCGTTCCCCAATTATTCTAAGCTCTTTTCACGTTGGACGCAACTCCTAAAGCCCGACGGATGAAGAGTTATAAACAAACTAAAACTTACTATTTATAAGTAAAAACGAAATCAAACAGGGAAACGACCATCAAATCGTGGGTTTCTCGCAATTGAAGGTCGCAACCCTGCATAGTTGGTTGGCTAAAGTAGCTCGTTCTACCCCAAAATCATATATTTTTTGTCGGCTAACTCATCCCGGATTGTGAGATACGCCCGATTTAAGGTCCGATGGTCCGGATCACTTCTTTCGCCGACCGGCCTTTTCTCGATCCATCTTTGCCATGTAATTGTCCGCGACCCGCTCTACATCGGTCTCCTCCACTTCAAAAGAACTCGTCCTCGAGTTATCATTATCTGCCGGCTCATGATACTCAAATGTCCGCGACATTGAAAGTTCGTGAGATCGCCATATCATCTGGAAGATCAACAACATAAGCGTTGTCATTGATCTTTCTGATGATTGGTACCGGTCCAATCTTTTTATTCTTCAACTTGTTGTACGTTCCGGTCGGAAATCTTTCTTTGCGCAGATGGACCATTACTTGGTCGCCCACCTCGAACACTTTTTATCGCCGATGCTTGTCCGCTTGCTCCTTATGCTTTTCGTTCGAGGCATGTAGCTTGTTCTGTACCTCCGCATGAATGCCCATGATTTTGTCTGCCATATGTTATGCTGCAATGCTCATGCCTGGGAGCTTGGGCAGAGGGACCAAGTCTAGTGTATGGCGAGGTACTCGTCCGTAGATAACCTAGAACGGAGATTTTCCTGTCGAACGGTTCACCATGTTGTTGAATGCAAACTCCGCTTGAGACAAGGCCAAATACCACTGCTTCGGTTTTTCTCCTGAAATACATCGAAGGAGGTTTCCCAATGTGCGATTCACAACCTCAGTTGACCGTCACCAGGTGGTGGTACGCGCATGGCCGAATCGAAGGCGTGTATCGAATCGAGTCCACAAAGTCCGCCAAAAGTGGCTTATGAACTTCGTGTCACGGTCGGAAGTAATAGTCTTGAGAACCCCGTGTAGCCGCACAATTTCTCTGAAGAATAAATTCGCCACGTGTGTTGCATCGAGAGTTTTCTTGCATGGAATAAAGTGCGCCATCTTGGAAAAACGATCTACTACCACGAACACCGAATCCATGCCGCGTTGTGTTCGTGGGAGACCAAGCACAAAGTCCATAGATAAATCCTCCCAAGGGCCGTCAGGCACTGGTAACGAGGTGTAAAGGCCCATATTATGAGATTGTCCCTTGGAAGTCTGACAAATATAACAGCGTTGGACTGTCTTTCCCACATCACGTACCAATTGCGGCTAGTAATACCGTTCTTCCACAAGAGCTCGCGTCTTGTCTCGCCCAAGGTGTCCACTGAGGCCACCTCCATGTAGCTCTTGAATTATCTGTTCCCTTAGCGAACTCTTTGGGATACATAGTCGATTTCCCTTAAAAAGGAACCCGTCTTGTATATGTAAGTCATCGGGGTGACCTTCCTGACATCTAACCCATGCGTCCTTGAAGTCATCGTCGTCGGCATATATGTCTTTGAGGCGATCGAACCCGACAACTTCATTGCTCATAGTGACTAACAAAGTCATGACTGGCGACTCGGTATGCATCGGCTACTTTGTTCTGTTGTTCGACTTATGCTTTAAGACGAATGTGAATTCCTGCAAAATGAAATCCATCTAGCATGCACACGGTTAATGTTAGCTTGACTATTAATAAACTTGAGATGGTCCGTGTAAAGTATGAATTCCCTTCAATCAAATAATGTCGCCATGTCGCAGGTTCGACCACCGCGTACAACTCGATCTCATATGTAGACCACTTCTTGCGTGCATCACTAAGTTTCTCCCAGAAGGCTACCTACTTACCTTCGAGACAAAACTCCCCAATCCCGACATATGAGACATCACATTCGACTTCAAACAGTTGTCGAAGTTGGGAAGCACAAGAATCGGGGTCGTGGATAATCTGCTTGATTTCGGCGATCTTCGGCTTCCACGAATTCCCTTTCTTCATGCAATGTGATCGGTGACACAATGGTACTAAAGTTTTTCACGAACCGACGATAGAATGTTGCTAGTCCATGGAAACTTCGCACCGTGAATATTTTTGGGAACCGGCCACTCTCTCGATTGTCTTCACCTTTTCCTCATCCACTCGAATGCCCGTGGGATGTAACCACAAAACCCGAAACAATAGGCTATCGGTCCATGAAGCTACACTTTTAAAATTGAGGTACATTTATTTTCAAGTGAGCACTTGAAGGACCTTCTTGAGGTGCTCCATATGGGTGGTTTCGTCTTGATCGTATATCAAAATATCATCAAAATAAACCACAACGAACCGCCAATGAAAGGTTTCGAACTTGGTTCATCAACCTCATGAATGTGCTAGGCGCATTAGAAAGACCGAAAGGCATGACCATCCATTCGTACAATCCTTCCTTGGTCTTGAAGGTCGTTTTCCACTCATCACCCTACCCAGTTCGATTTGATGGTAGCCGCTCCTTAAGTCCATTTAGAGAATATTTTTGCGCTCTCTAGCATATCCAACATATCATCCAACCGTGGTATAGAAACCCAGTATTTTATGGTGATCTTGTTGATGGCCCTACTGTCGACACACATGCGTCAACTCCCATCTTTCTTTGGAGTTAGCAGAGTCAGGACATGGGCTCATGCTTTCTCGAATAAGACCCTTACGGATCAGTTCCTTCACTTGTCCCCGCAGAATCTCGACTCATTCGGGCTCATTCGATAATGAGGACGATTAGGTAACTGACCCGGGACAAGGTCGATATGGTGTTGGATATCTCGCATAGGGGTAACCCATCTCAGGAAGGTCCTCAGGCGATTTCTTGGAATTCATGTAACAAGGGCCTTAATCTTTCGGGGATGATGGTAGGCTCGAGTTCTTCCCCTTTTACAATTAATGCATAAGTTCCATCACTGCTTTCTTTCGATTCTTCCACAAAGTCCCGAATGGTTAAGAGAAAACGACCCTCCACTTTAGAAGTTTCGTGTGGTCCCTCTCGGATCCATAGGGGCCAATATAGTCTTCCCGTCGCCTCTGACGAAGATATATATGTTATCTCGCCCTTATGAGTGACGTCACGGTCGATTGCCGGGTCGACCGAGTAGTATGTGACATGCTTCCATGTCAACCACATCGCATACATACTTCATCCTTATAATGTTTGCCAAATGGAAAAAATATGGTGCAATCGTTTCGGGGCTTACCTTTGTTTCGCCGACCTTCGATCCAACCGATTGTATATGGAGAGGGATGACGCTCTGTTTTCAATTGCAATTTTTCCACCATGACCCCGGAGACGATGTTCTCGCCGCTCCCACCGTCAATGATCACGTCCACAAACCTTTCGATTCACCGTACACCTAGTGCGGAAGATGTTATGCCGCCACTGGATGCACTTCTTTTCTTGGCGCATATAATAGTCGCCTCCACGACGAGCGACTCGCCTTGATCTTGTTGAACCCAATTTGAATCATCTACCTCATCCTCGGCGATATGCTCCTGTTCTTCAACATCTGGATCTTCATAAGCGTTATCAGCACTAGCATCATTAATGGCGAGGTTTGTCACTTTTCGCTGGGGACAAGTATTTGACAGTAATGGCCGGCCACAACGATACATGTTGTCGGGCCTTGGCCGAGCATAAGGTCTGAATTCTACTTGGACCAGCAGTAGTGGAGACGCCCTTTGGGGTCTAGTTTGCCCGCTTCCCTGATCTCGGTTCTCAGACGTAAGAGGTTGAGTGCGTGCTCCTACGGGCTCTTTCCCCTTAGGTTGTGGAGCTCCCCGAGGTGGACCTACCGCAGTAATCCGTGCAGTAGGATAAGTCCGTGTGTTAGGACGTCTGCTGCGCTCGCCCGAGTAGCCAACTTGATCGCATCATTCATCGTCCGTACGGACCGCACCTGACCCGATCTTGAATCGCCATACCCAATCCACCGTTGAATCGGGCGACTTTGCGCGATTCGGCTCGACCAAATCGTTACGCGCCGCCAGCGGCAAAATTCTTCTCTCGTACTCTCTCACCGACCGACTACACCCCGGACAATTTTGGTATTGTTGGAATAATACCCGATCGTAATCGCTAGGGGAGGAATCGGTGCACGTAGTAGGCCGCTTCATCCGCTCCCATGTGCGGATTGGTGCTTCATCTGCACTGGTTCGTGCGAGTTGCAGCTTGTTCCCACCAAGGTGATGCTCCTCCTTTCAACTTGTAGAGCCACAAGCTTGACCTTCTTTGTTTCGTGAATGTCCATATAGTCAAAAATCGCTCAACTTCGAAAGCCAATCGAGAAAATCCTCAATGTGTGGTACAATGCCATTGAAGTTAGGAATATCAACCCGTATCTTGAAGTCTCGATCCATTCAATCTACCCGATCGCCGCCTTGCACATTGGAAGATCACGTCATCGATCTCCTCTTCACTGAGCCCCCGTCCTCGGGCATGACCCTTGAATGCACCGCTGGTACTATCCTCGCGATCGGGCCGATTACGAGTCTCAAATTGGCGGTGGAGGATTACCACCAGAACACGGAGTTGCCCTGGGTTTCGCCAAGAGATTCGCTATGCGGTCCATGGAAGCCTGCAATGTTCTTGCATGGCTTGCCGATTCTCTTCTTCTTGTTGCCGCTTGGAAAGTTGCCACCGTTAAAGGCAAATTTCTGGAGCACCGCCTATGGGATTGTTGCCCCGTCGTTAGAAGCCATCGACCCAAGGAGAAACCTCGCCGATACCAAACCGACGCAGGGGAGAACGTGAGGTCAAGCACCGTCTTCCTCAAGAGGATAATTATTCCGAATCCACGAAACTTCTCCTGACTCCTCGAGACTTTCTCGAATCCACGAGAAAAGAGAATGCAGAAAATAGAAATAAATTCTAAATAAATTCGAAATAGATTAATGAATGAATAAAAACGAGTTCATAACCCTTTAAATAAGGGTACTAAGCAATGGGAAAGAAATCGAATCAAACTACAACTAGGACTCCTAGAATTCGACTTACTATAAATAGTAAACTTACTATTTATGATTGGCCATGATGTCTACTAGTGCGCAAGAGTTTTCGGCCAAAAATAGTAAGTGTCCTATTTGGCTTCACCAAACCGTTCCTAATTATTCTAAGCTCTTTCACGTTGGACGCAACTCCTAAAGCCCGACGGATGAAGAGTTATAAACAAACTAAAACTTACTATTTATAGTAAAAACGAAATTGAAACAGTGGAAACGACCATCAAATCGTGGGTTTCTCGCAATTCGAAGGCCGCAACCCCGCATAGTGGGTTGGTTGGCTAAAGTAGCTCGTTCTACCCCAAAATCATATATTTTTTGTCGGCTAACTCATCCCGGATTGTGAGATACGCCTGATTTAAGGTCTGATGGTCCAGATCACTTCTTTCGCCGACCGGGCCTTTTCTGATCCATCTTTGCCATGTAATTGTCCGCGACCCGCTCTACATCACAAACCCTCCAAATCTCATGGCATTCGGCATTCGACGTATCGCTATCCTCTCGGCCATTAAGTTTCAAATCCCAGGTAGGGACAGATTCTGGAAACTGGCTGTAGGAAGATTAATGGCTGCAAAACAGACGGATTTGATGCGAGGATGATCGTAGAATAGGAGAAATATGAATGATATGAGATGGGGGTTGATTGGGATAGACGTGGTTTCGCACCACGGTAGTTAGTCCTTCGAAAAGGGAGGGCCTTCCCACCCACTTGAAATTTTCCACAACTCAAAACTCAGATAGTAGAAAAAAACACGTAGGAATTTTTTATTTCTTCAATGAATCAAAAGAACTATAAAGGGTGCCTATTTATAAGAAAACTCTATACCCAAAACTCGCGTCATGTACGCAACCTATTACCTGGCAATAAAGTAAACTAAAATAAAAACTAATCAAAGAAATCTAAAGCATTTATGACGTTCTAAATAACATAAATAAATAAAACCTAAAATATGAACTTAATCCGACTAGTGGGCTACGATCATGAGATCCCATGATGGGCTTTTCTTGACTATCGGGCCCACTCTTTTGAATCGAAACTGTCTTCTAATTAGGAGGCCCTCCCTGACCGTCGTCATCGAGCCAGATTGATAGTGGGGCCCTCCTTCTTCATACGTACGTGCGTAGGGGAGTGGCATGTGTGCACGTGTGCGCATGATATCCCCATCACAGCCCTTATTATTTAGTTAGTGGGATGAAGAGAGTTTGAAACCCATCACAACTCTCTTCCCACGGCTCCACACATTACAATCCTAGTAGTATTCAAACAGATAGCTGCGTACCACAGCTATAGCATTCCAACCCCTTAAGCATATAAATCTGAAATCACAACGCAGTGGGGTACACTGGTTTACCATGTCACATTATCTAACCTTTAGCCCAATCTAGACTGCTGATCAATAAGGCCCACCTTATAAAGATCTTACATAAACTGGATATCAGCTACAGTTAATCTCTACAGAAATGTAAGCAGCGGTGGATGGTGGTGCTGGTGCTGACGTTGAATGGCTCAACGTCAAATGGTGATGGGGGATTATTGGCACAGCGCTCAGCAGGGCAGTGGAGGCAGTGGGTTTTTATCTGAGGCTGAGTCTGATTTAGAAAAGCAATAAGGGATTTTTATGGCAAGATGAAATCTGTCAGAGAGGAGGCAGATCTGATTGGGACAATGAACTCAACAATCAACGGCCTGGGTTGACATGCTCTGATAACATGTAAAGAGCATCAGAGGAATCTACTGATATGCAGAGAAGTGAGTCCTATTCATATATGTGACTGTTCATATAGCATCTACATACTAACTAGATAGCTTCTACAGTTGTACACAATCTCTACAGAGTACAATCTGCACCACTCCATATATGCAAATTCTACTAATGATTATCTCTACAACTTAAATGCATTTATATGTTGTATTTAACTTAAAAGACATCATCGCAGATTATGTACACAGATTAACTTAAATGTATTTATATGTTTCTTTCGTTGGATCTATCATGCCTGTGAATGCTAAGAGGGAAATATGGGATATCCAAAGTCTAGTGGGCCACACTCACACATGTGTCCACCACAAAAGTGGCACAGATGTAGGTCAAACAAAGCCCTTCAAGTTGCAGGTCCCATTGTTGATGGAGCCATAGCCTAAAATCACATTGATTAGACAATCCTAATCATTCATTCAATGGCCATAAAATAGACAGTTAAAAGGTATTGTCTGTGGTCAAATCCAATGCAGATCCAATCAGTTACAAAAAATCCACTCACAAGAACTGCTTTGATTAAAAGACAGCCCTTTATTTCATCCAAGCTTCAAATTGCAGATTCGTTCCAAGTCTCACACTCAGCTCGGCATGGATTCTTTCTTGGGAAAATTCTTGTTTCTCGACCTCTCTTTTGTTCGATATTGAGGGAAGTATCATGATGTGTATTATGATGATCAGGATTATGTGATCAATGCGAATTTTGGGATACATCCCATCCACAGTGGGGTCCACAATTTGGATGGTCCTGATCGAGTATATGCACACTACATGAATGGTGGAGGTGTGAGTTGGTGTGGTCCACAACATCAATGTGTTTCAGCATACACGTAAAAAAGCAATCATCGATTAATGAAAAGATACATAACAGAAACATCACCGATCACCAGATCAACATGTCGAATCTAAAGTTCAAATCAGCATAAAAATTCAGGATGACAATAACCTCATTCGCAAGGGAGCCGTGAACAGGAGGACTGCCAAAGAACTTCATATCTGGGCAGAGATTGTAACGGCCGCCCTTGCAGTGATTGCAACGCCAGCAGCTGATGCCAGGCTCCAAAGCAACACGGTCACCCACAACCAGAGACTTCACCTCACTCCCTACTTCTGCTATAATCCCAGCACATTCATGGCCAAGCACCATGGGCTCCTTCATTACAAAATCTGCACACCTCATTGTCTGAAACAGAGAATCCCAGACAATCAGCAACACAGAAAATTCAGTACTAGTAAAACTACATGCCCCATGTTTCAAATAGAGAGATTCAAGATTTTCTACCTTGAGGTAGTGAACATCACTTCCGCAGATACCGACTGCTTTCATACGAACCCTGACATCACGGGGGCCTAACATACAAGATGAAAATCAATACATAGTAGTAAAAGGAAATGACCAAATGAGAAGAAATTGAAGAGATTGAATAGATGAGCATAATTGAGTTCTGATGCAACCAGCATGTGTTTCAGTGATCCGGACCGTTGATCCCATGGGCCCAACCTAGTGGTAGACTGAGTGAAGATACCTCGTTTCAACACTGAGGTCTTGGAATCGATTCCCTAGTGGAGTGTGTACTGACAGTGGGGTGTGTACTAACAAGCTAACCCAAAAAAAAAAACTTGAACTTCTAGAGCATGTATTTTTGTGGTATCTCTAAATCCTATATGGGGTGCCTCAGAAAAACCTCTAACATCAGAAGATCCTAATCCTTCCATTGAATGGTCTCTCACACAGAAATAGTCCCAAGTAAGGGCGAAGATCGGATGGATAGGATCTCGATTAGAAAGATATTTGGGCCACCCACAAGAGGTGAACGGTCTTGATCACCGGATGATGACTCCAAGATATAATTGGCGCATCAGGATACTAAGATCCTGAGGCATCAGAACGATTATAGTTGCTAGTGAGAGAGAGAGAGAGAGAGAGAGAGAGAACCGAGAGGGGGGAGTTTGAAAGGTTGGATTTTGAGAGTGTTGACAGCGACCAGCCAAGCTGCCATGTTTTCTGATTCTCCATCTCCTCCTTTCCCCATCTCTCTCTCTCTCTCCCTCTCTATGGTTGTGCGTGTGTTAGCTTTGGAGGAGAAGACTAGCATAAATAGCGAGGGAGACGGGTTTATTTATAACAGAGGCGGTTATTTGATATTCCGGGCCGGCTCTGGCAGAGTGTGCTGGTTGATACTCGGGCGCTAATACTCTGCACACGTTGAATATAGAGAAATTTGCGACTGTACCCATTTATGGCCCATTTGCGGACGAAGCCCACCTCATTTTACCTTGCAAAAATAAGCCCAGCTGTACGGACGCCTTCCTAAAGGTCGAAAATGCCCCTGCTTTTTCCTTAAGCGGGAAGACGAGCGCTGACGCTCCTCGAACTCCGAGTTGTACGAACGGTTCAAAAGATATCAAAGTTAGTTGTATTTATTATATCCACAACGTTCATCCATATTTCGGTCATTATCAAAAAAAAAAAAAAAAAAAAATCATATCAAAAGATCAAGTTGAAAATTGATTTTCAACGTTGAAACTTTTGTAGGGCCCACCATAACATTTATTTCCCATCCAATCTATTTATAGGGTCAAAAAGCCCTGAATGAACAGGAAAAAAAATTTCATAATGATCCAAAACTTCCTTGGCCCTCGAAAGGGTTTCAACGGTAGACATTCAATCCTCCAAAGCCTTTTACAGTGTGGTCCACTTGATAGGGTTTATTTCTCGTCTCAAGCCTTAATACGAGTGGTTTGGATATAACACATACCTCACAATCGGACCCACAAAAAGCGGTGGGGAGTACAACAGGAAGAAAAAAAAAACAGGAACTTATAGCTACGGATTATAACTGTAGCCAAATCCGTGGCTCCTGCCAAATCGATATGTCCTTTTATATGTATTGAAGGTGTTTCGATTAATCGAAAAAGGTCCAAAATAGAGTTTGCCTAAAAAATCCTGCAATTTTTGATATATATCGAAGTGTATTGGATATGTATCGAAGCTATAGTTACGGATTATAGCCGTTGCCTTAACTGTAGCCCCTGAAAGCCTATGTAAAAATTTTTTATTTTTTATTTTTATTTTTTACATGGAGAAATTTATTCTACCTACAATTTTCTCTAATACATATTTATATAAATATGTATATATAAGCATATAAAAATTTTTTCCCTTTTTTTTTCATTTATTTCTTTATTCATTTAATAAGAATATCTTCTAAACCAAAATTAGTTACTTGACGTACCATATATGATTTTGGGGTAGGAGAAGCTACTTAGCCAACTAACCTTGTTATTTTCCAAGATTCCATCAAGTCGATGGTTGAAAATCCATTTCATTCACTTCACGGACAATTTCAATCAGTTTGCGGTCAATTTCATTTATTTCACGGTCCAATCGTTGCACTTCACAATCATTTTCATGCATATCACGCTCATTCTCGCCTATTCCGTGTTGATTCACGGTCATTTCGGCACATTTCACGGTCAATTCCCTTCATTTCACTATCATTCCCATGCATTTCAAGGTCAATTCGCTTCACTTTATGGTCATTTCCATGCATTTCATGGTCATTCCAGCCTATTCCGTGTTGATTCACGGTCATTTCAACACATTTCACGATAATGCCCCTTCACTTCACGGTCATTTTCGCACACTTTACGGTCCATTCGCCTCACTTCACGGTCATTTTCATGCATATATATCATGGTCATTCCCTCCTATTTCGTGTTGATTCACGGTCATTTCAACGCATTTCATGGTCATGGCCCATCACTTCATGGTCATTTCCGCGCATTTCACGATCCAATCGCTACACTTCATCGTGAAATGCGTCGAAATGACCGTGAATCAACACGGAATAGGCGGGAATGACAGTGAAATGCATGGAAATGACCGTGAAGTGAAGCGAATTGACCGTGAAATGCATAGGAATGACCGTGAAATGAAGGGAGTTGATCGTGAAATGCACTGAAATGACTATGAATCAACATGGAATAAGCGGGAATGATCGTGAAATGCATGGAAATGACCGTAAAGTGAAGCGAATTGACCGTGAAATGCATGAAAATGACCGTGAAATGAAGGGAATTGACCATGAAATGCGTCGAAATGACCGTGAATCAACACGGAATAGGCGGGAATGAGCGTGATGTGCATGGAAATGGGGGTGAAGTGAAGCAATTGGACCACAAAATGCATGGAAGTGACCGTAAAGTGAAGACGCGAGACCGCAAAATGCGTCGAAATAACAGTGAATCAATACGGAATATGCGGGAATGACCGTGAGATACATAGAAATGGGGGTGAAGTGAAGCGATTGGATCGCAAAATGCACGGAAGTGACCGTGAAGTGAAGACGCGGGACCGTAAAATGCATCAAAATAACCGTAAATCAACACGGAATATGCGGAAATGACCGTGATATGCATGAAAATGGGAGTGAAGTGAAGCGATTGGACCGTGAAATGCACGGAAGTGACCATGAAGTGAAGACGCGACCACGAAATGCGTCGAAATGACCGTGATATGCATGAAAATGGGGATGAAGTGAAGCGATTGGACCGCGAAATGCACGAAAATGACCATGAAGTGAAATGCACGAAAATGGTCGTGAATTTCCGTGAATGAAATTGACCGTAAAGTGAATGAAATGGATTTTCGACCATCAACCTGATGGAATCTTGAAAAATAACTAAGTTAGTTGGCTAAAGTAGCTTCTCCTACCCCAAAATCATATAGGGTACATCAAGTAACTAAGTTTGGTTTAGAAGATATTCTTTTTAAATGAATAAAGAAAGAAATGAAAAAAAACAAAAAAAGAAAATTTTTTTATATGCTTATATATACATATTTATATAAATATGTATTTGAGAAAATTGTAGGTAGAATAAAGTTCTCCATGTAAAAAATAAAATAAAAATAAAAATAAATAAAAAATTTCATAAATTGGCACTGACTATGGTTATGGCTACGGTTATAATCCGTAGCTAAAGATACAATACCTTTTTCGATTAATCGAAAGAAATTCGATTAATCGAAAAGTTCTGCGGATTTTGAGGCAAACTCATTTGAATGGAGTTGTGGACCTTTTTCGATTAATCGAAAGACATTCGATATATCGAAGTACATATCGAAAGACCTTAGATACATGTAAAAGGACATATTGAAGTGGCAAGGGCGAGGGCGATGGCTACGGTTATTATCCGTAGCCATAGATAGCCCTGTAGCCATAAGTAGAGGTGGGCATCGAGCCGAAATGGAAAAAAGTACTTGAAAAAAGCTCGAGCTTTATCGAGCTCAACATTGAAGCTATGCAAAGCCGTTAGTCGAGTTCGAGTCGAGCTAGTGGTTCAAGTCGAGTCGAGTTCACCTCGAGTCAAGCGCGAGCTTATTGGGTGCGAGAGTAATGGATTCTGTTCTTGATCCTCCTCCATTGATGAAAAATTCAAAAATCTTAAGAGAATCAAAACAAAATCCAATGAAAAAACCAAACAAAGCTTTAAATCGAATGAGGAAACCTGTAAGAACTGATCTGTTCTTGATATTTTTCCACCAACAGAAATCTAAGTACCAAAAAATAAACAGAGAGACACGATCAAAAAAATAGCTCTAGTCAATCAAATCATTGGATTTCCTTGAAGCTCTAACAAAACTGAGAAGAACCCATCTCGAATTTCTAGGGTTTCTCGCCTAAGAAGTAGATCTCAAAAGATTGAAATCATACTATTGTGAAGCTGAAATGAAAACTGGTAGTGGTAGTCAAAATACGTGCGTGACTGTGATTTCGAGAATAAAGAGAAAGGGAAGGGGGTGCGTGCGATCGGGTAGAAACTCTAGGGTTTGTTTTTTATTTTTAAGTTTAAACTTAAAACTTATATTAATAATATATATATATATAATATTTAATATATTTATTAATCGAGCCGAGTCGAGCTTCAAGTCGAGTCGAGTTCGAGTCGAGTCGAGTTGAAATGCCCCTTGGTCGAACTTGGCTTGAATTCAACTCGACCTTCAAATAATTAGCTTGGCTCAGCTTGAATTGGTAATTCAAGCCGAGTCAATCCGAGCTGACTTGAGCCGAGTCGAGCGAGCTTTTCGAGCTAGCTTGACTCGTGAACAGCCCTAGCCATAAGTTCCTCGTTTTTTATTTATTTTTTTAATTATTTTATTATTTTTTGCTGTTGTAATCCCACTGCTTTTTGTGGGTCCTATTATTAGGTATGTGTTATATCCAAACCGTCCATCTTTTTGGCGAAATCGTATTACAGCTTGAGATGGAAAATAAGACAGATCTAACTATCAAATGGACCACACTTTAAAAGGCATTGGGGACTTGAAAGTCTACCATTGAAACCCTTTTAGGGGTTACAGAAGTTTTGGATCATTATGAAATTTGTTTTTCCTCTTCATCCAGGTCTTTGTGACCTTATGAATAGATTGGATTGAATATAAATGTTATGGTGGGCCCTACAAAAGTTTCAATGGTGAAAATCAATTTTCTGTTGCTCTTTGTGGTGTGGTCCAGTTGATCTCTCGATACGATTTTTTTTTTTTTTTTTGTATAATATTCCTAAATGATCTCAAAATATGGATGAACGTTGTGGATATAATAAATACGTAACTGTGGGGCCCATGTAACGTTGATCTCTTTTGAACCGTTCATAGGAGTTCGAGGAGCGTCAACGCTGGTCTTCGAGCACCAGCCGATCCGCTTGGAGGAAAAAGCAGGGGGCATTTTCGACCTTTGGGATGGCGTCCGTACAGCTGGGGCTTATTCTCTCAAGGCAAAATAAGGTGGGCTTCGTCTCACAAATGGGCCATAAATGGGTCGTACAGTCGCAAATTTCCCATAACACAAATTGAACCACCCAAATTGTAGACCTGCTACAGACACATCTAACATCTTACAAAAAGAAAAAAAGAAAAAGAATCTGGTTAAACCATTGTAAGCTCTCTAGGTGATATAACATTTCTTTGTTGGCTTGGAATGCTGGCCCATTTTCCTTTTAACCGTCCATTAAATTTCCATCAATCGACTAGCTATGACATTAAAGAGGTGTAAATTTGGGTTTATGATCAATCAAAACTGTAGCCCATGATTTAGACGAGTTAAAAATTTGTCAGTTTTCTTTAACGTGTATAAGTTCTCAGTGCCTGTGTACCAACCATCACCACCCGAGAATGATTTTTTTTTTTTCCCTTTTGTCTTACTCGGGCATGCAAGCTAAAAAAAGAAAATATTTTTATTTTTAAATAATCTTAGAGAAATATTTTCATACTCTGGCAGAGTCTGATGATACTTCGGCAATTAGAATTTACTGAGAAACTGCATACGTGGTGTTATGGGAAGATCCGAGCTCCCGAAGATTCAAGGGCCGACATCTTACTGACCTAATCGGATGTGAACTTCCAACGTGATACACAGATTTACTCGAGTGATAGTAGTGCCCCTACCCCGAAGTGCAGGAAAAACCTAGTCCTTCATCAATTCAGGCCAGTGCTCGGCTCGGACTAGAGATACGAACGAAAAAGAACATCAGGTAGGGCATCAGCAAATCTATAGACTATAACCCTAAATTGGCCAAACCGAGCTATCGCCCTCGTCCTCATCCTCATCGTCATCCGAAGAAGGTCATCTGAGCCAAGGGCTCGTCCTCGTCCTCATCTTCCTCTGAATAAAGATGTCCCGAGCAGAGGTCGGGGCAGAACGTGAGTACATCATGCGTCAAACTAAACTGAGAAATTACCTTAAGAGGACATAACCGACTGTCTCGCCTGCGGATACGCACGATATGTTACACGATCTTCTGGATTACGGGTCATATCTCCATGATCTTAGTATCCCGCTGATTGAGTAAATCATGCCTAGAATAATGGACCCAGACCGTCCGATGTTCAGGTATAAATACAATGAGACCCCATTGCTACAGGTACGCAACATCTGACATTCTCCCTCAATTCTTCAACATAGACCTAGATTTCTTTGACCTGACTTAGGCATCGGAGGGTCCCCCGACCTAGCCAGGGTCTCCTTTGCTCACGATTTGTGCAGGATCAGGGTTCCTTGGAAGTTCACCGCGCCAAGTGGGGAGTGGTCAAGATTTTGTCATCAACATGTGGCATAGGATAAATTCAAGGTAACCGTACAAATTATGGCCATCGTTCTAGATGTACTATGTTTATATTAATATTAACTTAATTAGTAGATTGATGGAGATTTATTGGACGGTTAAAGCTGAAAAATATACAATGGTTTTATTTTGAAAAATAAGTGTCCGTGAATCAGAGGTTAAGATGATTGAGCCAATCTTATTTTCAAAACTTAAGTTATAAACAGTATTTTCACAACTTAAACGGTTTAGTTTAAGTAAATAAATGCCATGTGTACCATTTCTACATTCGCGCGTATTTAGTGCCACATACATTCGGCATATCAAATAACTCCCGCTGATCTTATTTAGAGCTGGGCATCGGTCCGAGTCGGATCGAATTGGGACCAACTTGATCCGAGCCGAAATTTTAACGTCCTGCCCCGAATCCGATCCGATCCGACCATTGCATTGCATGATCCGATCCGAGACCGGATTTAGTCCCGTTCGAATTTGGTCTAAATTTAATTTTTTTATATTTTGAAAAACGGACGAAGGGAGTGGATTTGTCAGTTGTCACAAATATCACGGTGAGTCTGACTACAACACGTCTGACAGTAGAGAGAGAAGATAAAGGAAATGAGTCTGACCATGACGGGTCTCTCTGGCAACTGCATGCAGAAGGAGCAGTTCAAACTCCCATCGAGAAGATCGAGAACACCACCATTCCCTCCCTTCTCTCTCTTCTTCCCATCTCCATCGACCGATGATCGGGCCCCACCAGACATCAGTTCTTGCCGTCTCCTTGTCGTTCAGTGATCCGTCAGCTTCAATGGCTTGGACGACGGAGATGAGGTTGTTGGAGAGAGAAGTCGTGACAGACGGTGCGGGCTTAGAGTCGATGGACAGAATCGGGGAGCAGTCGGGATAGTTCCATTGGAGAGTGGAAGAGAGAGATTGGGGAGGAGATGAAAGGCACGGCACGTGCCAGGGCGTAGCGCACGTGTTGCAGATGAGCTTCTCTTCATCGGATGGGACTTTCTTGCAGAGCATGCAGATGCCGTCACCATCGCAGGGGAGGTCGCTATCACGCGCCATGAGTGGGGAAGTGGTGAAGGATAGGAAGAAAATGACGAGAGAGAGAGAGAGAGAGAGAGAGAGAGAGAGGTTTGAAAAAAAGGGAAGGAGTTTGAATTTGGTGCTCCCTCGTTTTTTGTTTGGTTTTTATTACTGAAGAGTGAGGAGAGATAGAAAGAGAGGTTTTTATAATGGCTTTGGAACTATTGGGGATCGGATTTCGGTTCGGTTTGGTCAGTTTTGTTGGTTACCCGAATCCGATCCAAACAGCATTCGGATCTACTCCTTTGTACCCGAACCTAGCCGATCCAGTCTACTGGTCCTGTTCGAATCAGGGCGGACCGGATCGGATCTGCCGGATTGGATCCGTTTTGCACACCTCTAATTTTATCCACCTTTCAGCAAATATGACAAGCACGATTCTACGTGCGACAAGGACGCCAATTTTTTTATTTTTTTTACACGCGCACACACACCCCCACACACTACCACCGGAG
This sequence comes from Magnolia changhungtana, assembly GCA_030180095.1. NCBI lineage: Eukaryota > Viridiplantae > Streptophyta > Magnoliopsida > Magnoliales > Magnoliaceae > Magnolia > Magnolia changhungtana. Next base: position 17,996,047 of record JASAUF010000667.1, on the reverse strand, counting down.
CAAGGAGCAAGAGTAAGGATCCAAGGACGCCACTTGCCTGTGAGTGGAAGCTACGTGGAGCCCACCGAAATGCCCGTGTGACATCCACACTGTTCATTAGTTTCACCAGCTTGATTCCAAAAATGAGAAAGATACATAACTCTAGTGTTCCAGCTATAGGAAATCCGAAATTGTAGGGACAGAAACACCAACCATTAAAAGCATCTCTGGTTTGGGTCCACCATAGCTCAAGTGGTAGACTGAGTGAAAGAACTGACAGAGTTGTGTACTAACAAGCTAACAAAAAAATTTTAATGGCTTAGTCCACCATCATGCTTATATGCCATCCAAACCGTTCACAGGGTTATTTCGACTGATATAAACTTTAAAAACAAAAATTAACCTAAACCAAAAATTCCATGGCCTCAGGAAGATTTAACGATGGTATTTTACTTACTATTTATGTGGCCCATCTTTTACTTCGTGTCCTAGCGTGGAACGGAGATCTGATGGACCATGCGGATGTCACCTGCACATCATGGTGGGCCCACATAGCTTCTGCTTATAAAAGCTTTCGTGTGCCACTGTCATGTTTGTTAGAAATTCACTCGTCCATATGTTTTTTCGGACCATTTTAGAACATAAAACCAAAAATCAGGTGGATCCTGAACTCAAGGATGCCATACGAAAGGAAATAGTGTGGATTCAGTGGCCACCATTGAAATATTTGTACGGCCACAAAAGTTCCGTGTCAAGCTAATATTTCGTGTTTTCACTTAATCAATAGTAATGTCCTTATAAACGGTTTGGATGGCATATAAACATCGAGGTGGAGCACATAAAGTTTCAATTATAGGCAACTCTTTCCTCTTTTCCCTCTTGTATAGCCGCTTGAATTCTGATTCACGTGATGTTTTGTGTTCCGTGTCATTTCCTAAAATATCTGGAAAACTGGGAGGGCGCTTGGATTTCTCACAAACATTCGCATGTTCCATCTAGCATCCCACAACAGTGAGTAACTTTCTCATAAAAGCTTTTACAGCAAATCCGCGTCAGTTGGGCGCCAGCTCGATATATCTCTTGCCTGTGAGATGCAGGCACAAGTGGAATTTCAAATCAAATCCCACTTAGGTTCCGCATATGCCGTCTGAACTCGAGTAAACAGTGACCCTTCCAACTACATACCTTGATGCTGGTCCATGCCATGACTTTACAATGATGTATCTATTTTATTCATTCTCTCCTTTTATTTTGTTAGCTCATTCCTAAAAATGAACTGCACTAGGGAAAATTAGTAATAATTGAAAATCTATCATTAAAAACTTTTTGAAGGCTGCTAAAGATTTGGATCAAGTTGGTATTTATGTTTTCCCTTTACTCATGTCTGAGTGACTTAATCAACAATTTAGATAATAAATAAATATTACAGTGATCCTTACGAAGTTTTTAATTGCCTTTTTCTAAAGTGAGCTGAAAAAATAAACTGACCGCATGGATAAAACACATACATTATGGTGGACCCACGGTGCTTTTCTAATATGACTAATACCCGCCTAGGGTAGTATTCAATCCGCGCCATCCATGTCGGGGCTAACATGAAATCAGTAATTCATTTTACCGTCGGTGAGAAAGTATACATCATGGAGTCATCTCCATTTATCTCCTAGGGTACATGTGGTATGGGAGACAATTGATCACGACCGTCCAATGGCTCGGTCTCGTATGAGTGGATGGACGATTCTAATACGGAAATAGTAACCATTCCTTCATTTCACTTTTAATTGTAGCTAATTACCTTCTTCCATTTATTTAATGGCCACCCATTGGTCTAGCCATGATTGGATTCATTAGATTTACAGTCCGGATCCAATGTTTACCGTGTTACGTGGAATTCTGAAGGTAGGAGGTACTATATTATGGTAGAGCCGACTGTATCATAATATGAAAAAAATCTGATGGTGTTGCTGTTAAAATCTTTTTTATAGTTCCTTTTGGGCAATATCCCAGTACAAATCATTAAAACTAAAATTATAAAGGGTCTTTCTATCTGAAATACCAATAATAAGAAGTTTTGTTGGTTTGAGCATAAGGTATGTGTTATATTTCAATTGTTCGTTCATTTTATAAGCTCCCATTAAGGCTTGAGATGAAAAATAAGACATATAACTATCAAGTGGACCACACTGCAAAAAGCAGTGGGGGATTGAATGTCTACCATTGAAACCTTTTTTGGGGTCATAAAAGTTTTGGATCAAAGTAAAATTTGTTTTTCCTCTACATTCATGTCTTTGTGACACTATGAACAGATTGGATGGAAAATAAATGTTATGGTGGGCCTTGTGAATTGTTTAACGGTGAAAACTATTATCTCCACTGTTATTTGTGGTGTGGTCTAGCTGATCTTTGGATATGATTCGATTCTTGTATAATAATATATATAATGATCTCTAAAAATATATGAACAATGTAGATATAATAAATACATCACTGTGAGGCTCATGTAACTTTGATCTCCTTTGAACCTTCCGTGCAACTTGAGCTCGAGGAGCATCGGTGCTCATCTTCACAAGGTCGAGGAGCATCGGTACACCAGCCAATCCACTTACGGTTACTCCATGGCCACTTAGCTTTCGGGCTCACTAGAGCAGAAGCGGATTAGTTGGTGTACTATACATCACCAATCTAGCTGGTGTGGGTTCGCAAGAGCGCTAACACTCCTCAAGCTCAAGTGGTATGAACAGTTTAAAGAATATCAAAGTTACATGGCCCCACAATGATGTATCTAATCGTATCCACACCGTTCATCCATTTGAGAAAATCATTTTAAATCTTGCTTTCAAAAATAATTTACACGAAAGGCTCAAGTAGGCCACACTACAAATAGCAGTGGGACAATGATTCTCACTATTAAAACATTCGTGGGACCCACCATAACATTTATTTTCCATCAAATCTGTTCATAAGGTCACACGGACGTGTATGAAGAGGGAAACAGATATCATATTGATTCAAAGTTTCTATGACACCCAAAAGAGTTTCAATGGTAGACGTTCAATCCTTCACTGCTATTTACAATGTAGTCCACTTGATTTTTGGATGTCTTATCTCTCAGCTTGTGGCTTAAGCCTTACGACAAGCTCATCAAGTGGATGGACGGTTTGGATATAACTCATACCTCATACCTCATGATGAGAGCCACATAACTTGGTGACGTCAAGACATCAGCCAGGTTGGTGGTGTGTGCTACACAAGCCAATCCGCTGCCTGTAGCACTACAAAACTTAGGTCTATCTAATCATCAATCATCAAGTGGGCCACAAAGTAAATATAAAGGTCCCAAGGTCAGTTCGGTTGTTTCTATAGTATAGCCTTATTTGATAACTGAATCGTAGGGTATTACAATCGTGCTGGATGGTTGGATGCCATAAACATATGGGGTGGACCCCAACTGTGGGTAGATGTAGAAAATCATGCCTGAAACGATAGCAAGCGAAGAAAATCTGTAATTAAACTGGTAAAACATTCTAAACTAGGATCCTTACTCTTGCTCCGTTGGTAGACTATGGGTTCAAGTATATCCATAGGTGGTGAAATCCCACTAAGGTGTGAGTGTGTGGGGTGTGTGTGCATGTGTGAAAAAAATAAAAAAATAAAAATTCTAAAGTAGTTTTAAAAATTTTTGGACCGTTTAAAATATCGTACTTGCCCAAGTTTGGCATCAGTGCACATTTTTATGGTTTATATATATATATATATATATATATATATATATATATATATATATATATATAAACAAAGACTTCCATTGAAAAAAACGTTGAGACAACGCTAAGAGAGAACAACAAAAACAAAGGAAAGGAGCCAAAGGATTTGAAAAAAATAGTTGCTATGTTTCACACCCATCGCTTTCCGCGGAAGTTATCTGCCGTTCTTTTTATAGAAAGTCCCCAAACTGCTGTTAGTCTTGTGAAGGGCGGGCAACACTGTACCAATCTAAGAAGAAGTCGCAAATATCATATGGTATGTACCAAGCCATGTTGAATCCAGCGAGATTAGAAAACCACATTGAGTAGCAAACGACTGGTAAATGAGGGGATGGTTAACCACAAGCGAACCTATGCAATTAGCTACACGCGTGGGCACATTGGTCGTGCCAATCTGGTTTAGGTCTATGTAAGGATTGAGAGTACACTCGCACTGTTTGGTTTTGTGCGAATTTCAAATTAGAGACGTGTCTATTTGGGTGTTCGCACCAATTGGATTCAAACCCAACGGATCTAACTCTTTTGAAATGGTGCTTTAAGCACCTAATCGTGGTCTATAAATAGACCAACTTTAATCCGTTTTTATTCACTTAAAAATCAATTTTTTCCACCTTTAAAACTGTCTCCGAAATTTTTGTAATTGAGTTCGCCGTCAAGTTAACTCACATCTAGTTTAAGTTCTGCACGCTGATTTGAGCCTATGTACGACGAGTACACCATTGAGATTGAGTCATATTCATTGTATCTTGGGGGCAACTGTTCAAGATTCCTTTGCATTTGTGGGACGCGGTCAAAGGAAGGCAAATTTAGTTTTAAGCTGAGTGACTCGATCACACCTCAACTCAACTCATCTTTTCTTTTCTTTCGTTTTATTATTAAAATTTTTTTTTCTGAATATTATCTACTATTTTAAGCATATTATTTTCAACAAAGCATAGACAATGTGATCCACCTCAGCATTTTTCTTCAATTCTAAAAGACATCAACATCTTGATCACTAGTCAGAATAGGTAAGGAGGGTGAGTAGGGTGGCAATGGGAAAGCCAAATGAATATATGTTATAGTAAGGGTACTGGTGTTGGGCATTTTAGCGAGACTATTAAGTAAATGATTAGTACCAAACCTGGGAAGGTATCAAAGGGAAGAGTCATATCATTAGAGCTGGATTCCTCTATGTTGGGGGGCTGGCGTTACGTTATGGGTAATTGGATTCCCTACGGCTTGTTATGGTTGGTCTAATGTTTGTTACGCTGGAGGGGAGGAGGAAATAGGAATAGATATAGAAGTCAAGGGAGTAAGCCCCCGTCCCGTCGATTAGGTTTGAGTGAATGAGCCACTGCCTTTATTTAATAGGGTAGGGGATAGGATATTTGCTAATCTCCCTTCGGTAATAGAGCAAGGAAAAGAGTAAGATAGAGAATATCTAGATTGGATATATGCATCATGATATGGAAATGCCTTATGCTAGAAACAAATGTAAGAAACGAGTCTTGATAGAGCATGGAAGAAACACCTGAAAATCAATTCAACTCGATGGCAGGTTGAATCATGTTGCATGCATATGATTTTCTTCTTTTCTTTTTTTTTTTCCCTTTTAACTCAGAAACTATTGAATGGACAAGTGACTCAGCCGAATCACCATGCTTAGTTGTATCAAGTTGACCAATTTAACAAGCTGACTCAACAAGTCTTTTTGAGACCCGACTGAGTCTTGCTCGCCAATGAGTCTCCATGAGACTTGGCAAGAGATCTTGTCTGGATGGCTGAGTTTCGAGTCAAGCCATCAAGTTTTACAGCCATGCACATAGTAAACATCCTCAGAGTGTGGAAGAGATTGAATAAACCTCCACCACACTGGAACTCATCTTGTTAGTGTCAAGTCTCAACTATAATTGCTAGACACTCTAACTTGATATTATTGGGAGTGGAACCCACATGTGTAGGCTTAAGTAGCCTTTTATTGCCAGATGCGTGGAGGTATTTTGGTCTTCTCGCCAAGCAAGTAAGAAAAGAAAAGAAAAAAAAAAAAAGAAAAAGAAAAAGAAAAAAAAAAAGGAGTCTTTTGCATTGAGAGAGCTAAGCAACATTTGGGAGTTTTCTTCCTAGGAGAAAAAAGATGAGAGAGGAGGAGAAGAGCTTTGTAGAAGAGAAGATCAAGTGATTTCTATTATCAAAATCTTCACATTCAACTTTGTGAGGATCCATCTACAACACCAGTTTCTTCAATTGTCTTCTTCAAGAGTTGTGTTGAGAAATTTCTACAATTCCTAGTTGGTGAGAAATATATATATATATATATATATATATATATATATATATATATATATATATAAATGTTGCTTGTAATTCACATTTGGGTAATATAGTTGAGATATCCAAAAGAGGTCCCTTGATAATTGTACTTCAATTATTTTGATTATAGTAAATCTGTGATGAACTAAGTTATGTGGTTTTTCCCTTCACTTCTTAAAAAAATCTTGATTTCTCTTGTATTATGCATGTTTGATGTACTTGTTTGTGTTAGAAGTGATTTTCATATATTAAATATTTTATATCGTTAATCAAATTGATTTGCATATATTAGGAAAAGTTGTGTAATCTTCCAACAGAAATAAACATAGAAATTGGGGTTATCATGTCTATCTGAATAGGCAGATATCCTGTTGCTGGCCCATTGAACTAAGATTGAGAGCTGCTCTAGGTCTGCTCTAATGGACGATCAAGGGAGATGGATTTTGGATTGCAACAAATTTTCAGATTAGAGCAGGGGATGAATTTGTTCCAATCTAACTTAATTGATTGAGAAATGGATGTCACTGATCAAGATCTTCCCCACCCCATCTGCCAAATATTAGCTGAACCCAACAGCAAGAGAATGAACTTGTAGCTTCCCACATGACTGACTCACCTTCCCTTGTAGCGTCGTAGTTCATATGGCCTGTCCAACAAGGGTATCAGTTCAATTGTTCGGTGGGCTGTATTCCCTGTGTTCCGTGATTAAGAAGAACGTTTTGGTGGGCTACACTGACCAGTGGACCGATCAGTTCTGAAATTATGGGTTTAGATTGTTTAAAAGGGAGTTATTTGATACTCTGGCAGAGAATAATGCTTGATGCACAGGTGCTTAGAATTGTTAATGTGCCACGTGACTAACTGATGTAGAGTGGGCGTAGACTTATTCTAGCTCAGATGAACTGAAAAAAACCCAGACGGAAGCGGATGTAATCCATAAATTCTATGCCCAGTCTTATACAGGGCATGATGTAACTGGCCCTGGCATGTCCGGATCAGAAAAATTCATTCTGAATTGAGAAAATTTACCATTCAAAGCGCAAACCATAAATCAACCCTAAGTTTTGATTTGAAATGAGTTACGGGACACTGACTTGTGAATTTTGACTAAAAGTTCGTTTTGAGGCCAATCATCCAATAAATGTTCAACAAGCTAATGGAGAGAGAGTCAAATAAGGTAAAGTTTTAATTCATGGTACACTTAAACTGGGACCCATAATTTGGACAGTATGTCATATATGCAATTCCTATGTGATTTCTAAGCTCTCGTGCATGATGCATCCACTCTGCCGGAGTATCAAATTTCTCTCTCGTTTGGATGAGGTATGGGTGGACTAGGGATTCTAGGTACCTGTATTCTCCTATTCATGCCGATGGATCCAAACCGTCCAATATGCAAGCCGCTTCCTTGACGAGCCACTCTAAAAAATCTATGCCCTTAGAATTTGGAGCCTATCTGATGGGGGTCAGTTTTGGGACCATTAAAGGAACTTAGAGCAACAGTCGAGCAAAAATGTTCACGTACAAAGGTTGAAAACAATAGAAAACTCTGATACTCTGGCACGGAGTGATGGATGATACGCAGGCACATAGATATTGCACAGGTAGCATTCAATCAATTAACATTCGACTGTCCAAATTACAGGTCCCAGTTTAGATACCGAAAAATACGCTCATGTGAACATCTCAACATCTGATTGGTGGAAATTTAATCGAACGGTTAAGAATGACTGGGCTTGTCTAAGAGCTCATAAGTCTGGCCCAAAGTTAGCCCGACCATGCTCAAACCCAGCCTGACCTGTTTAAAATTTCAAGGGCATTTTTGTCAATTTAATGTATGACTAGGCACATGTAAGATGTAACGAATAGCCTAGCGTGCAACTCAGGCAGGTTGGGTCAGGTTGAAGGTCAACCGAGCCAGACCAAAGCTTAAGAAGTCCCAACCTCCAACCTGACCCAACATGTATTCCTACCCAAGGTGCCCAACTTGAATTTCCCTATTCTATATCTAACACAACCTCATCCAATCCAACCAGACCCAAATAAATGTGATCATTACCAACCCGACCTAACCCCACCCAAATTTGCTGAACCCAGACCCAACCCAAAATACAAGGAGTTCTAAACATTGAGCCTTTTTCTTCGATACAGGGTTTTAAAATGGAGTGATTGGGACAATTGGACAGTCATACTCATCCAATGGATGGAGTTGTGATAATTGAATTGAACCATTGCCCTTCCTGGAGGGAGCAATTCTGATCTTCTGATCAATGGCCTGTAAATGGTTTAAGAAAAATTCAGCAATGATTCAATTTGCAAGAATTGCATGGGATCTCAATAAAAACCGTCAGCTACTTGTATAGACTCCGTAGGTATAGTTTACTGTGCTAGGCTGTCAATGGGTCGGGTTTGGGTCAAATAAGAGCATTTACATGGTTGGGCCCACTTGATGGATGGATTAGATTGCACGCACATGTCCCACTTTGATGCATGGTTGGTGTGTAAACAGGCTCTCTTGTGCTTCAATTAACAGAACAACCAGTGTGTGTTAGATATGTATAATATTACTATTGAAAACTAACTGGACTCAAATCAAATCATGGCTACACCCAAAGCTTAATGGGTCTAGAAGGTGAGACCTGACTTGATCCAATTTCTTAATGTGTCCAAAATTGGGGCCCAGTGATGTAGGACAATTAACCACTTACTCTAAAAGCTCAAACTAATAGAGCATGACGAATTAATCTCCTTATCTTATAACCCAGGCTCCAAATCCATAGGTTAGTTCCTCGGCCAAACACTCGTTGTGGGCCCCTAATCCATGTGTTCCGCGGCCCGCCCACCCTGAGTGTGCCCCTGCATCCCATAGGCCACCACGCTCAAGCCCAGTGTGAAAATGCCCCCACATTACCCAGACAAGCTAAAATCATGTTGGGTCCATCCGGTGCCCATTGTCGGCCACATGAGAACATGCCTTGGCCCAAAATCAAGCTGGTCCAAGCATCCAATGGCCACCCATGCATGTTAAACATCTTTCCTAACCATCCACTTTCCCTGTTCACATGCCCACCACCTGATGAGTGGACCTGCCTAATCTTTTGCCAACATGTTCATGGCAGTATCACCATGGTGAACAGTCTTTATCTCCTACAAGTATGCAATGTGGACATGTGCAGTGCACTTTCATCTTTATGGTATCACAACTTACAACCACAAATAAACCACCATTGATGAGAAAACATTATCCAACCCAAGCAAACCATATTAACAATATACAGGAAGTTATTTATATATGGAAATCAGGTCCTAAGATTCCTTACCTTTTGTGATCATCATGGAATCATGTTTCTGCGAGAAGTCCAAAATAAACATGTCCTTTCACCTATAGATTAAACATCACCTTGATGGCATTACCTCCGCGAGCGCTGGTTTCAAAGGCCTCTTCAACCTCCTTTTGAGAGAACCCAAACCGGTGGGTTATTAAAGGTTTCACGTCAATCTTCCCAGATCTTATAAACTCGAGACAAATTGGCCAAGTGTTCTTATAGCGGAAAACGCCAATGATGTCCACTTCTCTGCCACCAAACAGACCCAGCCATACAAAATCCACATATTTAATAAGAGTTATTATATGATGTTTGATTGAAGGAAACTCTATTTTTCCTTTTGTTTGTTTGACCCAGAAATGGTGGAGGTTGGCCCCACCTTTCAGTCTTAGCAATTGATCTGGTATGCCCCATTCGTAGGCTGGGAAATGTCCTTATATACCCCATATCAGATAAGCCAAGTCACACAATAAAAATAAACAGTGACCACAAATGGCTGACATTTAGCGGCAGCCCAATTGGATGACCATGATTGTCTGATGGGGGAGATTTTTAGGATGTTTCACAGCTCACCTTGTGAATTATTTGGATCACCAAGAGGTTGGCCAGGCATGTACAGTTTGTTGGGAAGATCTTAAGTTTCCTCAATGTAGTAAACGGCTAGTATGCTATTGGTACAATGCCAAAGACCATCATGGGAAGAAAGCAAAGTCACGGAAGATAAGATACCTTGTAGCAGCTGGAGTGAGAGGAACAGTCATCTCAGTGTGACCCATCCCCACAAGGCAAACCTTGCCGCCTGCATGAGTAGCCTTCAGAGCTGTTGACATGGTTTTGTTCAAGCCAGCACAATCCAAGGTCACATCAACTACAGCCCCCATAGCCTTCTGTATTTGAACCACTTCCTGATCTATGTCCTGCAAAGGAGCCAATGGTGAAAAAGGCCTTGAGGGTATAATAATATTAAGAATTTTCAAGGATGGCGATGCACTTCTTCTAATTTAGGGTGCATTTGGATGCACTATCAAAATACCTTGCAATTTTTAGTATAAAAATTAAAGTGAAAACAACCAAATTGAAATTTTCTTGTGATTCATTCTTAAGGTCTGGGCCCCAAAAAACCATTTTTCTTACTTCAAGTTGGACTTGAGAGGGCATATAAATACAATTTGGGGGGGCACTTACTTCACTGTCATGTTACAGACATCATCATCATCATCATCATCATTATAATTCATGATCAATCAGTCAAATTTCGTGCATGATATCATGAAAGTTCATGATGTTTAGTGCACCCAAACACACCCTAAATCGAATCTTCACAATAACTTTGCATCCCATTGTAGCCTTAGATCACGATATGAAATTTAATAAATGAGGAAATCTACAAATACAAAGGACAGTATGATCCATCATCATAAACCCAAGACTGCTGCCATAAGGCCCTTAACACCGCAAACTCATCCTAATAAACCAATAAGCAGACTCTAGTAGTTAATTAAAAGTAAATAAGCTAAGTAATATTCAGATTGATGCATGATTTCTTGGAGACCCCAACTAACTTAATAACAAAACCAGATGATAAAAAAGGAATACAGAAGCAATTTACTAAGAAAAGCTTAGGCCTATTTCGAATGTCCTCCAAATGCAAAGAGGAGCATCTGTGCAATGTAAGACTCATCACACTTTCATTTTCATTTTCGGATCCATTTTGCAGATGGGTGTCTTTAGCACATCCCATCATCTACAATTTGTGGAATTTCATAAATGGCCACTTCCAGAAAATGTTCATGGGCCAGGCCACATTCAACTCCATTCTCATGAAGGGGTACAACCAAATAGGCACTTCATCATCAATGCCTCATCCCAAATAATTGGGGTCGGCTTAATATGCCCTTATAGTTGGAAATAAAATAGAAACTATGGAACTACAAACTATTTATAACACAAAAGGAGAAAAGAAAGCAATAGGTAACAAACCTGAATATTTGTAGAAACTTTAACAGACTGATCCGCACCAAGTTCCTTAGCAACAGATAGACGATAATCATCCACATCCACTATAACAATTTTGGGAACTCCAAAAGCACGGGCCACAAGCATAGTAACAAGGCCAATTGGACCAGCCCCCATGATCAGCACATTTGTTTCTGGACCCAAATGTGCACGGCGACAAGCATGGACCCCAACACTAAGTGGCTCACACATTGCCCCTTCCTCTAAGCTCATATTATCAGGCAGCTTGAAACACAGATCAGCAGGATGCACTACCTGTCCAAAAAAAAATAATAATAATAAGAAAAAAGAAAAAACGAATGCATATAACTAAAATAGTTTAAGAAATGATAAACATTGTGTTCTACCCTTACAAAACATATGACATGCCAATCATATTCAATCTATATACTTTCGTATTTGGCTTATGTAAACAGTATCAGAGTAATCTACTGATATGCAGAGAAGATGTGAGCCTTATTCATCTATGCAGACTAATCTACGGATTTTTATACAAGATGAAATCAGTCAGAGAGGAGTCAGATCTGATTGGAACGGATCTGATCATCAGAGTGCTTGAAGCAAGTTTCAGGGACAATGAATTCAACGATCAAGAGCCTGGATTGATCTGCTCTGATACCATGTAAACAGCATTAGAGGAATCTACTGATATGAAGAGAAGAAGTGACTCTTATTCATATATGTGATTGTTCATATAGCATCTACAGATAAAATAGATAACTTCTACAGCTGTACACAATCGCTACAGATATGTAGAATCTACACCACTGTATATCTACAAAATCCACTAATGATTATCTCTACAACTTATATGTATTTAACTTAAGAGGAACATCATCACAGATTATATATGTACACTTAGATTAACTTAAATGTATTTATATGTTTCTTTCGTTGGATCTATGAATACCTGTAAATGCTAAGAGGGATATATGTGATACTCCTTAAGTCTAGTAGATCACACTCACACGCGTCCACCACAAAAGTGGCATGGATGTAGGTCGAACAAAGCCATTCAAGTTGCAGGTCCTGTAGTGGATGGAACCATAGTCTAAAATCACATTGATTAGACAATCCTAATCATCCATTCAGTGGCCATAAAATGGACAATTGAAAGATATTGTCCATGGTCAAATCCAAACAGATCTAGTCATTTACAAAACTTCAATCACTGGGACTGCTTGAATTAAAAGACAGTCCTTTGTTTCGTCCAACCTTCAAATTGCGGATTTTTTCACCAAGTCTCGCACTCGACTAGGCATGGGTTCTTTTTGGGCAAATTCTTGTTTCTTGACCTCTCATTTGTCCGAGTTTGAGGTAAGCATCATATCATGTATCATGATGATTAGGATTGTTGGATCAAAGCCAAATTTGGGATACACACCATCGACTGCAGGGTCCACAATTTAGACGGTCCTGATTGAGTATTTGTATACTACATGTACAGTGGATGTGTGCATAAATGTAAAAAATCAATCATTGATAGATGAAAAGGTTTGAGTAGTGAAAATCACCCATCACCATATCAACATGTCCACAACCAAAGAACTAATCAGCAAAAAAATTCAGGATGACAAGAACCTCATTCGCAAGGGAGCCGTGAACGGGAGGAGTGGCAAAGAACTTCATATCTCGGCAGAGATTATAGCGGCCACCCTTGCAGTGATTGCAGTGCGAGCAGCTGATGCCGGGCTCCAAAGCAACACGGTCGCCCACAACCAGAGACTTCACCTCACTCCCCACTTCTGCTATAATCCCAGCACATTCATGGCCGATCACCATGGGCTCTTTCACAACAAAACCTGCCATACTCATACTCTAAAACAGAGAATCCAAAACAATCAGCAACAGAGGGAATTCAATCCTGGTAAAACTACATGCCCCATGTTTCAAATTGAGAAATTCAATAATATTTTTTTTCCTTGGATATACCTTGAGGAAGTGAACATCACTGCCACAGATACCGACTGCTTTCATACGAACCCTGACATCATGGGGGCCTAACATACAAGATGAAGATCAAGACACACTAGTAAAAGGAAATGGCCAAATGAGAAGAAATTGAAGAGATTGACTAGACGAGCATAATTGAGTTCTGATGCAACAGGCCTGTGTTCCAGTAATCCAGACGGTTGATCCCATGGACCCAATCTAGGCTGCATGAAGGGTGTTAGAATTGTGGAATAACTTGAATTTCTCAAGCATGATTTTTTATCACTCACACAGACTAGACTGTCTCTAGCAGCTCAACTAACGAGCAAGAGAGTCGAGCATGCATTTTTTTTTTGGTAATTATCTCTAAATCCTATATGGGATGCCTCAAAAACAACCTCTCGCATCAGAAGATCCTAATCCTTTGATTAGTGGCCTCTCACATAGCAATGGTCCCAAGTAAAGGTGATGATCGAATGAATAACATCTTCCGATTAGAAAGATATTCGGACCACCCACATCAGATGAACTGTCTTGATCACCGGATCATGACTCCAAGGTGAAATTGGCGCGTCAGGATGCTAAGTGAGTTCCTGATGCATCAGAACGATTATAGTTGCTAGAGAGAGAGAGAGAGAGAGAGAGAGAGAGAGAGAGAGAGAGAGAGAGAGAGAGAGAGAGAGAGAGAGAGATAACCGAGAGGGGGGAGTTTGAAAGGTTGGATTTTGAGAGTGTCGCGAGCGACGAGCCAAGCTGCCATGTTTTCTGTTTCTCCTTCTCCTCCTTTCCCCATCTCTCTTCTGCTCTCTCTCTCTCTCTCTCTCTCTCTCTCTCTGAGTGTGGGCTAATAGCTTTGGAGGGGAAGACTCGCATGAATTAGCGAGGGAGTGGATTTTACAACAGAGTGAGTTATTTGATACTGTGGCAGAGCGTGGAGGGTGATACTTGGGCGCTCATATCTAACATAAATTTGAACCACCCAAATTGTAAAGCCGATGTAGATTCATGTTAAAAAATAAAAATAAACCTGGTTAAACCATTGTAAACCTCTCTGTCTCTAGTTGATATACATTTGCTTGTTGGATTCCGAATTTTGGCTCATTTTCCTTTTAACCGTCCATTAATTTCTGTCAATCAATTAGTTATGGCATTATAAGGGTGTAAATTTGGGATTATGATCAAACAAGACTGCTGCTCATGATTTAGACAGTTAAAAATATGTCAATTTTAATTATCGTGTATAATTTCTTAGTGCCTGCCTATTAACCGTTGCTACCCCAGCATGAAAATTTACTTTTCGTCTTGCTTGGAGCTTTAAAAAAAGATTTTATTTTTCTAAATAATCTTAGAATAAAACTTTCATGGCTTGTTTGGGTGTATTTCAGGAGAATAGAAGTATAGTATATATTTTTTAAGCAGTAATTACATCTTACATGAATTTGTAATTGAAGGGATGGTATGTAATAACATCCAACGTAGCAACTTTTGGATATAAAACTGTGGGTCCCACCATGATGTATGTGTTTTATCTACCCTGTCCATTCATTTGGCCAGATCATTCTAGAGTATGCCTCCTAAAATGATACAGATCCAAAGCTCAAGTGGACCACATTATGGGAAGAACATTTAAATGGTTAGCATTCAATCTCCACTGTTTTATGTAGTGTGGCCACTTGATTTTTGAATATGCCTCATTTCTATTGTCATGCTCTATAATTATCTGTACTAATGAATAGATGGAGTGGATATGATACATATATCATGGTGGGGCCACCAAGCTTTTTGGCTTCGAATTATTATGAAATCTGATACTGGGCAGCTCCTCTTTGCTTTCAAAGTTGCTGTTTGATGTATGCATTTATTATAGATTAGAAATAAATTTTATATATATATATATATATATATGAGTGGATATAATACATATATCATGGTGGGCCATCGAGCTTTTTGGCTTCGAATTATTATGAAATTTGATATTGGGCAGCTCGTCTTCGCTGTCAAAGCTGCTGTTTGATGTATGCATTTAATATTGATTGGAAATAAATTATACACACACACAGGGAAAGTGTTTGGCAATTAGGAATTACTGAAAAACCCCCATGCCATGGCATAAGATAAATTCAAGCTTACCATGCAAATTATTATTATTACTTTGATGGTAATAATATTATTATCTAGTAATCCAACTAGTAGATTCATGAATATTTATTGGACGGTTAAAACTGAAAAATATACAATGGTCTTATTTTGAAAAATAAGTGCCTACGAATCGGATGTTAAGATAATTCGACCATATCTAATTTTTAGAACGTGACTCATGAGCAGTATTTTCACAAGTTAGTCGATTAGTTTGAGTAAATGCATGCCACGTGTATTATTTCTACGTTCCTGCGTATTAAGTGTCATACGCAGATGGAGTAGCAAATAACTCCAGGTCTCCAGCTGATCTTATCGCTTTTGGCATATGCGGCGAGCACGTTTCTGGGACCAACAAGGACGCGAATTGACTGAAACCCCGGAAAGTTCCTATGGGTGGAAGCGCGTGGAACCACCGAGTGTCCGTGTGACATCCACACCGTCCATCAATTTCTCCAGCTCATGTTAGGACATGATCCCAAAAATGAGAAAAATACAACACTCTACTACAGGAAACAGTATAGATAGAAACACCAACCGTTGAAAGCTTTACAAGGTCACAATCCTACCATGCAACGCACTCAAGTTGTATCTACCTCATTTTTTGGGACCGTGTCCTAAGCACGAGATGGAGATCTGATGGACCATGTGGATGATGGAAGAAGTTTGGGAGGGGACATAGGCTATTGACAACAGACACGAATTGGGCATTGTCCTGCTTGTTACGAAAAGAAGGGTGTGGCTGTCTTATCTCTAACGGAAATCTATCATCCAATTAAATTTACATAGGCTATACAGGACACTACCAATTCTTCTCCATTTGCGTCACAGGATAATAGTATCGCCATCTCATGTTGGTGAGATAACGTGACCTTTTTCATTCTTCCATCCATTTATAGGCATCTCATTATATGTAGAGAGTCATCCTTTTTAAATGATTTTTCAACCATGGTCCAGCCATGATTAAATTCTTGAGATGTACCGTCAGGATCCACTATTTACTGTGTTAGGTGGAATTCTGAAGGTAGGAGCTACCACTGTATCATTATATGAAAATTTTGGTTGGCCTTGCTGTCCATAAGGTTTTGTACAATTTCTTTTTTGTAATTTTTTGCAAATATTCACTGTAGGAATTGCTGTTTGAGATGGTAATTTACCAAAGTACTCTTATATATTATTTTTCTTTATGAAAGTAATAAAATAAAATAAAAAAATCTATGGGTCATATGGTATGTGTAAGACATCCAACTTGTCAAACACATGCCCCATCCATGATAACCGCACAAACCAAATTTTAAAAAATCTGATTAAATCATTGAATGGGTTGCACATGAATTTTGTTATTTTCAAGTGATATATAGGGAGATGGTCACCTGCGCACCTTTTCACGTGAGCACCAATGAGCACCTTTGCACACGTGTCATGTGCACAAAATCTGAACGGTCCAAGTGATGCTGCACCCCTTGAAATGCTATAGGCCCAATTTTCAGCCTGATACATGACTCTGGTGAGCCATAGCATTCAAATCGAGGGAGGAAACTGTTTCCTTTTGCCATCGCCCATCAGAGTTTTGTATCAGGCTGAAAATTGGGCCTATGACATTTCAAGCGGTGCATCACTGGATTCAGGTGCACATGACACGTGTGCAAAGGTGCTCATTGGTGCTCACGTTTGACCATCTCCCCGTTATATATATATATATATATATATATATATATATATATATATATATATATATATTCATGGTGTAGCTCACCTTATGTTTAAACCAATCAATATTTTTTTGTAATTATAAACATTATGATGGATTACATTTATTGAACGAGCTGGATATCATAAAACTATCACGCAAGCCCACCATTTTCTAAATTACCGCCTCCAAAAAAACTATACACAATAGGCATTATGGTAATTTCACTGCTGGAAAAGTACAGACAATAGGGGCATTTATTTGATAAAATTATAATTTCTGACCAATTTTAATCCATACTTTTTTAATCCCACTGTGATGCTTGTAAGAAATCCCATTTTGCTAAATTACGTTAGGATATGGGCCTAAAAATGAGGCAGATCCAAAACGCAGGTGGCCGGCACGACAGGTAATAGTGTGGAGTGAATGTCCACCATTGAAACACTCAGAGGGCCACGGAATGTATTTTGATGTTTTCAGTTCATCCCATTGAAACACTCAATGGTAGGCATTTCCCTGCACTTTTTTCTGTAATGCGGCTCACTTTAGTTTTGGATCTGCCTCAACTTTGAGTCAAATGTCCTAGCATGATCTGGCAAAATGTCATGGTGGCCCCCACCTAACTTCCTGTCCCAGGAGGTTCCTGGGAAAGGCTCTCCAGGCAATCTCTAATTATCTGGTGGGCCACAGCGTGAATTTGGAGGCTGCTAGGTGCTTTTCGGTTGTTTCTATGGTATGGCCCTCTTGACAACTGAATCCTCGTGATTTTTAAAGCCTTATAATCTCAGGGTAAGAAGAACTGCGTTGGAAGGTTGTTTGCCATGAAAAAGTCTCAGTGGGCCCCATCTGTCGGTGGCTGTAGAAGATGAGGCCTTCTAAAGATTGCACCGGAAGAAAAACTCCATCTGAGTGTGAATCAATGCACGAGGCTGCCCTACTTCCCTCGTGAAGAACATGATAATTTGTGACTCACTACACCAGGGGTGCAAATCAGGCAGTGGGATGTTAGGTTGGATTTTGAGGGTCTAACCCAATCCAAACTCAAAGAGGAACCAACCCAGCAACCAAAGCAAATACCAAAAAAGACAACCCAAGGTGACCAACCACAACCCAATCCCAATTCCTCTATAATCTTTAACGTACATCCCCATTTAAAATCATTCGGGTAGCTGCTCGGCTCATCAGCAGCTGTCTACCGTGTAGAGATAAATGCCTTGACAGGGAAGTAGGCTAGTCTGGTCTGATCATCACGCGGGCAAACCTATACAAATCTAAAAGATGGTTTAACAGAAACCGCCCAAAGCTCCCCCTCTAATTAGGCGGGTTCCACCTGCCCTAGTTAGCATTATTCAAGAATGGCTTTTCTATAACACGCCCCCCTCTTTACTTGTTATCAGATCACGTGGAGACTACTACAGCCATTGGATCTGGAGTCATGTCCCTGGTGATCCAAACCATTTCTCTGAAAAGAGACCTAACTACTGCCAGCTGCCTCAGAAGTCTTTAAGACTGGACAATCCTGGACCTTCCATCATGGTACTAAACAGTTGATTACGAGAGTGCCGCACCTATTCAAAGGAATGCCTCATTATAAACGGTTTGGATCATCAAAGCACGAACCCAGTCCACTCATCAGCCGAACGGTTCCTCTCAAAGAGGCAAATGTACAGACTCAACAAACAATCGAAGTCCAGCTGATTAGCAGGGCAGGGTGAGTTTTGGGCCAGAGCATAAACAGAGTGGCCCACCTCCGCATTTTTCTTCAAAAGGAATTTCGAAGTGTCAATTGGCAACCCAAAACTTGCATAATGCTTCTTCTTCTTCCTTTTTTTTTTTTAATAAATTTTTTTTCCCACTGGGCTCTCTGTAACAAGGGGAATGTGTCTGTGTTTCCCCACCATTGGGTTGGATCCACTTTGACTCTTGAAAATCATGTGATCAACTGAATCCAACGGTGGTGGAAACACAGATATGGCTTCACACAATAATAGACTTCCTTTTCTGATCTCGCAACCATCCCTTACATAGTTTACACAAAAACAGAAAAAGAAAAGAAAAAGGAAAGGAAAGAAAAATTAAATAGAAGAAGAATACAATGACGGGTGGGCAGTATAAAGTGCAAAATGACACTATGACATGAACTACGCCGTCGACCACTTCCAAACTTTCAACTCCCCTCTCCCATCCCCTGTGAAGAATAAGCCCCCAGGACCTGTTTGGATAGCCCGTACTTCCTCCTCCGAAAACATTTTTCCCCTTTCACTAAACCTACGGAACATAAAAACAGCATGTAAAATTCTCAATTTCAATAACAACAATAATAATAATAATCCATAAGAGGCAGGACATGCAATCAAAACAAATAAATGGATTAAAATAAACTCTTACGATGGCAGGTCATAGAGGCGGATGCTCTTGTCACGGCATGAGCACAAAAGCACGGGTCTGTCCTGCATATCGTGCATCCCGCATAGGGCGACGACACCCTGTCATATGAGCAAGCCTACCAATTAACAACTTTAATTTCAAAATCTCCAAACGCTTGAAGACTCGCAAAAAATACAGCGTGTAGATGGAAATCAATATGACATTCATCATCATCATCTTAGCCTTTATTCCAGAATCAATAGGATACTAACAACAACAAAAGTCTCCTTTGCATTTTCAATAATCAGCCAGTTTACTGGCGGCAGCAAGAATAAACTATGGTGGCCTGGGAAGGGACTTGAATATGGCCCACTTCTTCATATAGTCGAATATAAAGAGTGAAAGCTGGGGCCACCCCTCCCTCCCTCCCTCCCTCCCTCTTTTCAACATCTTATTTTGAAAATAAGAAACTAGTATAATTGATGCAGGATAACTAACCATTTGCTCTAAAAGCTCGAACTGATAAAGTATGGCAAATCAATCCCTGTGGCTTGTTATTTTTGGTCTAAGGTTTGTTATGCTGGAGGGGAGAAGGAAATGGGAACAGACATAGAAATCTAAGGGAGTAAGCCCCCACTCCGTCAATTCAGTTTGAGTGAATGAGTCACTGCCTTTGTTTAATAGGGGATGGGATTGCTAATCTACCTTCGGTAATAAAGCGAGAAAAAGAGTACGATAAAGAATATCTAGATAGGATATGTGCTTGATGATATGGAAATGCATTATGCTAGAAACAAATGTAGTAAACATGTCTTGATAGAGCATGGTACAAAAACTCAAAAATCGACTCAACTCAAATGTCTAGAAGGGTCGGAGCTACCTGAAGACTCGACAAAGTCTTTACTTGACTCGAGTTGATATTTTAATAATTAAATTTAAAGTATTTGGTGTGATGATTTATATATTTATTTTGAAAGGCTAAGTATATAGATATAGATAACACAAGAAGTGCAACTGCACTGTATGATTTGCTGGCGGCAGGTTCTTGCTCTCTCATGAGGTTGGGTGTGGAATCCTGCTGCATGCATTTGATTTTAATTTTTTTTGTAACTCAAAACAGTTGAATGGACGAGTGACTCAGCAGAGTCACGCTTAGCTGTGTCAAGTCAACCAATTTCACTAGCTGACTCAATGAGTCTTGTCGAGACCCAACTGAGTGCCTCACTCACAAGTGAGTTTCCACAAGATGGCTTGAAATCTTGTTGAGTTGACTTGGCTGAGTTTCAAGTCACACCATTGAGTTTTACAACAATGCGCATACTAACATCCTCAAAAGTGTGCATGAGATTGAATAAACATCCAACACTCCACAACTCGTCTTTTTAATCCTAACTTCTTGACACTCCAACTTGATGCAGGGCTTCAACATGAAACAAGCAGAGAAATTTGGGTTATCATGTCCGTCTGAAAAAGGCAATCAGCTGAATAGACAGATATCCTGTTGCTGACTGAGTGAACTAGGACTGCAAGGAGCTGCTCCAAGTATGCTCCAATGGATGATCAAGGGATAAGGATTTTGGATAGCAACAATTTTCACATTCCGGTATATACTTTCCTTGAATCTATTAGTTGCACGATGACACTTTGGGGAATTGTACAAGCATATACTGATTCTAGCAGGAGAGGAGCCCAACTCAGAATTGTTAAGGGAAGAAACAATGTCAGATCACATGGATCAACCCCTTGCACCAATGCTCTGACCATTTTCTATGGCATCAACTTCCATAATCCATAATTCAGTTATTTTTTCCAATCCGGGATGACTGAGGAGATTGATTAAGATGTGATGCACAGTTATACAATATGGGTTAAAGAGCATAGTTGGAGCAGGAGTTTTTCTGTTTCACTGCTGTTAAAAGTCAGGATCTGGTTTTTTTATTTTTTTACACACAAACACACTCCCACACACTCACACTAGTGGAATTTTACCACCTATGGATACTCGAACGCTTGACCGGGTGTTGAAACTCCTAAGAGTCTACCACCCGAGCAAGAGTAAGGATGGTGGGCATTCTCAGTGGTATATGGGCTGAATAGCCCAAGCCGTCGACCACAGTTTTGGGAAGAGCTGAATGAGAGTTGTAACCAATGGAAATTGCCTTGGTGTGTAGATGGTGATTTCAATATTGTTAGATTCTTGTTTGAGAAATCAAACGGGGGCCAGATTACCCATAGCATGAAGTTTCCAATTGGATTGTAAGAAATGAGATGGTTAGTTTGCCGATGGGAGAGGTGAAATACACTCGGACAAATGGACAAGCAAAGGCCATCAAGTCAAAATTGGACCGATTCTGGTTTCTTCAGATTGGGTTGAGAAATTCCCATTGGTGCATTGAACAAGTTTGCCTAGGCCAAGGTCCAATCATTGCCCGATTATTTTGGAGGTGGAACAGAAAGATTGGGGTCTGCGTCCTTTCTGGTTTGGGCTCGCATGGCTAGAGGTTGAGGAATTCTCAAAGTTGGCAAGGGAGTGTTGGTCGTCTTTCTTGATTCAAGGTTATGCCGGCTTCTTTTTGTTTCAAAAACTAAGGGGGCGTTTGGCGCGTGGTATTAGATGGGATTAGGTGGGATGGAATTGCATTTGGTCGCGTGCCAATTCCAGTCAATGCTTGGGAAGAATGGAAAAGCTTGGAATTAGATTAGATGGAATTGCATGCGGTCCCGTGCCAATTCCACTTAATGTTAGCAAGCTGTGTAGGTCCCACCATGATGTGTGGGCTATATCCAGTTAAGGTGGACAACCTGCGAACCTCAATTTGCTGTTTTGAGGCAGTATCCGGCCTAAGAATCAATATGAGAAAGTCAAGATTATATGGAGTGAATCTGGAAGAAGAAGAAGTATCTCAGTATGCTTCACGCATCAGCTGTTCATCGGCTTCATTCCCAACTACGTACATAGGACTCCCTCTCTGTATTGGTCCTCCTATTTCCCTACGGAACAAGGTCATCCTAAGGTTCGAGAAATTTTTAGCCAAATGGCAGTGTCGGTTTCTTTCCCTGGGTGGTCGGCTCACCTTAATCAAATCAGCCCTCTCAAACCTCCCCCTCTACGATATGTCCTTATTCAGATGCCTGGTAACTGTCTTGGCCTCTATTGACAAGCTAAGAAGGGACTTCTTATGGCATGGGAAGGAGAACCTTAAGAGATTCCATCTGATGGATTGGAATCAGGTTTGCAAGCAATGTAAAGAAGGTGGGGCGGGTATCAAAGACCTCAAGCAAATGAATAGGGCGCTGCTAGGGAAGTGGATTTGGAGGCTAGGATCCGAAAAAGACAGCCTTTGGATCAAGATAATTAAGAGCAAATACGGTACTTCACCTGGGGGTTGGTGGACTAAAGAGTTGTCTGCGCATAGGGCCTTTGCCATTTGGAAGGGCATTCTCCGTCTCAAAAACGTCATCCTCAAAGACATCGGTTTCGAACTAGGCAAAGGTAATCGTATCCGTTTTTGGAAGGACATTTGGGTAGGGGACAAAACTCTTAAAGAATCCTTCCCTTCGATTTTCCGCTTGTCTCCCAATCAAGATGCAGTAGTGGCAGATTTTTTTGCTTCTAAGGAAGGACCAGTCTGGAACCTGCGCTGTGGAAGAAATTTGGAGGACTGGGAGATCCCCGACTTTGTCAGCCTGCTGGACCGCATATACGAAATCAGTCCTAATCAGGAAATGGAAGATAGAATCTCCTGGAAGCTTAACAAATCTGCCTCCTTCACGGTCAAATCCTTCTACAACCAGTCTCAGCTTTCCGGTAGCCAGTTTTCTGATTTTTTTCCAGCCCATGTTTGGCGTTACTTTGCCCCCCCAAAGATAGTGGCCTTCGGTTGGTTGGCAGAAAACAAAAAAATCCTCACGATCGACAACTTGAGAAAGAGAGGAATGGTGCTCCCCAACATGTCTTTGTTGTATGAGGACCGCAGAATCGGTTGACCATTTGCTGCTGCATTGGTCTTTCATCTCTCTTATCTGGGCAGAATTTTCTTCAGTCTTCCAAGTTTACTGGTGCTTCCCGGATTCAGTGGACCTCCTCCTCAAAGCGTGGCACAGTATTAAGATAGGAAAGAAGAAGACGTAGATTTGGAGAATGGCTCTCCTAGCCATCTGGTGGACAGTTTGGGGAGAACGAAACAAGAGGTGTTTTAGGAATCTCTCAAATTCAGCCAAGGTCGTAGCTTCCAAAGCTAAACGGGTGGTGATCAAATGGGCCGCTAATGTCGCTGGTTTAAAAGATGAAGATTTTCTTTTCCTAGGAGCATAGCGTTCTCTTCGCTAACTCAGCAATTCGTTCCCTACTCCTTTCTTTTTCCTGTTTTGTTTTAGCGTTTCTGCTTTGTTTTCGTTTTGTCTGTAAGTTTTCCCTTTTCCTCTTAATATAATTCAGTTATCTTTCAAAAAAAAAAAAAGTTGTGCGCATCAATAGTCAAATCTTCATACCGAGGAAGGGAGGGAAAAACCAAGGCTGGATAAATTACGGTTTGATTCTATTTCAAAGGTGGTGGATTTGCTGGAAAAACCATTTCCAGAGGAGGAAATCAAGGTGGCAATTAATGCAGTAGGCGGTGATAAAGCTCCAACTCCAGATGGGCTCCCGATTGTGTTTTATTAAAAGTTCTGAGAGATGGTAAAGAGTGACTTGTAGCTTTCATAAATGAATTTTACAATGAGACAGTTGGGTGCTTACTTTTATTGCTGTCATTCCCAAGGAGGAGCAAAAGGCTTGCAGGATTTTAGGCCAAACAGTCTTCTGGGGGATCCTTACAAAGTATTAGCAAAATTATTGGCTTCCAAATTCCAAGTGGTGCAGGTTGAGGTGATTTAAGAATCCCAAGGGCCTTTTGTGGCGGGGAGACAAATTGTGGATTGCACCTTAATTGCACATGAATGCATCAATTTTTGTCATAGGGAAGTGAAGAAAGGTGTAATCTGTAAGTTAGAAATTGAAAAGGCTTAGGACCATGTAGATTGGAAATTTCTCAACTACATGTTGGGCCTGCTAGGGTGTGGGTATAAATGGAGAAAGTTAGATCCAAACACGGGTGAAATCGGCTAAATTTTCAATTTTGGTAAATGGTTACTTGTGTAGTCGTAGGGCTGTTAGAAGGATTTTGGGTGGATAAAATCAGAGTTCCAAACATCTCATATATAGTATATCGACAACACAATTCTCTTTTGTGGTGCAGATGAGTCGAAGGTAGATAACTTACGGAAAATTATCACATGCTTTAAGGTGGTTTCGGGTTTAAACGTGAATATTAGTAAAAGCAAGTTACTAGGAATTGGGTCTTTCTAAGGAAGAAGTGAGCAAGTTTGCAATAATTTTGTGTTGTATGACAGGCTCATTCCCTTCTTATCTCAAACTCCCTCCCTGCATAGGTAAACCGGCTAAACATCTTTGGGATAAAGCTATCGAGAGATTCAAAAGAAAACTGTCACGATGGAAGAGAATGCATCTTTTACTAGGTGGTAGGTTAACATTAATCAAGGTGGCAATGTCCAAAATATCGATTTATTTCATGTCTCTGTTCAAATGTCTGAAACATGCTTGATGGCAAGAAGCAAAAGAGAAACTTAAGTTTCATATAATGAAGTGGGAGCACGTATGTAAACATTTCAATAAAGGGGGAGCCAACCTAAGTTAAGAGTTTATGAATTCGGTATTGCTAGGGAAATGGATCTGGAGATTTGGTGTGGAAGAGGACAACTATTGACGAGAAGTGATTGGTAGAAAGTATGGGGTTCAAGAAGGGAGTAGATGGATTAGGCCTCATCACTAAACAGGGCTATGGCGATGTGAAAGGCGGTGGATTTGTTGAGGGTGAACTTTATGGAGGGGGTGGGGTTTTCTTTGGGAGATAAAGGAATTTGGTGGATGAAGAGGTGGAATCCCATCCAATCCTCAACAATTCAGCTCCTTTGCCTCATCAAATCCATCAAAGAAACTTCCATGTATGTAGTCCAGGAAAACTGATTCACAGGGATACTCTGGTTCCCAATTTTAAGACATCAACAGATGCAGAAAATTTCCTGCTGATTCTGATGCAACATGATCCGACTGTATGAGCAATTTGGTTTATTTCTCCAAGTTGTTTAATCTTATATGCACATAGCTGGAAAAATGATTCCTTCAAAAGCAACAACTCTGAAATGTCTCCAACAAACTTTTCAATGGGAGGGCTAGAGATGAAATTGTCTATTTTTTGTGTGTGGTCTTATAGCAACCATTCATCATGATATTTCTATTTCTAAAACTCATGCGGACCCTTAACTTAGACAACTCACCTCAAGGCATTCCATAACGATAACGATGGCCAAAACGGCCCTAACCGTTACCTTTACGATACAAGTCGTAATGGCTATTACAGTCCCCGTAATGGCAGTTACAGTCTTTTTTTATTATTATTATTGAAGAAAAAACTCGAAAAACTTGTATCTGCCCCGTAACATTGTAATTTTTTTCAAAAAACCTGTATCCACTCTATAATAGACTATTAGAAGGTTGTTACGGCCTTTACGAGGGGAGTAACAGGCCGTTTACGATGGTTACAGGTCTTTTTTTTTCATAATGGTTGTTACGACTGTTATGATCCCGTAACGTGTAACAGTTGCCACTGTTACCGTCCTATAACAACCTTTACGGCACACCATGACCTACCTAATATGGGTTACCTAGACTTATTAACCCAGTCATTCAAGGAGATCTTTTACTATCTGAAACTTACAAAATTTCATCTAACTCCCCTTACCCAATTAAACCCCTACTTGCATCTGAACTTCAGCCCAAAATCTAAACAAAAAAAAAAAAAAAAACCCTTTTGAGCCCAAATTATTGGACTTGGGACTATCCAAGAGGTGTGGGACACATCCTGGCCTAGGCCTGAGGTCCACACCCCTTCTACTCTCTGGAGGCACCCCTGGGGCACACAAAATAAATAAATAAATAAAAACTAAAAAAAAAAAAAAATTTAAATAAAAAATAAAATAATCCAAGAGTTCTTAGGGAGATCCATTTTTTTAGGTTCTCTCTGGAACACAAACAGTTTGTCCATATCCCAAGGAGCTCCCCTAGCATTGACCTTCACTTTCAGCCTTCAATTTCTCAGGCTTCTGATGTCCATTTTCTTTGATCCAGGGGTCCATTTTAAAGCCCTTCAAGTCAGCTCTTCAATGGGCCTAATTTTGGCTCAATCCAATCTCACTTAATAATGAGCGGAGACTGATAAGTGTGAAGGAATCGATTGATCATAGCAAAATTGAGAATTGACCCATTGTAACGCCCCGAACTTTTCAATACTCGAGTATGGAAAGTTCTCAAGTGTTACCATGAAATTTAACTTATTATGTACATGTGTACGATACCAATCTAGTTATCCTAACCTTACATCTATTCTCCAACACGAATCTGACCGTTGGGAATAATTTCCATTCATAGATCAAGCTATCTGACCGTCGATTTTAAGATAGGATCATCATATACCTAAATATTCTCACTTGTCCATCATAACCAACCGCTTAGTCAAATATACACTACTAGATAGAGACATCTAACCGTCCACTTTGATTTTGGACCACCCGATTGTAGTAAACTAGCTACTTAATCTCTACATCCACTCGTACACACATCAAGTTGAGATTCTGATCTGTTCATCTTGTTCATCACCTATGAATATGTTTAACCCACCATCAGAACTACAATCTGAGAAACTTACACATATGAACAAGACGCTCGAATCTAACGATACACATGTTCTACCCCCTAATCACTCCGGAAACCCACATTGTGTTCTTCCATTTACAAAACTGATCGTACATATACCGATATACACTGTTAGAGTACCAACCATCAAGTCTTCATATTTTAACATGTCATCCGACCATCCATTATGTTGGTTGATATATGTACGTTCCCTTAGTTAATTTGGTGAATAATTCTTTATTCATAATGATTTAGATATAAGTTCTTTTGTAAGAATTACTTAAAAACGTGCCTATAACCATATAGAACCGTTAGATTTTCCAAAACTCTCATATCAGCAATAATTACGAAAATGGCATTAACCTATACCCTTCAATTCTAGATCACATGGTTCTCATGATCTGTTTCATATGAAATTTTATACCATGCCTATGGATCATAAATTAATCATGCACGTCGAATTTCAACTTTTAGATTATTATTAAAGTGGCCCAATTGACAAATCAACCCCTTAATCGTTGATTTTGGTGTCCATCGAGTGAAGAAAGGTCATGGGTAGTCGTAGTAAGATATTTTTCGTCATATGAAGGACTTGGATTGCCCATCATATGGACCAAGTGTGAAATATGAAGACCCCACTTTGGTAGGTTTTTCCTTAGGCGCGAACTTATCCTTTCAAGGCTTATCAACTCCTTATAAATCTGGATAATGCAATTAAACCACTTCCGTCCATCGCAACTTAAATTTGGACCACAATTTGTTCTCATATGACTACGAGGTTCTACAAATTTAGGCCCCGATTTATGATCCTATGCCGTTGAAATTTTATATTTAGGCTTTTTCCACCATCGATCAACCACCAAATTTTGTCCAACCGTTTGCCTATCTTGACTACACATTTCCCCCAAAATTGGGCCCTGATTATTAAATGTGGACTGTTAATTGAGATCAAGTTCGTTTTGGCACCCGTTTGGAGAATTTTCAAGATAGGTCAATCTAAATTTCGGATCACCAAGAAAATCACATACTCCGGCTCTATTCGACGACCCTGACACAATGAACGCATTAGATTTAAAGAAAGATCGTTAGAAAAGGGAAAATTGGAAAAACCCAATCCAAGTGAAATGTAAACACACCCCCCTCACACGCCCACTCCTTTTAAAAAAGGGTGTGCGTCTCCTCTCCACTTACACGCCCACCTCCCAAACATCCAAGGAGAGAGAGAGAGAGTGTGTGTGTGTAACATCCCAAATTTTCACGGCCAGATTTTATACTCGTGTTCGAGAAAACTGGGTGTTAATAATGGATAAATTGGATACTTTAAAAATCGCACCTTTTTCTTTTTCCATTTAGATCACATCCAATTACATTCATGAAGGTAACCATTCACGAGAATAAAATCGACTATATTTATTATTTTATCCGAGTAAAAGAATTCAACAAATTATCAAATGCCTAGGAGCTTCGAGTTCGCAGCGGAAATATAATTATCAAATGCCTCATCAGTGGGAGCTTATTACATTATCGAGTTTGCAGCGAAAATATAAAACTATCTTTGTATTTATTCAATATAATCTTCCATAAGGAGATGGTCCTCTAGGTTTTCAATCTGTACATCACCTGCATCATCTGCACAGTTGGAAAGGGTTAATGCCCTAATCGTAGTGATGGTTATCCTTTAATATTAATAATAATTCAAGAGATTCATAAAGTAATGTAAGGGTTTTGATACGTCCCGTACCCCACCACTACGAGAGGAATTAGCATGCACAACCAATATATATATGAATGCATGCCTAGCAGAGTGTGTGCGGCTCATCATACATAGTGATCATCACAATGTGAAATATAATTCATAAAAAACTCAGCTAACCCCCCGCATTCTCACACTACAAAGATTCGCCGGCATGTCTAACGCTACCGTGGATTTACGTGAACACCTCGAGGCGACACAACACATAAGTCGGATGAATTATGTGACACGATTTGTTCGTGAAGCGACTATTTGCGACATCCAATCCTGGAAGTGATGTAACACGTATTGTGAATTACTTACATCGATTTGTGCACCACTACTCAAACCCATGGAATTACGCGTCGACCAAAATGGTCTCTACCCAGAACGCATTGCATCCATGATAAAATATTTAACTCACTAATTGTGTAATTCGCATGGGTTTAGGTAGTGGTGCACAAATCGATGTAAGTAATTTGCAATGCTTGTTACATCACTTTCGGGATTGAATGTCGCAAATAGTCGCTCCACAAACAAATCGTGTCACGTAATTCATTCGACTCATGTGTTGTGCCGCCTCGAGGTGTGCACGTAAATCCACGGTAGCGTTAGACATGCTGGCGAATCTCCATAGCGTGAGAATGTGAGGGGCTAACCGGGTTTTTTATGAATTATATTCCACATTGTAATAATCACTACGTATGATGAGCCGCACACACTCTGTTAGGCATGCATTCATATATATTGGTTGCTCATGCTTATACCTCTCGTAGTGGTGGAATACGAGACGTATCCGAACCCTTACATTACTTTATGAATCTCTTGAATTATTGTTAATATTAAAGGATAACCATCACTATAAACAGAGCATTGACCCTCTCCAACCATACAGATGATGCAAGTGATGTGCAGATTGAAGACCTAGAAGACTATCTCCCTATGGAAGATTACACTAAAGAAATAAGAAGATAGTTTCATGATTTAGTTTTATATTTCCGCTATGAACTCGATAATGTAATAAGCTCTTATTGAGGAGGCATTTGATAATTATATTTCCGAAGCAAACTCGATAATGTAATAAGCTCCCATTGAGGAGGCATTTGATAATTTGTTAAATTCTTTTACTCTGATGAAATAATAAATACAATCAATTTTATTCTCGTGAATGGTTACCTTCATGAACGTAATTGGATGTGATCTAAATAAATAATAATAATAAGGTGCGATTTTTAAAGCATCCAATTTATACATTATTAACACCCGGTTTTCTCGGACACACGTATAAACTCTAGCCGTGAAAATTTGGGATGTTACTCTCTCTCTCTCTCTCTCTCTCTCTCTCTCTCTCCTTGGACATTTGGGAGGTGGGCGTGTGAGTGGAGGAGAGGAGATGCACAACCCTTTTTAAAAGGAGTGGGCGTGTGAGACGGGTGTGTTTCACATCCCACTTGGATTGGATTTCTCCAATTTTCCCTTTTTTGACGATCTTTCTTTAAATCTAATGCGTCCATTGTGTCAGGGTCGCCGAATAGAGACGGGGTATGTGATTTTCTTGGTGATCCGAAATTTAGATTGGTCTATCTTGAAAATTCTCCTAACGGGTGCTAAAACGAACTTGATCTTAATTAATGGTCCACACTTAATGATCAAGGAGCAATTTTGGGAGAAATGTGTAGTCAGGATACGGTTAAACAAAATTTGGTGGTTGATCGATGGTGGAAAAGGCCTAAATATAAAATTTTACCTTTTGTACCAAAAGGAAGGAACTGGCTTCAACCTTCAATGGCATAGGATCATACATCGGGGCCTAAACTTTGTATAACCTCGTAGTCATATGAGACCAAAGTGTGGTCCAAATTTGAGTTGCGATGGACGGAAGGAGGTGGTTAAATTGGAAGATCCAGATTTATAAGGAGTTGATAAGCCTCGAAAGGATAACTTCGCGCCTAAGTAAAAGGCTACCAAAGTGGGGTCTTCATATTTCACACTTGGTCCATATGATGGGCAATTCAAGTCCTTCATATGAAGGAAAATATTCTACTACGACTACCCATGACCTTTCTTCACGTGATGGACACCAAAATCAACGATTAAGGGGTTGATTGTTGATTTGTCAATTGGGTCACTTTTATAATAATCTAAAAGTTGAAATTCAACGTGTATGGTTAATTTATGTTGCATAGGCATGTTATAAAATTTCACATGAAACGGATCATGAGAACCATGTGATCTAGAATTCAAGGGTATAGGTTAATGGCATTTTTGTAATTATTGCTGATATGAGAGTTTTGGAAAATCTAACGGTTCTACACGGTTATAGGCTCGTTTCTAAGTAATTCTTACAAAAGAACTTATATCTAAATCATTATGAATAAAGAATGATTTACCAAATTAACTAAGAGAACGTACATATATCAACCAACATAATAGATGGTCGGATGACATGTTAAAATATGAAGACTTGATGGTTGGTACTTTAACAGTGTATATAGGTATATGTACGATCAGTTTTGTAAATGGAAGAACACAAAGTGAGTTAGGGAGTAGAACATGTGTATCGTTAGATTCGAGTGTCTTGTTCATATGTGTAAGTTTCTCGGATTATAATTCTGATGGTGGGTTAAGCATATTCATAGGTGACGAACAAGATAAACAGATCGGAATCTCAACTTGATATGTATATGAGCGGATGTAAAGACCAAGTAGCTAGTTTACTACGATCAGGTGGTCCAAAATCAAAGTGGATGGTTAAATGTCTCTATCTAGCAGTGCATATTTGACTAAGGGGTTGGTTATGATGGACAAGTGAGAATATTTAGGTATATGATGATCTTATCTTAAAATCAACGGTCAGATAGCTTGATCTATGAATGGAGATTATTCCCAATGGTCAAATTCGTGTTGTAGAATAGATATAAGGTTAGGATAGCTAGATTGGTATTGTACACATATACATAATAAGTTAAATTTCATGATAACACTTGAGAACTTTCAATACTCAGGTATTGAAAAGTTCAGGGTGTTACAATTTACCACCCTTAAACAAAATTTTATCCCCGAAATTTAATTAGTTGTACTATTTACATTGATTTATTTGGTTTAATTTTTCACTATAATCGTGAGGTGGATATATATATAGAGTCATGCTCACCTGCGCACCTACGCACCTTTGCACACGTGTCATGGGTGTTTAATCTGAACGGTCCATGTGATGCGGAATCACATGAAACCCCAAGGGACAAATTTTCACTCTGATCTAAAATTCTGGTGGGCCATAGCAAAGAGAAATGCAAATCAAGGGAGGAAACTGTTTTCATTTTTCATGGCCCACCAAAGTTTTGGATTAAAGTAAAACTTGGGCCCGAGGGGTTATATATATATATAAGGAAATGCTCGACTGCCCACCAGTTCGCACGGAACTGGTGCGAACTTTTTTAAGAACCCATTATACGTGATGTGGATCCAAAATCTGAACCGTCCATGTGAAGCACCACCTCATGAAACCCCTCGAGCCCAAGTTTTACTTGATCCAAAACTTTGGTGGGCCATGAAAAATGAAAAAAGTTTCCTCCCTTGATTTGCATCTCTTTGCTATGGCCCACCAAAATTTTAGATCAGGGCGAAAATTTGTCCCTTGGGGTTTCATAGGATTCTGCATCACATGGACCGTTCAGATTAGACACCCATGACACGCGTGCGTAGGTGAGTGCGTGATGACTCTCTCTCTCTCTCTCTCTCTCTCTCTCTCTCTCTCTCTCTCTCTCTCTCTCTATGTATATATATATATATATATATATATATCTCTTGGTGTGTGTATAATTGGCTATATGAAATCGAGACGTTACACCCAACTTCCAGACCTAACATCCATCTTACCCACCTAACATCCCCCTTACCCTTAGGAATTCAATACCAAACTAGAACAATAACTTAGTCCATAATTAAGTCATCTTTCCAACGAGCCATAGATCGACCAAACCAACTCCTAAGCACCAAGATCTGATAAAAAACCAAGAAGTGTGCATGTTTATATCATGCAAGAAAGAAATAAAAATTACCATTATGTCCTTGCAAGGAAAATAAAATATAAATTTTTTTTTTAAAAAAAAAAACAAATTCCATTTCCCATTTGACCCTTTGACCCCATTTTTATCAAAACACCTTTAAGACTCTTATTTAGAGCTTAAGCTACCATCTTTTTGCAAAAGTAACCCCCCTAACTAACTAACTTTCCCAAAGCACTAGGATCTTTACAAGTATCATAATCATATCATTCAATCTCCAAACCACTAGAAGCCTCCTTTAACCTTTACTCTACCCTAACTGCCTCCCAACTCATCAAAATTTACACCGAACCACTTAATCAACAACCCGTGCCATGCCAGCTGTCAACCATCCATGAACTTTGCAACCATTCAAAAAGGCCCACCTCTTTCTACCTAATTAAAACCTTACCCCTCAAAACCTCTATAAATAGGGCCTCTTTTTCTCCATAGAAGGGTTCTTAACTCCTAAAATTCTCTCAAGTACTAGAGCCCCTAAGGGTATGTTTGGATACATGGAATACGTAAAATCCGAGGTTAAAAAAATGAGAAAATAACAATTTATGCAATGATGATTTCCATGAGAACCCTGGCATCCCAAATCGGTTACGTAACAACCATCACATAATGGTAACAATCATAACTGGAATGCGTTATGGGGGCTAAAAGAATCGTAACGGCCATTACACAAAAAAAAAAAAAAAAAAGAGAGAGAGAGAGAGAGAGAGAGAGAGTTGTAACGACCGATACGAGAGTTGTAGCAGTCATTACAACCAATATTGTAACAGTAACAGTGGTGACCGTTATGGCCACCATTTCTGTTATGGAACACCTTCATGAGAATTAGTGAAACACGGAATCCAATTTTCAATTCTTATTTGGATAGTAAGTGGAAATCTCATATTCTTCTCACAATACTCACATTGTTTCTTATGCCAATAATCTAAAATATGAAAAGTGTAATGACTGTTTGGTGGAATCCACCTTTTTCCTCATCATCCAAACAATACCAATCGTCACATCAGAAGGAAAATCCGTTTTCCTTTTCATTGTTTGGGATGGAGTCCATGGTTTCCAATCATGGCCTAAAGAGAAAATAGTCCCAACCATTGTTGTCAAATGCAATCGCATATGCCCATATTGTGGATTAGATCGCACATGCCATCATGGCATATGCGATCCTAGCAAGAATAACATGGCTTACTTTGATATGCGACCAATATGCAATTGCACATGCGAGTATGTGATCGCATATTGCATATGCACATATTTCCCAACAGTTAGAAAAATGACCATTGGGAGCAATTTTTTATTTTTTTATTTTTTAGGCACTTTTGCCTATAAACAAGCACTCATATCCCCTCCATTTTCACTATTCTTTACTCCAAAGCTCTAAATCTCTCATTTCTCTCTTACACCTCTTTCTCTCTTACTCTAATCTCTCTATAACTATTTCAAGAATATTTATTTTTTATACTTTGTAAGTTATGCTTGTTTTTTTTTATTGTATTTGTAAATTAAGTTGTAACTTGTAACTAGTAGGTTGTTTCAAGTTATCCATTTATCAACAAAATGTACATGTTCAGAGCTTTTAATAATTAATTCTCTCTTAATGTAGCTTGTTGATTTTTTGTTCAAATTTATGTAAATATAATAAAAGTAATTAAATATATAACTTAATGAAACACTCAAACTACAAAGAAATAAGTAAAATAACCTAATCCAATCATGTGTACTAATTAGGAAAGTATTCCCCCTTTTCTTTCAATTTTTCCCATTTTCGATTTTTTTTAAATTTTTCAAAAAAAATAAAAAATTGTGATGGCATATGCGATTATGCGATCACATATGCGATTGCATGAGACTATATATGCGATTTGACAACATTAGTCCCAACACTTAAAAAAAATTGCAACTTAGAACCATGGAGAATTTGGAGAACTTAGGTTTGGAAATTAAGAGCTTGGGTAGCTGTTCCACCTGTGACAAAGGAGTACAGTACAGCTCAACTCCTAGGAATGGCAAGTGATGGCTCTGGTAACCTCCTATATAGGAACTATTCCACTACTCTCCTCCTCCCAATTCTCTACAAAGCCAAGCAAGACAAGACCCACTTTGGTGGACAACTACATATTCAACCAAAGTGGACAAACTCAAGCTTAAAGTCCAATTCAAATTGAAGACCAAGAAGTCAAAGTATTGGAGAACAATGGATCATCGACTGATTCGCCACATTCCTTTCTTTCTTTGTATTCTTCTTTCAGCCCTTCTGGCTTCCGTTTCAATTTTCTTTTGTTCTTCGAGCAAATTCGACCATGTGCAAAAAATGCAATTTTTGGAATCTTAGTTCTCTTAAGTAGAGTATTTTGCATGTGGAGAAGATTGACCAACTTCCTTCTCCGTAACCAAGGTACTTGGAATAATGAATGAATACCATCTAGGAGTCAATTCTACAAAGATGAAGGGATAAACACCTCTTGACTTTTGGGGAATAACATAATTTTCTCAACAAGGATTCTAGTCATCCTAGAAATGCATTCTTAATCAGCTCATGGAGACTTCAAAAACCAGCTCTACCTTCTGGTAGAGTTTCCCTTCGGTCAACACTTAAGAACAATACATTGAGGATTAAAATTTCCCAAATGACCATAACAGTTACTTCGATAAGATTTGCATATTTATACATGCCTATAGTGTCAATAGCAAGATATTAAGGACTAAAATTACAGCTGCTCCTTTTCCTGACGTTTCAGAACTAAATAAAATAAAAAATGCAATATCAACGTAACATAAGCAAATGGCAACATAAACAACATACATGTTCTTCGTTATGTGTGTAAGTCACTTCCAAGTTGCCAGTTTCTGTAGCTGCCCAAACCTGCACAAGTAAAAGAAACGGAATAGAAAGTTAATTGATAGCAGCAGTGCATGGGCAACATTGGAAATACCAACCAAACTTACCTTTATTGTTTTGTCCAAAGAACCAGATAATAAAAACTGATCCCAGCAAAGAACTGACATAACAACTGATGTGTGATCTGTCAGAGTATGAATGCACTGTAGAGTCCCAAGGTCCCATACCTGAAAGAAAGTTCAAGTAGTTTATGGTAGAGATAAATGCATGCTGATGATATCTCAAAAAAGAAAAAAGGAAATACAAAATAAAAATAGTGAAAACTATAAGAAGCACCGCACCTATCAATTCCATTCTACACAATGTACATGTTCCACAAAGAATCAAAGAATTAAGCACATCTAGATCCATGTACACAACATATGACCAAAAATGAAAAAGAGAACTGCTGAAGACTAAAAGAAACACGGCCAGAAGAGTTTTTCCGCCTGCCACGATGTGCATGGCTGCAGCATGGATGATACAGCTTTGCCTTGCTAATTGGGCCATAAATTTTATCATATAAGGCAATTCACATTTGCAAAGGCTCAAACAGGAAAAACCAGGTGGTTTAAACATAGCCCATAAGTGAGAGGACAAAAAAAAATTAAAAATTAATTAAATAAATACAAGCTCTTCAGGGGATGAGGATCTACTGACAAATTCTTAGGTAGCTCATACTAATCACCAACCTTAGCCTTAAGAGGACAGGACCTCCTACAGATATCCATTACTAGATAGTTTAAATGCGAAATAAGAAAATAGGCATCTTGAAATCATTCTGGCCTCCATGATCTCAAACTTACAGATCTTGACATGACAAAGCAATAACACACTATCCATGTCCAGAAACTTATACGATACATCTTTGCAGCAACTCATTGATTACAACCAGTGTTTTAAATAGCTACGCTATGTAGCGTATAACTTATGGTACATAGCTCATGAAAATAGATTGAGTCATGTGTAGCCTTACACTGCATGATAATTTGCATACGGTACACACTACACGCTACGTGGCTCACATTATGAGTTATTTTTCACTATAACATTAAAATCAATTAATGTTTTCAATGATTTGTTACATTTTCTATTTTCAATAAAAATTAATTAAATATTTCAATGATTATAGTAAAATAAAATAAGTAACAATATTAAATCAGTCCCTTGCTTTTTCTTTACCTTTATACTTAATCATTGCCCTTTCCTATTACTTTAAGTTTCGCTTGGTCGCCACCAAATATCATGAAATTTTGTTAAATTTCATTGCTAATCAGTCCAATTTAGTGCAAAATATCATGAAATTGGTGCAACCAAGTGCAACCTTGAATAAAAATCTAGAAGGGGTGAATGTTACACTACATGCTATTCTCTATTTATTTATTTTTTCTTTTTTTGAAGACATAGGGTGTCCCCACCTCTTTTTGAAGTGAGACTAATCCCTGCGGATACACGCAATCACCCACAACCACATGTATCAGGTAAAGCCAAGGAGGGGAATCAAACCCTTGCCTATAGGGAGCAAACCTCTATTTAAAACATTGATTACAACAGCAGCCATTTAGACATTTTCAAGAAATGAGAGAACAAAGTCCCTAAATAACTGGATGAAATTCTTTTAGGATAGCTCATTGTTTATCTCAAAATTCTTTTGATCATCATAATCATAGCCTTTTAATATATTTGGGGAAGAAAAGCATCATAGCTTTGTCCCAGCTATTTGGTTAGCTTTATGGATCCTATTTGGCCAATCATAATTGAAATACAAATTGCCATGATCTCTTGGCAAAAGTTCTATGGCCAGCCATCCCCCTGACATCAATCCTATTCCTTTACTTGGGTTGGGGCCAAAAGGTGAATCGCCTTTTTCTTTTTTTAAAGATAAGGTGAATCACTTCATGGCAGAATTTCTAGATAATTTTTTTTATAAGCCAAAATTTTGGTTAAACATTTTGATTATTGAATACGTACATTTCAATCAGTATTCAACAGTCACTCTATCAAAATATAACTAAAGCCAAAGCAGTATAATTCTGTTCTGAACTGATATTTACTTGCACAAGTGTTCCAAACAAAAACAAAGCT
Organism: Magnolia changhungtana; assembly: GCA_030180095.1. Taxonomy (NCBI): domain Eukaryota; kingdom Viridiplantae; phylum Streptophyta; class Magnoliopsida; order Magnoliales; family Magnoliaceae; genus Magnolia; species Magnolia changhungtana. Next base: position 17,958,039 of record JASAUF010000667.1, on the reverse strand, counting down.
TAATTTCCTACCAAACCACTCTTTTGAGAACATCATACACATATATGGTAAGCAAAACTTACTTTGATTGTATGGTCCATGGAACTAGAATAAAGTTTCCCAGCTCCGACAACTAATGACATGACAGCCAGACCATGACCAATAAGAGAAGCAGCTGGCTCAAAGCAATTTCCAACAGCATTGAATGTCCATGCCAATATACTTCCACCCTGGAGCAAGAAAAGGAATGTATATGATTTTATACCAAAAGAACGATTATATAAAATCAATACAGGATATGCATGGAGCAAGAAAAGAAAAGAAATGAAAGTTTAAAATAAGAGAGAACATAGCAACATGTTATGCAGGACAAATAAACATATACTGAAATGGATAAAAAGTTGCTACCTGTGTTCCGGCAAACAGCATATCATTACTAGCAACTAGAGCATAGACTTGTCCCACGGGTCCACTAAGGCTTAGCTCTGTGTTAGATTGGGTGTGCCATGCCTGTACAAACAACAACATGAGCAAAATCAAGCAAGAAAAATTCCCCTCATGGAAATGTTTTAAAAACCGGACAGGACCGGATTATCAAACCAGGTTGGACCGAACCAGAAACAAAAACAGTCCAGTTCACTTAAAACTTGGGTCGATAGGAAGTGTTGAAAGTCAAACCCACGAATTCCCTTTATCATATCAAATGCCAAAGGTGTCATCCACTGCACCAAAGGCATTTTGGTTGTTTATTTTTCTTGTTCTTTTATTCTATTAATTGGACGTTGCACAGATGTCCCATGTTGGAATGGGGTTGGACTTGCAGTCAGACCAAACCACCAACATAAACAGTCTGGTTTACAAAACATTGCCTTATATGAGCTAACGAAATCAAAACAAAGCAAACCAAAATCACACCAATTGCCCCTCCATTCAAAATTTCCAGTTCTCCCTCCCTAGCTATTTTGGCAAGCAAGAGTATTTTACCTTGACAACGCTTGGAAGACCAACAAAAATCCACGGGCCTTCGCTAATCAAGCACCCAATCTCACCTCCCAGATTAACCACTCCATTACACTATTAACAACAACAACAACAACAACAACAAAAAAAAGCATGAATATAATTCAATGAAAACTACCAATAAATCCAAATGAGTAATTTAATCCATGATGTAGAGAGCAAGTATTGAAACATCCTCTTCACTGCATGAAATTGGAAGCATGGCCCACCCGTCCCTGATCCAAACAATTCATCAGGTGGACCACACCAACAAAATATTGCAGAACAGGACAATCTAACTCATGGGATCATCTCAATTGTCCAACCAGTAGTCTATAAATTGAGACTTGAAAAATATCTAACGGTACAAACTCTGCCACTTAAACAAGCAAGATCATCCAATTTACGCTATATTCAACAAGTGGCCCATCCAAAGTGGGACCCACCCAACTAAAGTTCAATTATCATACAGTTGACAGGTAATTGAAAACCAGTTCAAATACAATACAGTTGACGGGTAACCAGTTCAAATACAATGTTCGATAAACAAGCAGAATTCTTACCTGCCCAGTCTGACAATCCCAAACCCGAACAGACTCATCCTTGCTTCCCGTATACAACTTGTCCGACCCGGATGGAAGTGCAATTCCAACAACGCCCTGGACCAAAATAATGCCTCCAATCTCACAATCAGACCCGGAAAATCCAATAAGAAAATGCCCGAAAGAAACCAAGTAGTTACGAGAACGACAACCTTCTGGTGCCCTTCGAGCAGCGTCAAGAACGTGAAAGACTCCCCGATGAACCAGGTATGCAAGTACTTGCAGTTCTCACCGTAGCTGCACTTCCCAGCAATCCAGAAACTGCAGACCTTCTCAATGGCCCTCGGTTTTCCCAAAGCCCCGCCGCGGCCTCGCCCGCGGCCCCACTTCGAAGAAGCGCCCCGGTAGTTAGGGTTAGCAGAATAATTACGGTTAGGGTTAGCAGAATAATTAGGGTTATGGTTAGCAGAATAATTAGGGTTAGGGTTTCTGCGAGTAAATGGGGCAGGGTCTGAGGATTGGAAACTTCGAGGGTCGTCAGGGTGGTATTTTTGGGTTCGCTTCGGCGGCAAATCGGTGTGAAGGAAGGGACAGGGAAGGCGGTAGCATCGGCCTGATTGCCACTGGTAGCAGACCTTTGGCTGAGATCGATCTGATGGTGGACCCACGCGACTGAAGATTCGCTTGTTGCCGTCTGATGATGTATCGAAATCCATGGATTTGTACTGAGAATCGAAAGGAGAATTTTTTATTTTTTTCTTTTTTCGTTTTTTTGAGAGAGAGAGGGGCGTCGATCGATATAAAGAGGAGGGTTTTGGAGGTTTACGATAGTTAAGTACGGACGCGGATTTCCTGCGAAAGCCTTTCGCACGAAGTTCCTGTGCAGGGATCCTGGATGGGGCCCACTGTGATGTTTGTTAAAAATCCAACCGTTCATCCGATTTTTGAGCTCATATTAGTACATGAGGTAGAAAATGATTACGATCCAACACTCAAGTGGGCCATACTAAATGAAACAGTGGGAAAAGGAATTCCTACCGTTGAAACCTTCCCAGGATCCACTTGATGTTTATATTCCATCCAAACCGTTTATAAGGTCATTTTCACTGAGACGAAGTGAAAAAGCTAAGAAATTAAAGTGATACAAAAGTTCAGTGGCCATATAAATGTTTCAATGCTGGTCACTAAATTTTCACTATTTTCTCTCGTGTGACCCACTTAAGTTTTTGATCCTCCTCATTTTTTGTGGCATATCCTAAAATGAACTCTAAAGATGAATGGATGGAGTGACTTTCTCACAAACATCACAATAGGCCCCACATGAAATCTTGCGCAGAAACTTCCTACGAAAGGCCTTCTACAGAAAATCTACGCGGATTCCTGTGAAAGCCTTTCACGCGAAGTTCCTGCATAAAGATTTTGGATGGGGCCTACTGTGATGTTTGTTAAAAATCCAACCCATTCATCCAATTTTTGAGCTCATTTTAGTACATGAGGTAGAAAATGATTAAGATCCAATACTCAAGTGAGCCATACTAAATGAAACAGTGGGGAAAGGAATTCCTACCATTGAAACCTTCCCAGGATCCAACTTGATACTTATATTCCATCCAAACCGTTTATAAGGTCATTTTCACTGAGATGAAGTGAAAAAGCCAAGAAATTAAACTGATACAAAAGTTCTGTGGCCATATAAATGTTTCAATGCTGGTCACTAAATCTCCACTGTTTCCTCTCATGTGGCCCACTTGAGTTTTTGATCCTCCTCATTTTTTGTGTCATATCCTAAAATGAACTCTAAAGATGAATGAACAGAGTGACTTTCTCACAAACATCACGGTGGGCCCCACATGAAATCACTTCCTGCGCAAGCCTTTCGCAGGAACTTCCTGCGAAGGCAGGAAATCCGCGTCCGTTAAGTACGGGAGGGCGAGTCACCTGACAGCAACTTCCCTGTTCGGAACGGACGACGGATTGCGTGGCGATCCGGACACCACTTACCTCCGTGGTGGCAGGACTCTGCGGGGTCCACTGTAATGTATTAATCTCATCCACGCTGACCATCCGTTTTGAGATCTCATTTTAGCCTGTGATCCCAAAAATTGAAGTATATCCAACGTTTGAGTGGACCACACCACAGAAAAAGGTAGGATGGTGACGTCCACCATTGAATCTTTCCCGGGCCCTGATGGTTATTTGTCATGTAACATGTTCGTAAGGTCGTAAGGTCACACATACTTGGATGAAGGAAAATTATAAATATAAGCTTGATCTAGAGCTTCCATGGAACTCGATAAGTTTTCAGAGGTAGACGTTTCAATCTCCATTGTTTCATGGGTGCGGTTTACTTGAGTTTTTAATAGGTTAACTTGAGCTTTTAATATGCTTCAATTATTCAACTGCATATTAAAATTAGCTGGAAAAACGGATGGACGGCGTGGATAAGACACTTACATAAAGGTGGGCCCCACGGAGTACTGCCACAGCTGAGGTTGGTAGTGCCATGTCACTCCGCTATCCGCCTGTGTTCTGAAGGACGCGGATTTCCGGCGAAAACTTTCGCACAAAGTCACTGCGCAGGTGGGGCCCACTGTGATGTTTATTAGACCCGTGTGATCAAAAAAATTAAGAGACCCAGAACTCAACTCAGCCATACAAGATGAAACAGTGGCAAAGGAATTTCTACGGTTGAAACCTTCCAATGCTCTTTCATAATGTTTATATGCCATCCAAACCGTTCATGAGGTCATTTTTATCGAGAGGAAGTAGAAAAACAGAAAACTTAAGCCCATACGAAACTTCTGTGGCCATATAAATATTTCAACGGTGGATACTAAATCCCCACTGTTTCCTCTCTTGTGGTCCATTTGAGTTTTGGATTACCTTATTTATTTAGTATACACTAAAATGATATCGAAAACCGGATTGACAGGTTGGATTTCTAACCAACAACACAATGGCCCCACCCGGAATCCTTGCGCAGGAACTTCCTGCTCAAGGCTTTCGCAGGAAATCCGCGTCCTGCATTAACTTAGTTAGGAGACGCTGGCCATGTTACATCCGGACGCGTATGGACGCGGATTGCGTCCTACCCCCGCCCGGATAGGCTCTGTGGGGTCCACTGTGTTGTAAGTATTTTATCCACGCCGATCAACGCTTTTTTTCGATAATTTTAATGTATAAGTCAAAAAATGAGGCAGGTACAAGGCTTAAGTAGACCACACCAAAGGAAGCTGCACAAATAATGCCACCCACCGTTGCAACCTTTCTAAGGCCTAGCGTGAATTTTTTTTACCATACAACGTAGTAGTAAGGTCATTTAGACGTAGATGAAGTGAAAACACAAATATCAACTTGATCGGAGACTTCTCCAGCACCCAAGAAGTTAAGCTTGGACCTGCCTCATTTTTTGTCTCAAATATTAAAATTTTCCGAAAAAATCGTGGGGGTAGGACGCAATCCGCGTCCGACGCGTATGGCGTACTTACTCTGCGGCCCCCCACTGTGATGTCTGTATCGTATGGCCGTCTATCCAGGACGCAGATTGCATAATGAATAACTCACCATTATTTATATATTTTATCTAATCCGTCCATCCATTTCATGAGATAATTTGAGGGCTCTACCCCAGAAACGAAATACATCCAAATCTCAAGTGGACCTCACCATGGGAAACAGCTTGAAATGAAATTCTACCGTCGAAAATTTTTTGGGGGCCACAGAAGTTTTGGATCAATTTATTACTTATGATTTCCCTTCATCCATCTCTGTGTGATCTTATAAAAAGGTTGGATGACAAATAACCATCACTGTGGGCCCTACCAAGGTTTCAACAGTGGAAGTCATTATTTCCATTGTTTCTTGTGGTGTGGTCCACTTGATCTTTACACATATTTTAACTTTCAGGTCAACCACTAAAATGAGATGTAAAAATGGATGGACGGCATGGATAATACACAAACATTCACAGTAGGCCCAATTGAGTTTACTCAGTAAAGATAAAAGCGTGAGTAACTCATTACGCAATCCGATTTGTTCATACTGATCCAAACTTCGTCGGGCTACAAGAGTTTTAGATCAAGCTGAGATTTGTTTTCTCCCTTCCTCCGAGTCCGTGTGACCACGTGAACAAGTTGGATGGCAAAGAAACATCAATGTCGGGGTTATCACCGTGGGAGTTAAGAAGATTTCAATGGTGAATGCCATTATCTCCATTCTTTTAATTGGTGTGGTTCACTTAAGCTTTGAATATGATTCAATTATAGTTTAGTGCATAAAATGATACGATAAAACAAATGGACGGTATAGATATGGCACATATTTACAGTAGGCCTGCAGAATTACTTAGCACAAAGCACTCTAGTTATCATGCAAATATCAAATATATGGTTAAAAAGAAATGCGTGCAGGAAGATCTTCCAATTTGAGAGGTTTGGGGAGAATGGTCCATCGAACGATGGAGGTATCAGATCATTGAGTTGGATAAACTAACCATGGGCCTGGCATCCATAAACTAATGGGAGTGCCTAGGGGTGTACACGGGTCGGGCCGAGTCGAACTGGCCTCAGCCCATCCAGGCCCGTTCAACAGCCACACAAGTCCGAACCGGACCGGGCCTGGTCACCGGGCCAACATCTCTAGCTCGAACCGGGCCGATGCGAGTTCGGGCCGAGTTCGGGCCAGTTTCGAACCTTCGAGTTCGGGCCAGTTTCGAACCCGAGTTCGGGCGCAGTTTCGAACCTTCGAGTTCGGGCTAGTTTCGAACCTTACGGCAAGTTTATGGGAAGGGTTTGGCAAGTAATCCGCGTCCCATTACAATTTACAAGTTCATGAGAGAGAGAACATATATTATAATTTTACTACATTTACATATATTTGACAAAGCATAAAATAAAACATTTTATACAAACTGAATACAGTCCATACATTAGTGACTACTGTTGAGGAGATTCATCTGAGCCCGAGTTCACGCTATCTAAATCTTCATATACGTACTCATTCACCTCTCCCTCTTCAGAAGGTGGAGATATCTTTTTATCGCCCTCCTCTTGTATAGTTTGAATTAGATTTTTCAAACTATTTTTGTGAGAAGATTTATACGTAGTTCCCAATGTCCTGTAAAACGCACCCAGACTGGAGAGAAACTTAGTGAATTTTACTATTTTTCTTTTTACCCGTGCAACTTGAACTCGCTTCGACATCATGTGGTCTTGGAGGACATCACGATGTGTAGAAGCCTCTTCCATACTATGCTTTAAGGCGAGTTGAAATTGTTCTTCTTCCAATGCTAATAATTTAGCTTCCTTCTCTTCCTCAAAATGTTTGGATTGGGGAGTGAAATTTTTTTGTTTGAATCAAGAACCGCTTGAAAAGAATTTGGATTTCTTTTGAGGCTTTAGGACACGGTCTTGCATCTCCACCCCGACAGATAAGTGTAATCTGAGCCGATTAGTTTTGTTAACAAACTTGGCTCCACACAAATTACACAAAATCTTGAACTTTCCAGACTTTGGAGAATGGACTAAGGAACCATAGTCCCAAACGTTAACCGATGGTTCGCTTGAAGACATATCTACATATCGTGTTGGAAAAGTATTTTAGGCTTTTTAACAATAATGAAATACCGATAATCCGACATAAGATAAAAGCAATTTATGAATTAAAAAAATAAAAGTCAACATAACTGATAAATAAAAATAAAAGTCAGCAAACGATGTAGAAATTCATTGCGCAGCTTGCATAATATCCATCAACATAACAGATAAATAAAAATAAAAGTCAAAAGAGTACCCATTACAAGTTTACAACATTTGCAAATTCAATTAAACTAACAAAATCATAAAATTCATCCCAAACATCCATCATATTGTTGTTGTTTCATGTGTTGCGACTTCATTCACATTCTCCTCTTCCTCATCAAGATCACCTCCTAGATTCGGACGCAACCAATCTTGTGTACAAATTAATGCTTCCACTGTATCCGGTGCAAGGGAACTTCTAGTCTTACTCACGACCTCATCCCTGTGCTAAACGCAGATTCCGATGCCACTGTTGAAATAGGAATTGATAAAATATCTCGTGCCATCGTCGATAGTATAAGATATTTTCCTTCACTAACTCGCAATTTCCACCAGTCCAAAACATCGAACTCTGAATCATGCCGTACTACGACCGACTCTTTGAGATACATGTTTAACTCGATTCTTTCATGTGTCATTATCAGATTTTCTTTTGCTAAGAAAGACATGAAATCAAGATCATCGCTTGAAGCAACTTGCGATCTAACTTCTAGCACTTGGTGTGGACACACGTAGTTGTGTACGCGTTGTACAATGCTTCGATTGCATCACGAACCTTGAAGTTTCGTAGATATTGCCTTTTCAGAGAATAAATCCTCGTGAAGATGTACTTAACAAAACTCATCTTGCATACGAGGATCAAGAACAACAGACTAATGACATTATCTTATGACAATCATCCCAATACTTATCAAACTTCATTTGCATACCACTGTCATGATTTGGAGAAAAAATGGACCGTCATCAATGACTTTCTTCGGGCATCCTTGATCTTCCACACGATGGAAGAAACATATTTGTTATTGGAAACTTATTGCCGAGAAAAATATTTTCGTACATTCATAAAAAACCTTCAAAAATTTGTGAACTTCTTTCGCTTTGCTCCAATCATCGTCAGTAGGCAACCAAGCATATGTTTTATCACGCACTGCATATTCTGGAAAGGCATGTTCCAATTCCAGGGCTGAATCCAACATCTCAAAAGTGAAATTCCAACGTGTGCATACATCTAGCTTCAACGTTTTTTGAGACGTTAAATTCAAACGTTGGACGATGTCATTCCATATACTCAATCTTGACGGTGAGCCTCTTATGTACTTCACACTCTCCCTCACATTCTCTATAGTTTGGTCAATTGATTTCAACCCTTCTTGTACAATTATGTTGAGAATGTGTGCACAACACCGAACATGAAATATTTTTCCCTCAAAAAATAAACTGTCGGTTGCCTTGAACTGGTTACGTAAGAATTGTATGACACTGTCATTTGTGGAAGCATTATCTAAAGTTAATGAACTGACTTTTTTTTCAATGCCCCAATCTCGTAGACAGTTGTAAATGCAATCTGAAATAACCAAACCGGAATGGGGAGGTGGAAGGTGGCGAAAGTTCAATATTCTCTTGCAGAGTTTCCAATTTTCATCAACATAGTGTGCAGTCAATGAAATGTAACCCTTTCTTTGATTTTGTGCCGTCCACATATCAGACGTCAAACTTACCCTTGAAACCGAATTTAAAACTGCTTTCAGCTTCATTTTCTCACTGGCATACATCTTCATGCACTCCCTCTTCACAGTAACACGGGAGACCTTCTCAAACTGAGGATTAAGGTATTTACTGTATCCCATAAATATTTCACTCTCTACCATCTTAAATGGCTGCTCATCAATGATAATAAGCTTTGCAAACCACTCCTTCAGCTTTCCTTTTTCAAACTTATGAGTGGTAAGTGTACCTTCAGAAGAAGATCCTTCGGACTTTGTAAACGATAGCAATTGTTGGCCTGAACGTGAAAGTCTAAGTCTCTTTGCACAACTTTTTCTATGTCATGTTTAAATGAGACGTCGACCCACCGACACTTTTGGTGTATAGACTTTTCAGTGCATACATCTGATCTTGGGACATTGTTAACTACTACTTCTTCAAAATCATCCCAAACAGCTGATCGTTTCTTTCCTTTGTTTACAGCTGAAGACCCCTCTCCCTCAACAACAAGTGGTGATGTGGTACGACCTTGCAACCGCTACTAGGGGTAGCCGTAGGTGGGACTTCATCCTCACTAGCCATATCTAAAGATATGAAACAATTTCATTTATCCTTGGACCTTAGTAAAGAATTTCTAAGCGGATAAATCGATACCCATTCAATCTTTGGATAGATAGTAATGCTTTCATTATTCAATTTAAATGCCACGCCAAAATTTGTACATCTCCCTTATCTCTCCGAATATATTAATCTTGGATTTGATTCACATGTCAACTATCCACACACAAAAGTGTAGATATTTGATGAGGAAGTAAATGCAAGAAATATATCCAGAGAGAATTAGGAGAGACGAACCGAAACAGGCATGTGCATTTAAATTAGAATAAATGAAAACATTAATATCTATCCAACATTGAACTGTCCAAAAAGGGACAATTTGAGAATTTCTATGCATCCATGAACACACTTAATCTATGTCTGGCAACATAGAAATCCTCAAATGGGTAACTGATTATCCTATACTATAACAACAAGAACAAAAAAATATAAAAATATATTTAATAGGCAATTGGTATAAGCATAGATTAAGACTACCTAACAAAAACATAAAACATTTGTGATAAAAGAAGACATGTGAAGCTTTCTAGAAAGGAAGCCAAGCTAAAGGCATATCAACTTATCTGAATTATCTCAAACCTGTAATAAAACCATGACAAGGTACTAGAAATTTTCCCCCAGCTTGGAAGATCTGTCAACAAATATCAATCGTTGGATAATTACTTTAACCCTTTTACTTTGAACATGAACGGTCATCAGAGCCTTTGTATAATCAAAGGGTTTAAATATTGAATATAAAAGCTTTTAAGAATTCCCAAAGGAAGGGATCTCTATCTCATAAATAGGTTTGAGTCGTTAAAATAATAATAATAATACTACTAAAATTCAACAGCTAGGGAGAGTCTTGGCCTATCTTTATTAGAATACAATGAGATGTATTCTATCAAATCTCCCAAAATAGACTAATAGCCAGAACCATTCAAGGTGTTGATTGGACCACCAATATAATAATAGAAATTTGAACATCCTTCATCCACTATCTTATTGGCAATGGTAGTGTTTTCGTGTTTGGACACTTGAAATGTGGTGTTGGGAATTAGCATTCTTCCTTAGCCCTTGTCAATGTAGAATATTCTACCTTAGAACTCTACATGTTGCATGTGGGCCCACCACTGTGCAAATCCTACATCAAATCCATTCATAATTCACACCCTTTTAAGTTCACCTAGAATACCAATATCAACATTATATAAAAACAAAGGCGTGTCAGGCCACACATGGAGCAATTGCATTAAACTCTTCCAATGGATTAATGAGGCCTACTGTATTTTGTATATACCATCCAATCTATTCAGAAGATGCATCACAACAATACAAATGGACATTAAAAAACAAAGATCATTCCAAAATTCACGTGGACAACACCACTTGAATTCAAAGATTTTAGGTCACCAAATGGATGGAAGGTTTAGGTGAATCGCATTCATCAAGGTGGGGCCCACATACGTGGCCCACCAAAGAAATTGATTCCGCTTTATTTTCGTCAGTTAGATAGACGGTTTGTAATATATACATATCAAGGTGGGCTCACCTGTCCAGATTGCTGGACGGCTGGATGAAACACATGAATCAGGGGGGCTCCACAAAACTTACTGATGTCACAAAGACACAAAGATTTGTCTTGGCAACATACACCAACCAATCTGCTTGGGAAGGGTTCCACGTATGGCCCATCTGTTTTGAGACGGTGGGGCCCACCGAGATTCAAACCCCAAAAAATGGAGTGGCCCACCCGATTTTCTCTTGAACGTGGCCCGCCCGATGTCAGCAGGGTGCGGCCCACCTTTTGACGACATAGATGAAACACATACGGGGGTGGGACGGACGGCCTCTGCTAAAATCATCAAATAATAATAATAATAATAATAATAACAATAACTACTAAAATCATGATCCGATCCAAATCGGGAAAAAAAAAGAAGATCATACTCATTTAATTTTCAGAGCATAAACACCAAAAAGAGAGATTTGAAATTCAAACTGATAGAGAGAAAGAGAGATCATACTCGTTGCTGTTGGTGGTTGGACGGTCGGCCTTTGCTTGTCGGACGAGCAGAGGGAGGCGAAGGTCCTCTGGTGGTTGGACGGACGGACGTGCAGAGAAAGGCGGACGGCCTCTGCTGGTCGGACGTGCAGAGAGAGGCGGGCACGGCTCTGTTGGTCGGACGAGCGAGGGAGGCGGGCGGCTCTGCTGGTTGGACGGACGGACGTGCGAGAGAGAGCGAACGCAGCCTCTCTGCCTCGGACGAGCGAGAGAGAGGCAGACGGCCTCTGCTGGTCGCCGGACGGACGAGAGAGAGAGAGAGAGAGAGAGAGGTCGCCGGACGAGGAGAGAGAGAGAGAGAGAGAGAGAGAGAGAGAGAGAGGTCGCGAGGACGAGAGAGAGAGAGAGAGAGAGAGAGAGAGATTTGGTGGGGTCGGGCAGGGAGAGAGCGAGCAGCAGAGTGGGTTTGGTGGGGACGGCTGGGGTCGGGCGTTCTCTCAAAAGGGAAAGGGGAAAGCGACCTAGGTTTTTTGTTTTTTAAGGGATATATATACTTAGTGGCGAGTCGGGACGGGTCGGGCCGAGTCGGGACGGGTCGAGTCGGGTTTCGGGCCGAGCCGGGCTGAACTGGGTCAGATCCGAACTCGGCCTGAACTCAGAACGGGCTTACAAAATTGACCCGTCTGACCCGGAACTCAGTTACGGGTCAGGCCGAGTCGAGCTTTTTCGGGCCGAGTCGAGCGGGCCAACCGGGCTAGCCCGGTTTGTGTACACCCCTAGGAGTGCCCCGGATCTACTACCCCTAGTTGTGGGGCTCACAGTGATGCATGTCTTAAATCCACACCATCCAACCATTTTGAAAGCTCATTTTATGGCATAATTCCAAAGCCAAAGTGGGCCCAAATCTTAGGTCGACCACACCATAGGAAACAGTTGTTATTGAATCCTCACCATTAAAAACATCATGGATTTCACTACAATATTTACTTTCCATCCAACCTTCTAATAAGGTCACAAAGACCTAGCTAGAAAAATAGATCACACAAAATCAGCTTGATCTAAAGCTATTGTGACCCATAGAAGGTTTTTAATGGTCAATTACAATTGTTTCTGTAATATGGTCTAGCTGAGATTTGGATCTGCTTTATTTTTTGGATCATACCATAGAAGGAGCTTTTTAATACGGATGGACAGCATGGAAGTAATCACATACATCACAGTATCACAGTGGCCCAACAGTAGAGGTGGGCATATGTGACCCAATCCGGTGGATCCGACCCGATCAAGCCCGATCCGACCCGTTCTGAACCGAACCGACGGCTTGGATCAATGTAAATCGAGTGTGTCCATCCAGATTCGATTGTTTTTCGGGTCGGGTTCGAATAGTGGTCTATCCGGACCGATCCGATCCGAAAGGATCCGGACCGATCCGACCCGACCCAATCCGGAGCTGGGCTATACAGAGAAATCCATCATATATTCATATGCCTTGTCACTTCAATACAGAGTTGCCGATAATCCTCTCCTTCGATCTTTTGGGACTCCAGATTTTGACGGGAGGGAGAACGACGTTAGCAGATCTTTTCTCGGTAGATGCAGATGATTTTGTTGAATATGGGAAGTGTAGTTCCGACGTTGTTCTAAAATATTCCATGAACAAACCGGCGCTCCTCGGAAGGGGGAGGATTCTCGTCCAGCAAGAAAGCTACATCGAGTATGCCTCTCTCTCTCTCTCTCTCTCTCTCTCTCTCTCTCTCCCTCTCTCTATCTCTCTAACCTGATGAACGGCCTTGATCTCTACACCAAGTCGAGTGTAGCCACTTACATGAGCAGGATAACAGTCATGCTATCTACACACGTGACCCGGTGGCAAATTTTTTTAAGATCTAGTCCATTCATCAGGACAGCCCAACCTTTTATGTTCCCTTGCCAGAAAATAAGATTAATCCTCTCATTACGTTGATTACACCAGAGAACAGATATCCATATTCAACAATGAAGTGTAGTCAACTTGATGAACAAACCAGCTTGTTTCTGGCTTGTGAAATAGTCACTGCGCTAAACGCCTGCTGAACGAACGGGATCTCTTTGAAATATGAAACACGCTCGCTTGTCTTACCGCGAGTACGATTATTTTTATCCTACAAAGATGAGAGCGCGTGGGGGTTTCTTACGAAGCAAGCTACCGGCAAGGTGACAACTCTATTTTTCTTTAAAGTTATTTGCAGTGTTAGGCATGCAGTTCTTTTGGAAATGGTGTTGACTCTTATACATCACACGTGTGGTACTTTATGTCAATCTGGACCATCCAAATTGTGGTCCCTATCGTGTTTACTCTTCATTCATATAGTTACACCCATTGGACAATCCTAACGATTTGATTTTGGGCTTGAAACTGTATGGATGGAGAGACTTTAGGTTTTATAATTGGTATTAGACTTACACAATAAGAAAAAATTTATAACTTAAAATATATTTGGAAAAGGGTTTTGAAATCCCTACCCGACTCCAGTGATGTTGCCTCCAGCCCCAAAAGGGGGATTTTCGATTCTCTCAATCTATACATTTGTTTGAAACAAGATTTTAGGGGTCTAATCGCCCTATTAGAGGATCATATGGGTGGTGTTTCAGAGGCATTGGATCAATACAAGAAGAACTAAGTATCTCCTCAATCTAATGTTTGTGCGGTTGTAGGCCTTTCGATTCGCGACTTTTGCTTGATTTGGAAGAGATTAAAGGTATGTTTATTACTATTAATGTCATTTAGTTATATTTATTTTAATTTTATTGATAAAATGATTGATATATGTTACATTAACTTTTTTTTCCATTTTTTCCTTATTTAGTTGTCATTTTTTTTTCTCATTTTCTTCCCTGTTTAGTTGCTTTTTTTCCCCTTCATATTTCTCCCTCTTGGGGATGCCGATTTTGTAGAATAAGCTTGTTTGACAAGCATCGGTTGTGTACGACCACTGTTTTAGTGTTTTACATGGAAATGGCCCACCTATTAACCTATTTTGCATGAAAATGTACCCTGATTATAGGCATGTTTTTCTTTTATCCATTTTTTTATATTATTTTAATTAATAAATAAAAGTATCATATAGCTTACACTACACCCAATCCGAACCTTGCCTAATCCGATCTGACTCGGTTTTTCTAACCAAGTCGGACTCGGATCGGTTTAGGCCAGCAGGGGTTCGGATCGGTTCGAGTTAGATGACCCAGACTCAGTACCGGATCGGTCCGAGTTCGGGTTGAGCCATGTAAAATCCGGACCAAGTCGAGTTGGACCCAATTTGATCCGACTCGGTCCGATGCCCAGCTCTACCCAACAGTCAGGGGTCAACAGAAGTCGCGTCCCCTAATGGGAAACTCACCTTTAAAGGCGGATGTCACAGCATTCCCCGTCATGGAAGTCGAGTTTCAACTACGGTTGGAATTTGTGTTTTTCGTAAATATCGGTTTGGGCTTAGGGTTGGGATTTTTATTGAATGTCTGGTACTGACGGAACCTACCAAAGGGTGCGAATTAGGTACGACCTTACCCTGGCCCCACCTTGATATATGTATTCTATATCCATGTCGTCTCTATCCATTCTTTCAAATCACTTTAGAGGATGGGCTCAAAAGTAAAGTAGTTCCAAATCTCATGTGGACCCTACAATTGGAAACAGTCACCACCATTTAAGGCCAATGTAATGTCACCCAAAGTTTATTTGCCATCTTACCTGTTGATAACCTGTTTACAAGGTTATACAAACCAAGATGAAAGGAAAATTCAAATATAAGTTTGATCTGGAACTTTTATGGTTCATAAAAAGTTTTTAATGGTCAATCACCACTGTTTCCTACGATGGTCCACATCTCATGTAGATCTATTTCATTTTTAGATTAAGGGATTTTGACCGTACCGAGAAATTTTTTTAGACCAAATTGCTCTTGTTCTTGGTTCAGTCGTACAAGTTTTAGTGAATAAGAAGTTATGTTGTATTTAATGTTGAGAAAGTGACGTGGAAGGAAGTCTTTTTGGGCATGGGCAAGGCCCAAGTCGTAGGGCTTGCATTGATGTATGTGTATAATCTATGTCACCCATCCGTTTTGTCGAGTCATTTTAGGGCTAGGGCCTAAATATCAGCCTGATCCAGTGCTCGCGTGGGCCACACGATAGAAAATAACGGTGATAATGACACCCACTGTTGAAACATTACAAGTTCACTGCGACGTTTGTTAGAAGTGAGTACTGCCCAAGTCAAAGCTTTTTGAGCCCACGACGAGCTGGCCGACAAGGTGGACGAAACGGATCACCAAGCACGATCCTTACTACATTACAATCATGACCCTTACCATGTTACGTAGGTATGGGTTGTGGTGGTCATCTTATTTGTGTCGTGGTTGTAATGTGATAAGTGTAACGCCCTGAAAATTGGGGGTCGAGCAGGAGCCCAACTCCCGAGTTCCAACACATCACTTATGCAACATATATAATGATGATCAAATGTTGTCCGTATTAGTGCATGAAACTTGAGTAGGATTATACCAAAACAACATATCATACTACAGAGACAATTGAATTACGCAAGCAGAAGACTATGATAAGTATATAAAGCATATAACTGATTGTAAGTCTCCAGAGTATGAACGTCACCAGGTTAAACAATTACATATATAATTTCAAAATATACAAAATAGTGAAGCGTAATGTCATCTATCCATATCCTTGTAGCCCCGATACGCAACTTCAGGTCTACATAGACCCGCCAGAGAGTTGCATGTAGGAGAACTCCTCCTCGTCATCATATAAGACAGACTCCATCTCGTAAGCCTCGTCATTACCTGAAACTACAACAGAGTCTGGTTGGTGTTTTAAAACATCGTCCCAAAACGTGGGAGTGAGTGATCAACTCAGTGGAGCTATAAGGCAAAGGTTAACATGTTATTAATTTAATCAAGCAGTAATGATAAAGCAATACAATCAAACATCCTCAAGTACTCTGGTTAATACAAACATGATATATATTAATAATGCATGCCCTCGTTTGCACTCCCTCTGCGATCTTCCTCTTACGGTCGCGGCATACACTCCTTCCTCTGTACTCAACACCAACGTCAAAGGTACATGGAATGCGGTGCATGAGCATGATTATCGAGTTCTTATTAGACCTTTTCATACAGCAGAATTAGGAAGCTAAGGTACCTCCCTTTATATCATTTACGTACCAAATAATGATCTATCTAGGGTCGTCAATCCTAGTTTATCACATACGATAGGCAAGTTTGTGAGTTTATACTGTAGGTCACTACGAGAGGCTTGTCACTATCTGCGTAGGCTTAATTCACACTCGAGGTCACTACCACAAATGCCCTACCAACTGACAGTCTATTTTCGAAGGATCGTCACCAACTCGACTGGGGACCACAACCAGGATGCGCCGGGGTAGGCCTATTTCATACTCGAGGTCACTCCACCAACGCCCTACCAACTGACAGTCTATTTTCAAAGATTCGTCACCGACCCGACTGGGGACCACAGCCAGGCTGCGCCGGTGTAGGTCGACAGCTTGAATACAGTGTCTCATACCACCGTATTCGGCTCACGAGTTTGGGTTACTCACTGGTCACTATGGGGAGGCTCGTCGCCCCAGCGTAGGCCGACAGCTCGACCACGGTGTCTCATACCACCATGCCTAGCTCATGAGTCTTAGCGGATCGTTGTACTAAGGTTAAACGGGTCTTTACATTGGTAAGTTGGTACCTTAGGTTCAAGCAGTAGTGTCCATACATGGTAAACACACAATAGGCCAATCAGTTTATTAGACAAGTTCGATTGGTACAAGTGTACGCCGAATTAATCGACATGGTACCACTATCGACGGTCATCGTACGCCTCGAATTCATCGAACGTGTCGTGTGTGGTGAAATGACCTAAGCCACTATTCGAAAACCATTACCGATTGCATGGACTACATCGTAGCCCCAATCACACTTCAAACGATAACATTCACAAGTGATAATCAATGACAGCATGTGACAACCAAATCTAAATATAAATCTTAGTTGAACATTTCAACAAACACATAATACACATGTTATCTTACATAGGCATTTTATCCGTACAACACATAGTAGTAAGATAGGTTACATAAAGGGAACTATAATTATAGAGAAGGGGATTGAGAATCCTATCTCAACACCCTCATTAAATACAATCCAACAAGCATTTCCTCATTCAGGCATTTTATGAAACACTTAGACTACACATTTCAATATACATGTATTAGACTAGTTATAACATATTTCCTGGCAAGCCCTCTTATAAAGGAGTTACCTTATACACAACAAGCATATATTCATAGTTAATAATCATGACAAACACAGATCCAAATTCCGTATTCATTCAACCATTTTTACAAGCACTTAAACTACACACTTCAACATACGTGACGTATGTTGGTTATAACAGGTGTTAGGGCAAATCCTTTCACCAAAGAGTTGTCACACATATGACAACCATATATTCACGATGAATAATTATGGCAAGCACGAATCCAAATTCCATACTCATTCAATCATATCAACAAACACATGGAATACACTATATTCAACATAGTTCATATATATGTGTAAAGCGTGGAAAACATTGTATCTAAGCATGTGATAGCGATCAAGTCAGTCATAAATCATTAACTGACATTGAAAGCCTTGAAAACCATAACATAAATGTTTATAGTCCGCACCTTTCGTTGATAGACTTGTAATGAACTCAGTTTAAACACTAAGTATTTGTCTATCGCACCACAACAACCTATAACATGGAATAGGTTAGCTATTCCACCCTTTACTTTATTTGGATGTTTAAAATAGATTAGGATTAGGATTCCTTACCCAAGAATGGAGTCGGAATCGCCGGAATAGTGACATGGTAGCAATAGTTAAGCACGTGGAGTGGCAGGGAAGAATCCCATGAACAAACTCCAACACTCTCTCTCTTCTCCTCACTTTCTTCTTCTCTCTTCTCTCTCCTCTCTCTCCTAGGGTTGTAAATTCGTATGGAATGAGATAGAGAGGATTTAAGGTGCTTATATAGGCTCAGAACTGATGGAAATGACCCCAGGGCCATGATATACTTAGGTTATAGCCAAAGACTAGCCGTTTCGGTCCAACAGATCTGATCTGGAGGCCCCCCTTTTCTGCATGTGGTCAGACTTAAGCCTCCTGATATTGGATCTAGGTCGAGTTAAGTTTTCGGTCCGATCAGATTTACAGATCAACCGCGGGGGACCAGTTTCAGCTCAACGATCACCGGTACTCGATCAGGGCCACAAGTACACTGACGTGTGTTGAAAATTTTTCCTGATCCGAGGGTGTAGATGGGTCAGATTCTAACGGTCTAAATCCCTAGATTTAGCTTGCAAGCGAACGACTCAATTCACTTAAGTCTGAGTTCATTTTCTAAACATATTCGCGTTTCTCACACACTTCGTTCCGGGCTCAAGTTGTGCGTTTCAGCATATTATCTGGACTTGATTTTCGAGGTGGTTGTCAAGTCCAGTGAGGTGGTCATAACAGTATAGTTTCGTAGTTATCGAATTTTCGACGCGCGGTATAGGTCCGATACGGAGTTTCAATGCGCTCCCGAGAACAACTGAGTTTAGAGATTGATTCTAGGTTTCGGGGTAACGTAGCGTCAGCGATCCTACTGATTTTAGGTCTTACAATTCATATTGAAAGCTGTCCAAGATAATTCGACAGGTGATTTAGTTAAGTATTTAATTAATCTTCGTTTAATTTCTAAAGGATTTGGTCCTTAGTCATTTCTACCTGAGGTGATACTCGGGTCTTTGTACGGATTTTTCCGGAACGTTACAGTAAGGGTCAAGATTGTTATGTTATATGAATTGTGGTTGTCATGTTATATGGGTTGTGGTTGTCATGGTCGAGGTTGTGATGTTATTTGGGTCGAGGTTGTGATGTTATATTGGTCGTGGTTGTATGTGACGTGTGGAGTTCGTGGTTACAAGGGTCGAGGTTGTCATGTTATAAGCATCCTGTTATGATTTATGTGTCAAATCTAATCCGTCCATTGGATTTAGAATTTAATTTAACGTCATTAATCAAAAAATTAGTTACATCCAAAAATTTTATGGCCCCAAACGATTTTCAATAGTAGGTTTTCAATTTCACTGTTTTTTATGGTGTGGTCCACATGAGCCTTTGCTATGCCTCATTTTTTGGCTCCTTCCTTAAAATGATCTTTTAAAATGAATGGACGGCATGGATAAAATATACATGTGGAAGGTGAAACCTCTTTTGGGAATTTTACCATCAAAATCCCTTAGATTAATTGCCTGAGATACTCTGACAAAACAGGTGGTTTAAGTCAATATGCATACATCAAGATAGGCCCAGGTAAGGACCGCACCTAATCCACCCTGATCTCAAAGTCAACTCATATAACCATTTTAGATGGGTTTAAATTGGGCCATCCAAGGCCCGGACCCGACTCAGTTCTTAAGAAAAGTGGGAGTCAAGAATTTATCTGTATTTATGAATTTAATTAAGGAAAGTGTGGATTCTATGATTTTGGAGCCGGGATACACTGCGGGCCCACCATAATATTTATGTAATATATACTTTCTTGGCTCATTTCACCAGCTCATCTAGCACATGAACTCAAACACGAGGGAGATTCAAAACTCAAGTGGGCCACACCATAACTAATAGCAGGGATGGAAATGTCCACTGTTGAAATCTTCTTGGACCACAGAGATGTTTACGTGCCGTCCAACGCCTTCATAAGGTGATTGCTACCTGGATGAAGAGGAAACAAAAATAGGGGTGCGGATTAGGTACTACCCCCGCCAGTTTGGAGCTCGGGACAGGCAAAGGCTCCGAAGGCCACTGAGAGGCCACCGTGATGTACGACTTTTATCCACACCATTCATCCTTTTTTTCATATCATTCTAGAGTACAACCAAAATAAGGAATATACAAGGATCAAGTGGACCACACCATATGAAGCAATGTTTCTAAGGACACCCACCGTTGAAACCTTCTTAGGTCCCACTGTTTTGTTTATTTTCCATCCAATCCCTTGATATGGTCATATAAACCTGGCTGAAGTAAAAAAACGAA